>CALNVZ010000674.1:20031086-20083879 GCA_940671915.1 Paracentrotus lividus
GTTCAAGGTCAAGGATCACCCTTCGTCCCACCTAGTATTGTCTCCAAATTTTGTGCATTGGTAGACACTTACCTATATTTCAATTGGTCATCCAAGAATTTTTGCTTCCGAAATGTTTAACGCCTCATTTACGCTCGCGAAAATTGGCGTAAATGCCCCAAAATGAAGGAAAATGGTGAAAATACTTAATGAGCCCATTTCATCCATTAATTACTCTATGATGGTAGGACTAGAAAGGCTGATGTTTGCAGTACTAGTAGAATTCCCTAAGTACTTTCAAAATATTAACAAATCAGGGTTCATCATTGATGACAATGACCTTGAAATGGAACCCGAAAGTGCTTGATAGAGCCAAATTTCATGTAAAGCAATGGAAAAAAGACATTAATTAGCCCAATTAAAGTATTGATTACTCAGTGATGGAGAGACAAGTAAAGCTGAATTTTTTAGGGGTAATACAAGTTATCAACTTGATTCAGAATATGAACAACTCGGGTTTCAGTGAAGAAGACAATGACCTTGAAATGGAACCTCAAAGTGCATACAAGAGCCAAAATAGTGGTAAAATGATGGGAAAATAGATTAATTAGCAAACTTTCAGCATTAATTACTCAGTGATGGAAGGATTAGAAAAGTTGATTATTCTAGTGTTGGTACAATTCCTCAGGTTAATTCAGATTTTAAAAAAAACTAAGCTTAATTTGTGATGACATTGACCTTGAAATCGGACCTGAAAGTGCAATAAAAAGTCAAAGTACGGGACACACAACATTAATTAGCCATGTTTGATCGTTAATTACTCATTGATGAAATGACAAGCAAAACTGATTTTTGCAGTGGTGGTACAAATTCATAAGTATTCGAAGAATATTAAGAATTTAGGGTTTATTTATAAGAAACAATGACCTTGAAATTGGACCTCAATGTCCTTAATAAAGCCAATATACTTGCAAAACAGTGGGAGAATAGATAATTAGCAAACATTAAGCTTTAATTACTCAGAAATGGAAGGACAAGAAAAGCTGAAATTTTTAGTGACAATACATCTTATCATGTTGTTTAGAATATGAATAAATTAGGTTTCATCAATGAAGACAATGACTTTGAAATTGAACCTCAAATTGCATACAGGAGCGAAAATACTTGCAAAACGATGGGAAAATAGAATAATTAGCCATCATTGAGGTCCAATTTCTAGGTCATTATTGGAATAAATGAATCATAAATTTTTGATACTTATCAAATACTTATGGATTTGTACCACCACTGCAAAAATCAATATCTATGGTCATTTTATCATTCAGTAACTAACTCTCAAATTTGGATAATTAATGTTGTGTTTCCCGTATTTTGACTTTTCATGCACTTTTAGGTTCAATTTCAAGGTCAATGTCATCACAATTGAAGCCTGAATTGTTAATATTCTAAATTAACTTGATGAGTTGTATTACCACTAGTAAAATCATTTTGTCCTAACCTTCCACCAATGAGTAATTAAAGCCGAAATTTGGCTAATTAATCCATTTTCACATCATTTTGCAAGTATTTTGGCTCTTTTATGCACTGTGAGATTCAATTTCAAGGTCATTGTCTTCATCAAAGAAATCACATTTGTTAATATTCTAAACAAACTTGATAAGATATATTGTCACTAAAAATATCAGCTTTTCTTGTCCTTCCATTCCTGAATAATTAAAGCTTAATGTTTGCTAATTATCTATTCCCCCACCATTTTGCAAGTATCTTGGCTTTATTAAGGACAATGAAGTCCAATTTCAAGGCCATTGTTTTTCTGTATAAAACCTCAATTGTCAATATTCTTCAAATACTTATAGTTTTGTACCATCACTGCAAAAATCAGTATTTCTTGTCATTTGCTCACTGAGTAATTAACGATCAAACATGGCTAATTAATGTTGTGTGTCCCGCACTTTGACTTCTTAATGCACTTTGAGATCCGATTTCAAGGTCATTTTCATCACAATATAAGCCTAGTTTTTTTTTAAATCTGAATTAACCTGAGGAATTGTACCAACACTAGAATAATCAGCTTTTCTTATCCTTCCATCAATGAGTAATTAATGCTGAAAGTTTGCTAATTAATCTATTTTCCCATCATTTTACCACTATTTTGGCTCTTGTATGCACTTTGAGGTGCCATTTCAAGGTCATTGTCTTCTTCACTGAAACCCGAGTTGTTCATATTCTGAATCAAGTTGATAAATTATATTACCCCTAGAAAATTCAGCTTTACTTGTCTCTCCATCACTGAGTAATCAATACTTTAATTGGGCTAATTAATGTCGTTTTTCCATTGCTTTACATGAAATTTGGCTCTATCAAGCACATTCGGGTTCCATTTCAAGGTCATTGTCTTCAATGATGAACCCTGATTTGTTAATATTTTGAAAGTACTTAGGGAATTCTACTAGTACAGCAAACATCAGCCTTTCTAGTCCTACCATCATAGAGTAATTAATGGATGAAATGGGCTCATTAAGCATTTTCACCATTTTCCTTCATTTTGGGGCATTTACGCCAATTTTCGCGAGCGCAAATAAGGCGTTAAACATTTCGGAAGCAAAAATTCTCGGGTGACCAATGAAAATATAGGTAAGTGTCTACCAATGCTCAAAATTTGGAGACAGTACTAGGTGGGACGAAGGGTGATCCTTGACCTTGGACTTGGACTATTTTTGAAATTTCTTAAGTTTGAGGGCGCCCTCTGCGAAAACGTGACGTGCTGTCAAAATTTTTTTTTTGCAATCTCTAGAGCTAGTGATTGTCTATCATTGTATATACCAAGATATGCTCATCTTGCCATATTTTTCTGTCTATGAGCTTCTAAACATGCCTTCAAAATTTTGCATTTTTCATCTAAAGCCATTTTCAGAGACCTCTTGCGCGATAACGCAAGGTCCGGTTCGCCCCATTGTACATTCATTTGGTAGAGCACATAAAGTTCTTTCATTTTGGAAAGAAGGAGTGCCTAATCTGTCAAATTGAAGATACAGCAGCTTCCCAAAAGTGGCACATTTTTACAAAGTCCAACTCTCTGACTGTGCATTGGTTGCTAAGAAGGCCTGTATCCTAGCAACCGAATGACCTTAGGGCAAAATATTTGAGAATTCTCCGTCAGACACTTGAGCGAGTATTTGGTGCAAATTTGAGCAAAATCAAAAGGGGTCGGGTGGCAAAATGCCAAAAAATTGGTTGATTTGATGTGGATTGACCCTTTTTCAATTGCTTTGTAGACCCCTTTTACCACTTATTTGATACAAATATGACATCATAATTAAAATGTACCACACAATATCTTTCAGGTCCTGGTCCTGGAACTGGATATTTATAGGGTGGACTATTACTAAATCTGAATAAGTTCACAGTACATGAAATGGTCACTACTGCCTATGTAGCCTAAATCTTTGCATCAGATTTCACCGAAAATCCTTGCGTTGGCCATAATACGGAGACGCACCGTTTTGTCAGATATGTGGGAGGACGCTAGTTTGCAGGCACAAACCCATGTTGTTCGCTTACTAGGGTCTGAAGATAAGAACTAGATTCACTCGCGTACTACTAGTATAGCTTCTCTTGACACAGACAGTGAGTTTGGAGGCTAGTCTCCACTCTAGACTGAAATTTGTTAAGTGTCAAATTGAGTCTGTGCTTGCAGACCAGGGGGGCATTTCATCAAAGGATTTGTCGGACGTTTTATCCGACAAACTGTTACAAGCTACTGAAATGCTTGCATCTGATTGGCTGAGAGCAAATTTGTTGGATAAAATGTCCGACAAGTCCTTTGATGAAATGCTCCCCAGGAGGACACAAGACGTAATTTCGCTGCATGATGATCAATTCTCATAATACAGCTAAGTTATAATGCAAGGAATTGCAGAAGTAGGTCCACAGCCAAATGCAAGCTGCCGCAATGCTTCACCGATTATTGTACATTACATTTCCTACCGTATCAGGACAACTACCCCTAATTATCCCCAGGACCACTACCCCCCCCCCTCCAGAAATAGGGTTAGGGGTAAGGTGTAGAGTTAGAGGGTACATGTAAGCCCTAGATATTTGACAGAGGGTAGTTGTCCAGGGCATAACTGTCCAGGGGGTAGCAGCCTGGGGTTGTCCTAAAACCATTTTCTACATCATTGGTATCAAAATTGGGTCTAATTTCATAGACTATATGGAAAGGGGGTTCATGGTGGGTCTCCCA
Organism: Paracentrotus lividus; assembly: GCA_940671915.1. Taxonomy (NCBI): domain Eukaryota; kingdom Metazoa; phylum Echinodermata; class Echinoidea; order Camarodonta; family Echinidae; genus Paracentrotus; species Paracentrotus lividus. The sequence goes on from CALNVZ010000674.1 coordinate 20,035,309, forward strand.
ACATGTAAAGCCTGAGAAAGGTCAGTTTGTGGTTCTAAAGCAAGTTGTTCTGTGGTTGACCATTGACCACATCAAACCAGGGACGTGAGAGGAGAACCAAGGATCAAAGCATAAAGTTTACCTCCATGATCAAAGTATGGACAAGTTCGGAAAGTACAGTTACAACCATGGACGTGGTACGTCCATTTTACAACCAACCATGGCCCAATAATACCAAAGCCTCATATCATAGCATCTCCATGGTAAAGAGCTCTATCCAGGATTTGAAGAAAAAAAAATTACTCTTCCAGCTAATGCTATAATCATAGTTGCAAACCTTTTGGTTTAATTTTTTAAATATTAAAAAATAATTACTTATATCTAAACCAGGAAGTCCCAAATTGAAACCTTCAAAGACATTTTTATCTGTAATGAGAAATAACCAACTTACAAGCACAGAGATCAAATCTATCAGGTATTCCAGTTCAGATGCTTTGAATTTGTGAGATTTTTTTTTCCTACAGACTTGTATCATATTTATTCATTTTCATTTTGTTTTAATAATACAGTGTGACCCCTCCATTAATCCCTTTTTTTTTCCAGGAAACCCTCTAAATATTAATAGCTTACGTATGTATCAATAAAAATCTATTCATAAATAGTGGAAGTTGGGTATTAAAATAACTTCATCTTTACACAAAAGCCATATAAGAAAACATACAAGGGAAGCCACTTAACAGATTATTATCAGAGCAATGATAAGAAAGTTCACGAAGATTAGTGCCAGAAAGCTGTGAAAGATGAACAAAATTATTGAGAGCTTTCAAATTAATTTCATGCTCTTTAGGAAGAATATCATACTAAAAGGGTCCCCTACAAAGGAATTCTCTTCTATTGCCTTAACAGTAATAGTATGACAAAAACAGTTAAAATGTTGGGTCGTAACATTTGTGTGTAGTCCCATACATGAATCCTTTTGAGTGTTACTATTATGAAAATTGGTAAATTCCTTATCATTTTGTTGATTCCAAAATCTCACAGTACACAACAATTCATAGGTGAATTGTTATCAACCTTTCCCAATCACTTTGATGCAGTTTCTGTCACAATTCCATCTAATGACCATAACAGTAATTTAGCTTTAAACAGAGCTAAAGCCTTTCTGTATTTTATCAGAAAATAAAATATTAATATGATCTGTGTAATGGGTAGTCCAAAGTCTGAACTCCTTCCCAGTTGTCACATGCACTTACATGTATTATTAACATTGATAAAACGTGTCATTTCTCATGTACACTTTTACTTGGAATTTGAACTTGCTAAATACTGCTTGGAGTGGTGCGTATATTTTTTATTGATTTGATCAATGTTTTGATAATTTGTTGTCACAAATAGTAGACGTGTGTGTGCACATGTATGTAGGGCCTACTGAGTAGGTGAAATGTTACAGAAGAATATTAAACGTTCAAAGTTCTCCTACCAACATATCAAGGCTTTGACGTTTTATAATAGTGTTTAAACATAATAACTTAATTACTAGTAGCTTGCCTTTGACATATATTGACAGATATGTAAAGTTGGGACGACACAACATTTACTCAACATTACACTTGCGACAGGTTTTTTTGGTTAGGGTCTGTAACTAAATATCATAAGGTTTAGGGTTAAAAAATGGTTTTATGTTAGTACTTTTAGGGTAGATTGTTACATTTTAAATATAGGGTTAAAGTTAATCACTCCGTGAGTGCATAGAATTTACAGTGAAACAATTGTCGCCAGAGCAAATGACATGGAATCAAAATGTTCAAGTTGGTCAAATCATGGACCTACAACTTTTAGAAAGTTATAGGTCCATGGTCAAATGGACCTTTTGAAGACCTGGATATTGTGGCCAATGGCACTGTGTAGGTCAAGCCCATGCAGAAGTCAAGCTCTGAAATAAGTGGTCAACAAAATGGGTGATTTACTTTCTAAAGGGTATCTCTCCTTGACACAAGGTTATCATCATTTAAATAGTTGACAAACGATGTACTTGGACTACATTAATGATTATACATACTCTGACATTTTCAATTAATTTCACTGCAAAAACATGTAATAAATCATAGTACATCCATATTTGATGAAAACCTTGTACTTGTAGGTGGTCTGTAGCTAGGATTCCTTGGCATGAAGGATTTTAAACTAATATCGGGGCAACACAAATTTTCAATCAAAAAATGCTGCTGTGTCAAAGCAAAACCTACTTGCAAGAGCAGTTTGAAACTCCTTGGTCAAAGGGTTAATACCACAGCGGACCGATTCAAAGACCCCCCCCCCCCCAACCTAGTCCCACCTATTTTCGCCATAGACTTATCACAGTCATAGTTCTGTGGTTTACCCCATGATTCTAGCCGGCATAGACCTACATACATTCTACATTAATTATCAAATTGATATTAATTCAAGACATTTCTCATTTGTTACCCTTTGCTTCATTAAAAAGGGGAACAATTATAAGTTTATGTTTTATACAAGTGTTGTATCTAAGCTTATAGAAAATCCTCATTAATCAGAGAGATATGCATATTCAAGAAGACCATTCACTTCCATGAATCGCAGAACTTTCTACCTGCTATTTTTCGTGCTATTCCTGACCAACATGATGTGTATTCTCAAGAGTAAAGCCCCGTCTTAACAGACACCTTTTTGACAATCTTACCCGGGTAACGTCCGGACGTTACCCTAGTAAGATTTCTATTAAGACGCTCTTACTAGGGTAACGTCCGGAGGTTCTCCGGGTAAGATTTTCCAGATTCTTACCCTAGTACGACTAGGGTAAAGTCGCGGTAACAACCCAGTTTTACCCTGACATTGTCCGGACAACTGTTCTGTTAAGACGCTCTCGGGGTAATACTAGGGTAAGATCGACATTGCACAATGATAGAAGAGGAGAGAAGAAAAATGACAGAACAAAGAAATACATGACAAATAACGGAAGACAAGAGGAAAGAAAGATAAAACAAAGAAATACATAAGAAATAACGGAAGAGAAGAGGAAAGAAAGATCAAAACAAAGAAATACATAAGAAATAACGGAAGACAAGAGGAAAGATAGATAAAAACAAAGAAATACATAAGAAACAACGGAGGAGAAGAGGAAAGATAGATAAAACAAAGAAATACATAAGAATTAACAGAAGAGAAGAGGAAAGAAAGATAAAAACAAAGAAATACATAAGAAATAATGGAAGAGAAGAGGAAAGAAAGATAAAAACAAAGAAATACATAAGAAATAACAGAAGACAAGAGGAAAGAAAAATAAAAACAAAGAAATACATAAGAAATAACAAAAGAGAAGAGGAAAGAAAGATATAAACAAAGAAATACATAAGAAATAACGGAAGACATGAGAAAAGAAAGATAAAAACAAAGAAATACATAAGAAACAACGGAAGAGAAGAGGAAAGAAAGATAAAAAACAAAGAAATACATAAGAAATAACGGAAGAGAAGAGGAAAGAAAGATAAAAAAAGAAATACATAAGAAATAACGGAAGAGAAGAGGAAAGAAAAATAAAAACAAAGAAATACATAAGAAACAACGGAGGAAAGGAAAGAAAGATAAAAACAAAGAAATACATAAAAAATAACGAAGACAGAAAGAAGAAGATAAAAACAAAGAAATACATAAGAAACAACTGAAGAGAAGAGGAAAGAAAGATAAAACAAAAGAATACATAAAAAATACGGAAGACATAGAAAAGAAAGAATAAAAACAAAGAATACATAAGAAACAACGGAAGAGAAGAGGAAAGAAAGAATAAACAAGAAATACATAAAAATAAACGGAAGACAATGAGAAAAGAAAGATAAAAAACAAAAATACATAAGAAACAACGAAAGAGAAGAGGAAAGAAAGATAAAAACAAAGAAATAACATAAAAACTAACGGAAGACATGAGAAAAGAAAGATAAAACAAAGAAATACATAAGAAACAACGGAAGAAAAGAGGAAGAAAGATAAAAACAAAGAAATACATAAGAAAATAACGGAAGAGAAGAGGAAAAGAAAGATAACAAAGAAATACATAAGAAATAACGGAAGACAAGAAGGAAAGAAAAAATAAAAACAAAGAAATACATAAGAAATTACAAAGAGAAGAGGAAAGAAGATAAAAACAAAGAATACATAGAAATAACGGAAGACAAGAGGAAAGAAAATAAAAACAAAGAAAAATACATAAGAAATACAAAGAGAAGAGGAAAGAAAAGATAAAAAAGAAATAATCAAGAAACAAAGGAGAGAGGGAAAGAAAGATAACAAAGAAATACTAAGAAATAACGGAACAAGAGGAAAGAAAAATAAAAACAAAGAAATACATAAGAAATACAAAAGAGAAAGGAAAAGAAAGATAAAAACAAAAGAATACATAAGAAATAACGGAAGACATGAGAAAAGAAAGATAAAAACAAAGAAATACATAAGAAATAACGGAAGAGAAGAGGAAAGAAAGATGAAACAAAGAAATACATAAAAAATAACGGAAGACATGAGAAAAGAAAGATAAAAACAGAAAATACATAAGAAATAACGGAAGAGAAGAGGAAAGAAAGATAAAAACAAAGAAAATACATAAGAAATAACGGAAGAGAAGAGGAAAGAAAGATAAAACAAAGAAATACATAAGAAATAACAAAAGAGAAGAGGAAAGAAAGATAAAAAACAAAGAAATACATAAGAAACAATGGAAGAGAAGAGGAAAGAAAGATAAAAACAAAGAAATAATAAGAAATAACGGAAGACAAGAGGAAAGAAAAATAAAAACAAAGAAATACATAAGAATAACAAAAGAGAAGAGGAAAAAAGATAAAAACAAAGAAATACATAAGAATAACGGAAGACAAGAGGAAAGAAATAAAAACAAAGAAATAACATAAGAAATAAACAAAGAGAAGAGGAAAGAAAGATAAAACAAGAAATACATAAGAAATAACGGAAGACATGAGAAAAGAAAGATAAAAACAAAGAAATACATAAGAAATAACGGAAGAGAAGAGGAAAGAAAGATAAAAACAAGAAATACATAAGAATAACGGAAGACATGAGAAAAGAAGATAAAAACAAGAAATACATAAGAATAACGGAAGAGAAGAGGAAAGAAAGATAAAACAAAGAAATACATAAGAAATAACGAAAGAGAAGAGGAAAGAAAGATAAAAACAAAGAAATACATAAGAAATAACAAAAGAGAAGAGGAAAGAAAGATAAAAACAAGAAATACATAAGAAACAACGGAGGAGAAGAGGAAAGAAAGATAAAAACAAAGAAATACATAAGAAATAACGGAAGACAAGAGGAAAGAAAATAAAAACAAAGATAACATAAGAAATAACAAAAGAGAAGAGGAAAGAAAGATAAAAACAAAGAAATACATAAGAAATAACGGAAGACAAGAGGAAAGAAAAATAAACAAAGAAATACATAAGAAATAACGGAAGAGAAAGAGGAAAGAAAGATAAAAACAAAGAATACATAAGAAATAACGGAAGAGAAGAGGAAAGAAAATAAAACAAAGAAATACATAAGAAACAACGGAAGGAGAAGAGGAAAGAAAGATAAAAACATAGAAATACATAAGAAATAACGGAAGACAAGAGAAAGAAAATAAAAACAAAGAAATACATAAAGAAATAACGGAAGAGAAGAGGAAGAAAATAAAAACAAAGAAATACATAAGAAATAACGGAAGAGAAGAGGAAAGAAAGATAAAAACAAAGAAATACATAAGAAATAACGGAAGAGAAGAGGAAAGAAAGATAAAAACAAAGAAATACATAAGAAATAACAAAGAGAAGAGGAAAGAAAGATATAAACAAAGAAATACATAAGAAACAACGGAAGAGAAGAGGAAAGAAATATAAAATAAAGAAATACATGAGAAAACAGAAGAGAACTCTTTTCATCGATTCAATTCCACACGTTGCTACGGTAACCTACCACGGTAAGTTTTGAGAGGGCGTCTGTTAAAGTCCCTGAAACTCGGAGATCGTGGGGAATGCGCGTTTTTCCTGAGCTCCATTGACTTGTACACAATGTCAGTCAGGCTTACGCATGGGTCGGACTAATGGGGATTAACATTCGGACAGCACAAACATGACGAAGTTGGCCGAATTCAGTGAGTCAGTCGGGTCAGTAAGCTTCGGTTTCTCGATTCATCAAATAGACTCTCACGGGTTCTCTTCGTATAAATTCAAAGAGAGGACTTGTATAATGCTCCATTAAAAAAAAACAAAACATAGGTAGATTTACTTCTGAATTCTGGTCAGTTAGTCTATAGCCATGAAGGATTACCGGATTACTCCAGACGGGTTGTCCGCTGGAGATTACGCAACACGCCTCAGGCTCTGATGGAATGTTATTATTTCATCCGAGATAAGGTGATTTCCCCATGTTTTATCAATTACGAGTCCTTTAAGACGGTCGCTTCCGCCACGTGGTTTTATGGAATGTTACCCTACTATTTCTACCCTGGCTTTCTCAGGACGTTGTCCGGACAATGTCTATTAAAACGGGGCTTAAGTCACAATGTCTACTGATGAAGGTCTTTATAAGACTGTACACAGTAATTACAAAGCAATGTACACAAGAGCTATAACAAACTGACCAGTCACTCAAACTCAGATTGGTGCACGGTCAATCGTGATCACTGATGGCCAAAAAACTACTGGAAAATGCTCTGCCTGTTTATTCCTGGCTACACTGAGTGATTTCACGTTCGGTGTTGGTGTTGGTGTTAGTGTTAGCAGCGTGAAATTCTGCTAAAATCGAGCTCAAACACCGAGCTCAGATCTAGATGAGTCGATACCGATATCCCAACACGCGCGGATCGATAGCCTAACACCGTCTGAAGAAAAAATGGCGTCGACGCAATTCGTAGCGAAGTACCGGTTTTCTTGTTTAAAACTGTTCGAATATACCTGAAGAAGGCCCTAAAAGGTTAAAACCATACCAGTAAATCGAAAATCAATCCTTCTTCAAACCTCTCTTTGATACAAATTTACCTCATGATGGATATTTTTTGACGAAACAGTAAGTTTACAGTTCATATCTCGGGCAGTTTTTTGCAAGCAGCAGGAAATGGAGCGTTACCTAGTTCACATCAAAGCCAGGCCGGGCCGCGCAGCCAGACCCAGCCAGGCCGGGCAGGCCAGGCCGGCCAGGCCGGCCCAGCGCAGCCAGGCCAGGCCCCCAGACCCTATAATTTCTTACATCGGTTCAGATTAGCAGAGATTGATCACGCCTTTTGTTCCTAAAATATAGATTGGGAAGACATCCATGTTGATGATATTTATTCCCTATACGATTTACTACGGAATATCTTATTTCATATTTTCTAATAATTTTTTCCAATGAATTTAGATGAAATTTCTTGGACCCTTGTTAGGCTTGAATAGTAAGTAGCCAATTTGTGAATCCATCTCGTTAACCCCAAAACTAATCAATTTTGTAGGTCTTGAAGTACCCTCTTTGGTCTAAATATATTAATTGATTAATTATTCTGCAAAATAAAGTATTGATTCTCTGCCACTCGAGCCTCCACTGCCCTTATTATTCATCAGACAAACCAAACGTTGGCCAACACCAACACTAACACCGAGTGTGAAATGAACTTTCTCTTAATCCCTAGGGGTTTAGTGTTAGTCAATGGAAATTTGCACATGAAATTTAACACCAGCTGCAGAGCTCGGTTCAGCAGACGACATTCGACACAAAATGAAACACCAGCAACCGGAAATACGTCAAAATTTAGAGGTCAACACCTAACACCGACTGATTTTATTTCCATTTCACGTTCGGTGTTAGATCAGACTTCTGCTCCAAAATAAACACTAACACCGATTACAACACCGAACGTGAAATCACTCACTGTACAATATGAGCACTTTCTCGACAATATATCCTGAATCCGAGCAAGTTGTACATTGTAAGGTCCACTGATGGAACTAACACAAATCGGGATATAAACCATGGATCGTAATAACGATTCATGCATAAACATATGGAGCTAAGGAAGTCACCTGTCAATGCTCAAGAGAAATTCATGCCAGTTAAATGATTAACACTGATGACCAAAAATATTACTGGAAAATCCTCCAGCCGTTATTCCAGAATATATTCTGATTTGTACTACACAAACATAACTTTTTAGAATAGCTAACAAACTCACCAGTCAGTCAAAGATTGGTACATGGTCAGTGAGTAACCATGCAATCTTGATGACCAACGACCAGGTAGTTTTTGCTCCCCTGGCCGTTATTCCTTACTACATGTATATGATGATATACTGAAGTAAGTCACAATATCCAGTGATGAACTACACAAACATAGCTTTCTACAGGAGCTAACAAACTTTAATACCGGTCAGTCAAAGATTGGTGCATGGTCAATAAATGACCAACGGTGATGACCAAAAAAACTACTTGGAAAAGCTCCTCTGGCCCGTTATTCCTGAGTATATTCTGATTTGTACTTCAGGCAATATATATCCTTACAAAAAAGTCACAATGTCCAGTGATGAACTACACAAACAAAGCTTTTTAGAGAAGCTAAGAAACTCACCAGTCAGTCAAAGATTGGTGCATGGTCGATGAATGACCAATCGTGATGACCAGCCAACTAGGAATTTCTGCTGCTCCTCCTATCCTACAGCTATTCCTCCTGCTATTCTCGACTCTAATGTTAATTTACAAGTACCTAAAGAGAAAATCACAATGTCCACTGATGATGTATAAGCAATGTACAAAAACATTACAGCTTAGAAGAGCTAACAAACTCACCAGTCACTCAAAGATTGGTGCATGGTCAATAAATGACCATCCAACTAGGGAGTTTCTGGTCCTCTTTCAATTGTTTGTCCTCACAGCACCCTTGCTGACTCATCTCTAAAAAGATAAACATAAAACACAAATAGATTAAAGAGAAGATGAATGAATACGTTTGTGTAGTTTATTGGCTATAGGAAGGGGTGTATTTCTACAGATTCATGTATGATCAGTCTTTTATGTTCTCATGGTCTTACATTTTGTAGGCTCAAGTCAAACTGCCTCCTATTAGACCTGTGTTTGTGAAGGGCTTCATTTATAAGCTCTAGGAAGGGATTCCCTTCTAGAATATAATACAAGTACATGTAGGCCTACAAAGTTCTTAGATTCAAGTCCAACTGTGTTACACAAAATACCTACCAGAATCTGAGATGTATCAAAAAGGGATTCAAGCTACCAAACATCATGAGAAAATGCTATCAATCTTAAGAAATATACTTGTATATCAGAAAGACTATCGAGTCAAAGAGAGCCTGAGCTTTCGATCCTGGCAGGATCTTTGTCAGAGACAAAAAAAAAAAAAGACTGACACAACTCTTCCCAAGCCCCATCCCCTGTATTACAAAGCATACATCAGCTGTACAATGTATATGAGTCAGAATTAATATTATAAAGACGAAAATTCATCTAGTTATGAAAAGAAATGGAGACAACAAGAACTCTGTTCCTTTTATTCATTTACTAGTCCCAAAGGTACACAGTGGCCATGCCCCATTCAAGGAAGCTCACCATGGAATTTAATTGTTTTGGGTTTTTAAGCAGAAAAATAAAATTAAAATATGAGTGAAGATTTGAAGACAATCTGCCAGAGAATAACACAGATATCAATATTTAAAGTTTTAATTTTACATCACTCGCAAGCTTCTCTCAAATATTTCCCCTGATTTTGTCTTTTACCCCATTCACAGTGGCCTCAAACACCGCTACAGTCCCGGGACAGTCCCGCGACTGTAGCGGTGTTGCCTTTAGTGTGAATCTCGGACCCTGCTATAACGTAACCCGGGACAGTCCCGCGGATAACTCGACTCCGCTATAAACACCGCGATAAACTATCCGCCGGCTCAACGCATAGTAACAGCCACAGGGACAGTCCCCGCCTGCTGTCCGCGGAGTGCCTTCAGTTGTGAAGGCACTCCGCTACAGCACCGGGATAAAAAACAATAAAATACAGAAGAATTTCCAGAAAGAGAGTGAAAGAAGGATAAAACACGGAAATACATAAGAAATGATAGAAAAGATAAACAAAGAAGGTAAAAACAAAGAAATACATAAGAAATGATAGAAAAGAAAAGGAAGAAGGAGAAAAAACAAACAAATACATAAGAATGAATAGAAAGGAAAAAAGAAAGAAGGGAGAAAAAAACAAAGAAAATACATAAGAATGATAGTAAAGGAAAAGGAAAGAAGGAGAAAAACAAAGAGAACACATAAGAAAATGATAGAAGGGAAAGGAAAGAAGGAGAAAACAAAAGAAATACATAAGAAATGATAGAAAAGAAAAGGAACGAAGGCGAAAAAACAAAGAAATACATAAGAAATAATAGAAAGGAAAAGGAAAGAAAAGGAGAAAAACAAAGAAACACATAAGAAATGAATATAAAGGAAAAGGAAAGAAGGAGAAAAACAAAGAATACATAAGAAATCGATGAAAAGAAAGAAGGAACGAAGGGCGAAAAAAACAAAGAAATACATAAGAAATGATAGAAAGGAAAAGGAAAAGAAGGAGAAAAACAAAGAAACACATAAGAAATGATAGAAAGGAAAAGGAAAGAGAGAAAAGCAAAGACAATACATAAGAAATGAAGAAAGAAAAAGGAACGAAGGCGAAACAAAGAAGATATACATAAGAAATGATAGAAAAAAAAGGAAAGAAGGAGCAAGATAACAAGAAATACATAAAAAAAAGTAAATGATAGAAAAAAAAAAGTAAAGAAGGAGAAAAACAAAGAAATACATAAGAAATGATAGAAAAGAAAAGGAAAGAAGGAAGAAAAAACAAAGAAATACATAAGAAATGATAGAAAAAAAAAAAGTAAAGAAGGAGAAAAACAAAGAAATACATAACAAATGATAGAAGAAAAGGAACGAAGGAGAAAAAAAACAACAAAGAAATACATAAGATTTGATAGAAAAGAAAAGGAACGAAGGAGAAAAAAAAACAAAGAAATACATAAGTATTTGATGAAGAGAAAGTAAAGAAGGAGAAACAGAAATACAAAAATGATAGATAAAAAGAAAAAGGAACGAAAAGGAAAAAAAAAAACAAAAAGAATACATAAGATTTGATAGAAAAGAAAAGGAAAGAAGGAGAAAAAAACAAAGAAATACATAAGAAATAATAGAAAGGAAAAGATAAGAAGGAGAAGAAAAAAACAAAGAAATACATAAGAAATGATAGAAAAGAAAAGGAAAGAAGAAGAAAAAAACAATGAAATACATAAGAAATGATAGAAAAGAAAAGGAAAGAAGGAGAAAAAACAAAGAAATACATAAGAAATGATAGAAAAGAAAAGGAAAGAAGAAGAAAAACAAGGAAATACAAAAGAAAAGCAAGTATTTTGTAACGGAGGTCATAAAAATCACACGCTGCAGTGTGAATGGGTACTTGAAATCTATCCCGGGACTGTCCCGGGATAACTTTTCCACTGTGAATGCATTTATAGCGGGTTTATAACGGTGTTGCCGTCCCGCGACAGCACCGCGACAGCACCGGGATAAATTTGAAAACCACTGTGAATGGGGTATTTGTCATACAATGTATGGTTCTTGATGAAGGAATGGATAGATATTACATACATGTAGATGCATCTACAATGGTTATTGGTTGACAGCATATAAGCCTATGTGAAATGATTAGTTTAAAATATGGCAGTTTATAAAATTAACATTACATAACAAAACTTTTAATTCATAACTAAGTTATTCTTTGGTGGGGTTTCTTCAAACATTCTGCTTTTATTCTTTTATTTTTTTATCATTTGAATTCTTGGGTGAACTTATCCTATAACTAGAAGCTCGGGGGAATTTTACATCTTAACTACTATGCCATTTAAACTTTTATCGGATGATATTGCTGAGGATAATTTCACTTTAATATCAATGGGTCATTTAAAAGATTACTTCCTGTTTCAAAAGACCATTAAATATATATTTTTTCCTTTCTGGACTCTGACCTTATACCATTATACATGTACACTCACCGGATAAGAATGCATTATCTTTTATAATGACTCTTTTTGGTTAAAATGGGCAAACTGACCACAAACTGGACAAAGTACTCATCTTTATAGGTTTCTTTTTAATTCATGGAAAGATCATCCTAAAGGGAGATCAGATCACCATAGGAAGTTTGTTTAGAGGAAAGAAGAGAATCATATAAATAAATCAGTGCAGGTTTGATTAATATTACATGTAGATGAATAATAATAATAATAATATTTATAACAATAATAATAATAATAATTAGGGCCTGTACGACTTTATATCTATATAGCACAGCAATATACTGTAATATACAAATGTATCAGTCCCCAACAATGTTACTACACCGACACACAAATACAGATTTAAATGCCTGATGCACATAAATCCTGAAAATGCGACCCCCCCCCCCCCCCCCCCCATTAAAATTTTGTTACATATTTGTACTTTTATCATTGTGGAAAATAAATTAATTGAATTGAATGAATAAAAAGGTTAATGTGAAACCCTGTAGAACAAGGTGAATCTCCAAATTTGCCATGAAAAAAGTATGGAACACGATCATTTAGGCTTACTACATCCTCAAAAGGTCACAAGAAATTAACACAAGAAATCTGAAAGTGAAGTTATCGCTGGTGGGCTTAGAGAGTAACACTTTGGTTTTGTGACCCCACAGTTCATTCACATGTATTGATTTTCTATTAACCTTTCATTGAATGGGGAATTTTGAGGGCATAATGCCAGCTCAGTTGAGCATGAAATAGAGATTGATACTCTACAGCCTACGGGAATCAATAAACACATCTATTCTTTGTGTAATCACACCTTACACTTATCATCAGGTGTGTTCATACATGTGATTTCACACAAGTGCCCTGACATACATGTAAGATCGCTAAAAAGTTGATTGATTTCTTCTCGGTAGCCTCATCATAGACAGGGTTCTCTAAAGTTTATGATCTTAATCCTAACCCGAGCCCTAACCCTAATCTTAATCATATCCTAATCCTAATCCATAACTGTACCTGTGTTCCAAATGAGGCTTCCGAGATAAAATCGATCATAACTTTTTATTGATCTTAGTCTTTACATGGACCTATAACCTATACATGTAGGTCCATGGTCCTTATGTTACAGGGCAAAGGAATTGTCAAATGTTGCAAAGCTGATTACAATTTCAGCAATTAAGAGGGAAGCCGGTGTCTCACTGAGTGGCAAATAAACGTGAAGCCAAAGGTACAGTAGCAATTTTTGATGATTAAATTTCAAATTGTCATTTACGAAAAATGCTTTGTTAAAGTTTAGCAAAGGTTGAGAAAGAGTTGCCAATGGTTTTTTTACTGCCGACAGGATCTCTGAATGGCGATTTTAATATATGATTGCCTTTTTTACCAGTTTATTTAAACATGGACAAAACATATCTTAATTAGCGCAAAGACAGTTACATATGTAGTTGTAATAATGATTTTGTCCTCATTTGAAAACCATCCGTATGTAAACACAACCATTTCAGGTGTGCTTGTACAAAGAAGCTTACAAAAGACACATTAGGTGTTTTCACACCCAAATGGCAAAACTACTTAAAAGGTTTTATTTTCTTCAGAGTACTTCATTTCAACAATGGTTTTATTGTCAAGCAAACTCAGGTAAGATATCTGGTATTTCAAAAGTCACAGTATGAAGACCAACTAATGATTGTTGACAATTTAATGTTACTTTTCATTTTATGAAAGTAATAATATTAATCATTCTAGTAATCCTCTCCCTTTTTATAGAATCGTTCATGCTGTATTATCTTGAAGAAAAAAAACTTTGATTCTTATTTTGCTTATTTGTCATTGATTTAATTTCAGGCATAAACACACATTTATACACTGGATCCTTAGGGGTATAAGGCCTTGGTCCACCCCCCCCCCCCCCCCCCCCCCCCCCCCTCTCCACCTCCAAGCAAAAATAAAGGTGCCACATGAAAAAGGGGCACCCCAAAAATTACATTATTTTTGCTTGTTTGGGAATCATTAAAACTGTTGACAAGGCACTGATCATCGGGGCCTCCTATGGGGTGCCCTTTTGGATACGCCGCTACACACATAGGCATATTATTTTTTAATCTGTTCAGTTCTTAAACATCAAATCAACACTGGAACTCATCTTAATTTGTTATATACAAACTAAAGAAGCACAAGCAATTTATTAGTTTCAACTATAAAGCAGGTACATACAGAGAGCATAAAATTGTTAGTTTATAAAAGTAAGATTGAAAACTGATTGCAAGGGTCTACTATTTCATTTGATAGCTCAGATAGAGCCCGATATCTACAAAGTTGCAAGATTACGCCTCCTAATTCTTTTCAGCTAGATTTCGAGTATAAAAGACCTATTTTAGTAGAGCTTTCTTTTGGTTTGCGGTAGAATTCCAGAATGAATACTTTCTGTTCATGATAAAAACCGCTCTTTCAGATCAGCCTGAAACTCGATCACCATTTCAAATCGTTTATGAAAATAATTGGACAAATGGATTTGGGAAAGCCCAGCCTTAAGGGTATTGCAATGCATCAAAAATCCTGAATATTTATTACCAGGGTCGACAAATTTTGTGAATATTGTTGCTTTATTAAGTTCTGAAATAAAAAGTGAAGAGTTATTAAAAAAAACAGCAAAACTGGTAGGCCTATATATTTCTTAATTTTTCATAGATGTTTCCTTCAATTTGAAGACAATATGTACTCCAATAAACATTCCGGGAGTCTCAAATCCATGAAAATGCATCATAAATCTTGAACACTTATAAACCAGGGTCGTCAAATTTTGTATCAAATTTTGATGCTTTATTGATTTCGAAATAAAAAGTGAAGGATTGGAAAAAAAAACAGTGAAACAAGTATCAATGTCTTGTCTTTTCAGGGGTGTTTCCTTCAATTTGAAGAAAGTATGTATTCTAATAAACATTCAATAAAAGTCTCAAAACCTTGGTAAGTGTCTTCTTTATGAATGCAAGTTTTTAAAGTTCTTTCTGATTATGCCTTCAGTTCAATTTGACAACAGTCTTAAAAATGAAAAAGAAAATAAAAGTGAAAGAATCAAATTGTAAAGGGAAATTCATTTTTTTTAGAAATAATTAATTAGTAAATGACAAGTTAGGACAGTAAATATTAAATAAACTTAATTTCAATCCAAATGAGAATAAAACTAAACTACTGCAGTAGAAGCAGAAACAACAAAATACATTTTCAGCATTAGGAGCATAAAAAAACTAAAAAACTGAAATAATTTGCTTACTTACTTTTATTTAATTACATTTCATAGATAGAAATGTAGAATAACAATTTCAGTTAGCCTACAGAAACATAACCATCAATGACCGCAAGTAAACAAATGGATGACACAGACAAAAATTTGCTATGCCATTTGAGCATCCATTGTTACGACTTAAACTGTCTGAAATGAAATATTTCATGCTCCATGGGGCTCATCCCACATGGAAGCTCAATGTATACTTGGGTACCAAATGTAAAGAAGCAAAATGTCATAACTTTATGTTCACATGACAGTTTATATTCACTTGGTCTAACAGCAGTTGGTTCAATTCTCTGATTGTCTCATACTACATGGGCTAAATCCATTTGGTCTACTAACAATCTAGTCTAATTTTAACTTACTCTCATACATTGGTCTACACGTATACTGGTCTATGTGGCAATTCATTCCAAAATGAATATTTGGCCTACATGTATTCCCAGTTCGTTACAGGAATTAAATAGGTGTTAGACCAAGTGGACATCAGAAGAAATGGGAATTAGACAAAATGTCATTTAGGCAAAGTGGAAATTAGACTAAGTGGCAAATAGACAAACTGGTTGTAGACGAAATGGAATAAGGCTATGTGAGATGAGACCAAATGGGCATCAATTAGTCAAAGTGGATTTAGACCAAACGGCATTTTACCAATATGACATATAAGTTAATGCCCTACTCGCGCTGAATAGTTAATAATGGATTAACTCATGCATGTTGCGAGATACAATAAACAGGAAAGAATGAAAAGGCTGATGGTTTACAACACATATTGGTGCTAATGTTTACTCTACATTCTTAAAGCCCATTTCCAGTTTCGTTGCAAAACAGAAACTGGAAAGAAATTGTTGACTAGAATAATGACTGTATTTTCTACAAATCTGTAATCACTTTCAATCATGATAGATTTTACAATTCAGAGGCAGAAGAACATTTATTAATAAGAGGAGGGCTGAGCATTAAAAACATACATGATATTGATAATCATTGCCATGTAACTTCCTATTAAAAAAAAAAATGTGGGGGTGCAGCGACCCCCCCCCCACCCCTCCAAAATAAAATGATATTAAAAGTTTAAAGGTTTAGTTTCATAAAAGTCACAGAGTAGAGACTTACCAAGCAAACAACTGAAATTAAATTTTCCAGAAATTCCAGTATAAGCAAGAAATATCCATAATTATAATACAGATCTTACATGCTCACAAAATCCAGTGTTAAATTTAGAACCAAATCATTTGATCTACGTTCATAACTGTATTCAGCCAGAGCAATGGTCTTCCTTATATCAAAAATGTATAAACCCAGGGTAAACAATTAAATCAAAGTCCCGTCAAACGAACAAACACTCACTTGTCCGGAAAGTACCGGTATTGCAGTTATGCATGCATACGATTTCTGAAGTAGTCTTTAAGCTAACAAAGAGTCACCTGCGGCCTTTGGCCAAAGAATCTAGTCCACGCTTTATCGAATATCGTGAAAGAGGCAGGTTTTATCGGACGCAAATAATCACACTTTAAACAGATCTGGATAGAGTCATGAAGGCGAGGAATTCATGTCTTGGACAATCCTATTGTCCCCACATATTTCAAAAAAACTTAAATATGCAACAAATACAGTTTTGTGTTGCACAGCACTTCTCTTTGCGAGTTTAAAGAGACATATTGTCGTTTTAAAGTGTGATATGATGATTGCATCGTGACTGGATCGGAACCAACAATAAAAGTCTTTGTTATGAGCAGGATTGTGGTTTTGAGGCGGCATATTTTTGTGAAAATCAATTTTCAGTGACTTCCGTTCAACTTGTTCTGACACAAATTCGCCTAAGGCACAGCTTGGTCTATTATAGTTCATGAGAGATGCCATCAATTTCTCTCAATTCCTCATGATATGCTTATTAATTAGTCAACCAAATGACTTATGATCAACCAAACATAATCCTAGCATGAGTCAAACATCTTTTTTCATCATGTAAAACACAATTTTTGTTGTATTCTAAGAATCTATTATAGGAACTGATATTTTTTTTTATTCCACTCCTGTACATGTATACATACCCCAATGATATCATGTTAACTTTCAAAATCAGGGAATCATTGGTTAAACCTATTTTTTTTTTACTTTAAACCAGTGTACTATAATCAAAGCATACTTTTATGAATGGAAAGCACAGGCTGTTATAAAAAGTTTGTAAGAGAATACTAAAAATTTATTTCAAAACATTATTGCAACATATCTTGATATTTATTCATTCGCAAAGTGAAGAAAAGTACGAAATTAAGAATAGATATATTTTAACAAGATCTGATAATAGAAATGGTGGTGGTGGTGGTGGTGGTGGTGGGTGGTGGTGTGGTGGTGGTGGTGGTGGTGGTGGTGGTGGTGGTGGTGGTGGTGGTGAGATGATGATGATGATGATGATGACGATTATGATGATGAAGAAGATGATGATTAATGGTGGTGATGTTGATGATGATGATGATGATGATTGATGATGATGATGATGATGATGGATGAATGATGATGATGATGATGATGGTGATGTTGATGATGTTAGTGATGATGATGATGATGATGATGATGGTGATGATGATGATGGTGATGGTGATGGTGATGGTGATGGTGATGGTGATGATGATTGATGATGACGATTATGATGATGAAGAAGATGATGATTAATGGTGGTGATGTTGATGATGATGATGATGATGATGATGATGATGATGGTGATGGTGATGGTGATGGTGATTGTGGTGGTGGTGGTGGTGGTGGTGGAGGTGGTGGTGGTGGTGATGATGATGATGATAGGAGATGGTGATGGTGATGATGATGGGATGGTGGTTGGTGGTGGTGGTGATGATGATGATAATGATGATGATGATGATGGTGGTGGTGATGATGGTGATGGTGATGGTGATGGTGGTGGTGATGAGATGATGATGATGATGATGATGATGATGATGTGAGATGGAGATGGTGATGATGATGGTGATCGATAATGGTGATGATGATGAATATGATGTTGATGAGGCATACCCATATTTTGACATAACATTAAAGATCTGAATATTGTAAAACTTTAGACTACTAATACTATCATCCAGAATTTAAAAAAACAGTTTGCCCCCCCCCCCCTGGAAGTGAAACTAAAGTGAATAATCTTCCGTTCTTAAAATCTGCGAAACATGGTGGAATTTTCAATGTCAATGATAGAATACAATGATATGCCATTCACATACCTGACAATAAAAGGCTTTCTCGCAGTCGCACTTCTTCAACTCTGCAGTCACCAGTCATCAGTATGGCCTGAGCACCAGCACAGTCAGCAGCAATTATACCGGGGTCCTGTTGGCCCAGCTGTCGGCGATCGAAATATTCCACTTCTGGATCTGGAGTACTGAAGGCATTAATTATCAAATTAGATTAGAGTTTTTCCTTTTGATTCTCGGTTGAGCGATTCTTGAGCATTTGTAAATCACTTTTTTTCAGTTATTCCCATTTGTCATCAATACGGTTTGTGTTTTACACTTTGACGAAGTCCCGGTCAAATCACAACATGCAACAAGCACTGACTGTCGTCTTGTCGATATACAGCTGGCTGGCTGGCTATAGCTAGCTTGCTCGCTCGATCGATCGAGTACCTCGCGCGCCTCGGGCGATTAGTGGGTCATGTACGGCTCACAGTATGGCTAGCATGGCTAGGCGCGCGGCGGCGTTCACGTGCGGTCAAGCAGATTTAGAGCATTTGCGCCATCTAGCGTTAAAAACATTACATTTTCTTTTTTCAACCGATCAAACTGTGGAGAGATCCCCCCCCCCCCATGCCATCAATAATGAAATTAACTCACTAAAGAGAGCAGTTGAAACTAAGGGGCACTTCAAAAAACATCATTGCATAGGGACGAACATTTTGTATCCATCAATGAGGTACCGATCGGGCTCAGATGTCTTAATTCCACCCACCCCCCCCCCTTTTTTTTTGTATATAGTTCTCCCTCATGGGCCTCCCAAACCGATATTTCCACATATCAAACAAACTTTCATATTTATTGTTTGTGAACAGAGCACAACACGATATAATAATTATTGTTTAAAGTTTTACGTCACTCATTATAACTATGTGTGCAGGATGAAGGAAACGCAATGTAAAAGAAATAAAGTTTAAAATAATCAACTTATAGTTTTAATCATGAAAAATAATCATGCCATCTTTTTAGTCAGTAGGCCTATTCGGAATTCGGCTTAAAACTTTTAATTTATCACTACTAATGTTGAACTTGCCTTAATTATTCCATTGATCCAACTTGTTTTTATTTTATAGTTTAAGTTCTTTATGTTATATTATTTTTGGGTCATATTTTTTTTATTAATTCATTGTGCAATGACGGATCAGGCGGGGCGCAGGGAATGCGCCCGATATTTCGGCAGCACCCTTTAATTATCGCGGCAGCGCCTAATCTAAAGCATGGATCTGCCAATAAATAATCTTTACATACCCTGTAAACATAGTGTTCTGTTGTAAGTTTCCCATGACTTCCAATTGTATATTTTACTTTTTGATTGTACTGTATCTTTTTAGATTTTTAACATTATCTTTTCAATGTGATAATTCGCTTATTATGATTTTTCATAATTATGATAATTTGTTATCAGGACCAGGGGGCGTTTCATAAAAGGATTTGTCCGACGTTTTATCCGACAAACTGCACTGCAAAAACTGCGGTGTTAAAGATAACACTACTAGTGTTGATTTTAACACCCACGTGGTGTTCTGAGAGGACCGCACCAACTGGTGTTAATAACACCAGACTTTGGTGTCACGGTTTTAACACCCATAAGGTGTTGATAATATGACACTCAAAATGGTGTAAAGTAACTCTGTAGTGTTGATAACACTGGTGTAGTGTTCTGAGAGGCCCGCACCAACTGGTGTTAATTAACACCAGACTTTGGTGTCACGTTTTTAACACCCATAACGTGTCGATTATATGACACCCATAATGGTGTAAAGTATACCATGCACTGCAAGATTAGTGTTGATTTAACACTGATGTGGTGTTCTGAGAAGATTGCACAACTAGTGTTAATGAACACCACTCTTTGGTGTTAACTATTTAACACTATAAAAGGGGGTTGACTAATTGACACTTTTCAGGTGTTAATTTGGCACTATTTTTTGTGTTCTCACATCACTATACTCCAGTGTTGAGGATGGTAAGACATTTATCGTGATTATTGATTTTTAAAAAAGCAGTTATAGTGTCATTCGGCAACGGATGAGAGGGTCTTGCTCTCGCGGCGATTTCCATAATTGCTGTTAGTCTTATGTCAGGTTTTTTGCAACAAAATAATCTTCATAATAATATGTAGCAAAATATGGTATAACAATTTACTGCAATATAATCTTGTATGACTTATAAGCTGTCAAAATCTAAGTGCGTAAAGTTTGCCCCCCTCCCCCTTCATACAGTAGGTCGATGTACACGCGCATTGGTCTACACTCTAAAAACTGAAGTGCTAATTTATGGGTGCTCGTATAGTGACTGCACTTGAAGTGCTAAATCAGCACCTGAAGTGCTGTTTTAGCACTTACCCAAGTGCTAATTTATCAACAAAAAATGTTCATGGTCGGTATGGGATTCGAACCGGGTTCACCTAGACATGGAAGAGTACCGTTGACGTTACCAATAGACCAACGAAGATCTCGCTAACTGGTTTTAATTATGACAGCATAATGATTATGGCAAATTTGAAGAAAGTTCATCATGCAACAATATGATCTGCAAGCAACCGTGAGATGTGAATTGGTCTAACGTACTCGTCAGCGCTTCTCATGCAGGGGACCGAGGTTCGAATCCCAACGAAGTCACGCCGTTTTACCCATTTTTTATGAAAGTTCAGCTCACCTGAAAGTGCTAAAACAGCACTTTGAGAGCAGTTAAACAACACTTTGAGTGCAGCCACTATGCAAGCACTTAACAAGTGCTGATTTCAGCCCTTGAAGAGCTAAAAAAAGCACTTCAGTTTTTAGAGTGTACTAGCACTGTATATAGTGCATGTCTGCACTAAATGTAGCTGACAATATAACTGCTTTTTTATTGTCAATCAGGGGCGTAGACAGCGGGGGGGATGGGGGGATGCATCCCCCCAACTCAAAAGGTGGGGGGGATGGCATGTACAATCATCCCCCCCACTTTTCACGGGTGATATGTATTTTTTTAAAGGCTGAAATGGGCGTTGCACACTCCTTTTTCTTCCACGGAGCTCTAAAAATTTTAGCTCGCGCTTCGCGCTCGCATATTATTATTATTATTGTTATTATTATTATCATTATTATTATTATCATCATTATTATCATTATTATATTCATTATTATTATTATTATTATTATCATCATTATTAAATCTAGATTAATTATTTCTATATCTATTATATATTTATATATTCATTTATTACTTAGGCCTAGGCCTATACTTATTTTATCATTTCCAGGGAAATTGTTTTGTTTTCCTTCCTAGAGCTCTATTTCTATTAGTCTATTTACCCTATATGTTTATTTTCATTGTATTCATACTTATAATTGTATTTTTAATATAAATAATATTTACAGAGGTGTATTAGAGGTGTAGGCCTATGAGCAATGTTTATTTTCTTATTTTTATTATGCAAGCCTTGTATATTTGCTGAGGTAATTCGGCGCAACCCCCCCCCCCCCACAAATCGGCCATTTTTTTCCCTCTCTTTGTGTGTATGGATACAAAAACACCTCTTGTTTACCTCAAAATAATTTTCCGCTCGCGCTACGCGCTCGCCTGGAATTGTATATTAATTTTTGCTAAGAAAATTTGGCGCGCAACCCCCTAAATCGGCCCTTTTTTGGCCCGTCTATGTGTGTATAGATAAAAAAACCCTCTTGTTTACCTCAAAATTTTCAGCTCGCGCTTCGCGCTCGCCTAGAATCGTATATATTTGCTGAGGAATTTCGATACAACCCCCAAAATCGCCCTTTTCCCCCTTCTTTGTGTGTATAGATACAAAGAAAAAACACAGGCGTCTCGTTTACCTCCAAATTTTCCGCTCGCGCTTCGCGCTCGCCTGAAATTATATATGCTGAGGAAATTCGGCGCAACCCCCCCTTCCCCAGCGACATTTTTTGCCCCTTCTGTGTGTGTATAGATACAAAAAACACCTTTCATTTACCTCAAAATTTTGGGCAATATGAGTCTCTGGACCACGAATCATCCCCCCCCACATTCGAGGACCTGTCTACGCCACTGTTGTCAATAATCAATTATCATCTCTTTCAAAGTCACCAAAGCTCCCAACAAGAAATACAATATTTTTTACTCCTCCAACCACCATGCGAACAATCATGACGGTCTCTGGATTTATAGATGGATTTAAGATGATCTGAATCTCAAGCGCGAAGGGAAAATAGCGGATTGCGGATCTTCTTAAAAATATCACTTCCGACTTTCAACTAATCATGAAGTTAGATTTTTATTTTATTTTTTATTTTTTTATTTTTTTTTTTTTTGCGCGCGCAGGCCCAATTCTGAAAACTTTAACACCCGTCCGGTATTAATATCGATAAAAGTATAAACCGGCCTGGAAAATGCTACGGAAGGGCGTTTGGTGTTATTTTACACCAAATTTAACACTAGATACCCGACACCATCAGGAATGCCCCCCAGCTATAGATTAAAAACAGAATTAATATTTTTGCCAATACCTTGTTTATCCTGAATAAATATATCTAAGTAATATTGTACACGGCCAAGTCATTTTCCCCTGCCCTCACTTGCCAAAGGTATTGCAACATACAAAGTGCATGTGGCTGAATGTCGTGCAAGTTTAGAATTCTACAAGACTGTTGTAGTTATAGTTTTATTGTTATATTTCATTCATTGCAAGAGTATATTCGACCTTTTCTGTATCGTCTGATAGATGAGAAACCCCTTTTCATTCCTGGGAGCATTATAAATGACCAGACTCGGTCATTTCTGAAACAAAGAGAGAGACGGAAGGATAAAGACCCCCAAAGTGGAATTTTGGTAGGTGGGGCGCCTTATCAGTGAATAAACTCATGAAACATGCTTCATATTTCTCCAAAACCCGTTACAGATATATAGCTTATAATTATATAGAAATTATCCCTGGCTAATGATTAATAGCCAAAAAGGTAGCTTACAAGAACTCAAGATAAATTTATTTCTGACGTTGCTCGTGAAGGGAAAATAGTTTTGCATTTTTTTTATAGCGACGGTTTTTACGACTATTTTGTCTTTATTGAACCAAATTTTCAAATAGACGGTACCTTTCTTATGGTAAATAACATTGTAGTGTATATACAACAATCGCATTTTTCAAATTTTCATTATTTTGGCTGAATAATTACGGCCACTGGTTTTGGTCCGCATCCCCAAGCAGGCCCGTAACTAGGATTTTTACGGGGGAGGGGTTCGAAACCTGAAGAAGTGGACCTTTATTTTTTTTCAAGGAATGAATCATTCGAGCGCGAAGCGAAGGCCAAAATTTTGCTTTATAAAGATCTAAGGCTGTATGTTTTACGCACATTTTCCTCTTATTTGTTTGTTTGATAACTATTTTTTTTTTTTAAGGTGACGATAACCTCCTTTTAAGCAAAAACGAATTGCGAGCGCGAAGCGCGAGCGGAAAAAATTATATCGCATCACTTCAATTTATTAGGAATAATTTAATGGACTTTCCGAAGAGTACTTTGCGAGCGCGAAGCACAAGCCGAAAATTTTGGCTTTTAATGACCTAAATGTAGTGTATTTTAGACATTTTTTGCCTCATAGTTACGTATTTTTTGTTTTCATTCCTTTAGAAGCTGATGACCACCTCCCTTAAAAAAAAAGCGAGCATGGACAGAGAGCGGAAAAACAATAAACTAGTAATTACTTATGGGCATCAAGAATCATTGAATGGGTCATAATCAAGGGGTACACTTTGGGAGCGAGAAGCGCGAACCGGAAATTTTCCTTATAATAACATGAGAATAATTTTTTTTTTCACACATATTGTCCATTATTTTGATTGTTTTAATTTTTCACAAGCGGTCACTTTCTTTAAAAAAATAACTGCTAACGCGAAGCGAAATACACAAAAAAGGCCCACAATCACTTCGTATATGTATCTGGGCATCAAGAAAAACAGTGATTGTGTCGTAGTCTAGGGGTTAACGTTGCGAGCGCGAAGCGCGAGCCTGAAATTTTCCGTATATTGAAAAGAAAGTATGGGTTTTTTCCACACATCGTGCCCTATATTTCTTTGTTCAATTTCTCACGAGCTGATGATCAGCTCCTTTTAAAAAGAAATAAGAGCGCGTATATAACAAAAATGAAAAATTATATTTTCTCTTTAAAAATTAAGATAGCGCCTTTAGAGCATATGGGCAGCAAATCTCTCGTGGTGAAAACGGTTCTATACACAGACCTATATACCTTGTTGTTGTTGTTGTTTTTTTTTTTTACTATATCAAATTCTAGGTCGTAAACGAATTCGTACACAAGCACGGATCCGGGGGCCGAGCGGGCCCGGCCCCCCCCCCCAAACAAAAACAAAAAGAAGAAGAAGAAGAAAAAAAAAAAGGAAAAACAGGGGGGTAAAAGGAGAAAAAAAATGGACGATGGTCCTGATTGACCAACCGAACCTTAACTTTAAGATCGGTACTTTAAAAAAAAATTAACACCACAGTTTTTTTAAGCTTCGTTTCGTATCTGCAGCATTTCTGAAAAAGTGTTGTTTTTTTTCTTCCTTTTTTGGGTCAAGCGGACCCCTGCTTGCCAGGGGGGGGGGGTACCCCCTTAGTAACTGTGTTGTTATTCAATGCAGAGCTTTTTTGCAATGAAGGGGGGTCGTCCTTTTTCCTTTCCTTTTCCTTTTCTTCTCTTTCTCTCTCTTTCTCTCTCTCTCTCTCTCTCTCTCTCTTATTTATTTATTTATTTTTTTGTCGAGCGGTTTGCACGCACAAACCCATGTTGTTCGCTTACTAGGGTCTGCAGTTAAGAACTAAATTCACTCGTGTACTGTAGCTTCTCACAGACAGTGAGTTTGGAGGCTAGTCTCCACTCTAGACTGAAATTTGTTAAGTGTCAAATTGAGTCTGTGCTTGCAGACTAGACCCTACCCGCCAGCGGGGGGGGGGGGGGTTCGTTCGAACCCCCCGAACCCCCTCCCCCCTGGTTACGGGCCTGTCCCCAAGTAAGCAACGGGTCAACATATTTTTCTTCTATATGGCGGTGTAATATTTTTCATACCTTTGTAATGGTTCCTTATAATGGCCATTATTCAGTTGAAACGTAGAAGTATAAACGAATATCTGTTAAACATTTCTGGAGAATTATGAAGCATGTTTCATGATTGTATATTCATTGAAAATGTCCCACCGACCAAAATTTCATTTGAGGGGGGGGGGTTCTCTATTTCGGCCTCTTTCTGATCTCGGGATCAGGAACAAGTCTCTTCTTTCAGAATTTACCAAAAACATGTGCGTATTCTGGGGGGGGGGGCCCTCAGAGCCAGGGCGGCCTCGGGTAGGGGCTCAAAAGGCGCCAAATTGACCATAGGGGGCGCAAAAATGATTTAGAAAAAAAAAAAAGATTTTGGGGAAAAAAAGTTGTAGCCTAATACCCGAAGACCCTAGGCATGGACACTACTAGTATTAGTAGTGTCCATGCCTAGGCCTACTTCTAATGGCTGTAACTGAAAGGCTGAAAAAAAAAATGAACAATCCCTCCCCTTCAATAAACTTGTTAAAATTAGGGCATTTTTTGCCTCAAGATTACTGGGTTATTTTAACGATTTTTAAAATTGTATTTTTTATGAACGATTTTATGACCCAAATACGCACAGCGCCCTCAATCACAGGAAAACGTCTCTCAGTTTCAGGCATTCTATAATGAGGCCTATGACTGGGGCTTTAAAACAAGACGTTATTTGCGCTCATTTCGGATGGAAACATAATCTTTAGATTATAATTTGAGTTCGGTAAAAGAAAGAAGAAAGGGGAGGCCAAAGGTGTTGAAAAAATTTTGGGCCTTCGGCCAACCATAAGGTCATAGATCAGGTGTAGGGGTAATCGGCTCAAATCATGTTATATTTTTCATCTTTCTTTTTTTTTTTTTTTTTTAAATACATTTTCTCATTTGATTGCGCCCTTATGTTAATTTGGCCCCTAAGATCATTTTGGCCCCCTTGAGGTCATTTTGACGCCCTTTCGGGCTCCCACCGGGGGGCCCGGGCCCGTAAAGCCCCCCCCTCCAGAATACGCGCATGCCCTCCCCCATTTCACCCACTTTGGAAGGGTGTCCTGACTGTCCTCCACCCCCCCCTCCCAGGTCCGTCCGCTTACCGCATTATGAATATTCATGAATCACGGTGCGCGCGCGATATGTTGTTTTTGCGTTGAAATCGAGATCATTGATCAAGTCAGACTTTTGAGTTTTGTAGTTTTTTGCTTGTTTACTACGTTTATAAACTGGATTTGGAGATGAGTTCAGCGGGAAAGGTAATATTTATTAATACTTACAGGTTGTATTTTGGTATGAGATTGCATGAGAGGAAGATGATCATGTGGAAAAATGTGAAAATTCCATTTAAAAAAAGGTCTGAAGTGGTAGATCCAGTTGTAAAAATGTAAATTTTGTGTGTTGGCGAATGCGGAAAAGCGGGCTGGTAATATCCGGTCACTCCAGGCATTGAGAATTGACTGTCTGAAGGGGGTCATCCCACAGAGACCGACACCCACGAGACCGACGGCCCACAAGTCCGACACTAGACAAAAAAGGCCTATTAGACGACGCTAGCAAATAAAGACCCATTAGACCGACACTAGATCAAACAGGTCCACGAGACCGACACCACAATATGACCCACGAGACAGAAAATTCGAAAAAGGCCACACACCGACGGTAGAGCAAACAGCCCACGAGACCGACGTTACAATGACCCCCGAGTCAGACGTTTCTTCAATTAGGCCCATGAAAACGAAACAAGCGAATATCCAGGGTATCATCGGGGCACGAGGACATAACTCCCCCCCCCCCTTATCAAGGTGGCCCGGCAGGCCTGGACCCCCCCCCCTAAAAAAAAAAAATTAAAAATTCAAGTTGATATAAAAAATTTAGGCTCCCATCATAATTTATTTTTCCTAGCTCGCTATTCGCGCTCGCATATCAACATTCATAAAGAAATGATAAGCAGCACACACACACACACACACACACACACACACACAAGATAAGTAAATAAATACAAAGGTCTTCATAGAATTTTTTACATCGTAAACATCTTAGCTTGATTAGGTCTACAATTTATTTTCTTCTTTTTCACAAACCTCTGTCAACGTGGGGGAGGGGGGGAGGGGGGGGGCAATAAAAAAACTTCCCGAAATAGTTGGTACAAAAATTTGAGCGCCCCCCCTCCTGAAAATCTTCCAAAGCCTATGGATTGTTCGAACCTGCCGTTGGTCACCTGCATTTTTAGATTTTTAATTTCATTATCTCTCTGTTGCCCTTTCCACCCATTTTTTTATTTATTTTTTTATTTTTTTGTCTCGACTTCTCGGCCCTTGCCATGTTCTCTCTCTCCCTCTTCCCACCCCTTTCTTTGCCTTTTAGACGTCCCTTTTCCTGACTCGTGGGTATACTTCATGTAATGTCGGTCTCGTGGGCTGTTTTGCTCTACCGTCGGTGTCGTGGGCCTTCATTGGCGAATTTTTCTGTTTCGTTGGTCATATCGTTGTAGTGTCGGTCTCGTGGGCCTGTTTGATCTAGCTGTCGGTCTAGTGGGCTGTCGGTCTCGTGGGCCTAAATTGTTTATAGTCGATCTTTCGTTGGCCTATTTACTTTACTGTCGGACTCGTGGGTCGTCGGTCTCGTAGGCCGTCGGTCTCGTGGGTGTCGGTCTTGTGGGCTGTACCCGTCTGAAGTGAAGTGAAGTGAAGCCAAACCCAAGGTGAAAGATATGGCATTGAAAAGGAGAGTTGAAGCGAAACTCGTCCATTATGTTAGGAATATTAATCTGCAGAATCTGCAGACTAAAAAAGGAAAAAAAACCCCACATCATCAGAATCGATCACAACTGTCAGACTGTCGGCTGTCGCACGAGTCGTCGAGTGTCGGAGAATTATGTCCACAACAATCACTCGCTCGATGAATTTGAAAATTTTGGAATTAAGACCACCTCACATCACATCATTTCAAATTTCAACCTTGCAAACCTCTCTCTTTAGCTCCTACTACTACTATAGTTAGCTATAATCATGTTAAATTTAAAATTGGCTGAAAATGAGAAAAAAGATACTATATGAGTGGCCAAACACCCTATCAAGAAAAAAATTGAAGAAAAAAAAAAAAATTGGTCATTTTCACGCAAAAAAAAAGTGATTTTCTCTCCCCTTTTTTGTACAGAAATCTTAATTGGAAAACTTAATTAGACAGATTAATCAGCCGTTAATTGCGCGCGTGTAGTGCGTTAGAGACTTAGCCTTCGCTGCAGACTCTCATCACAGTGCAAGCGAAGAGAGTGCAGCGCGGCAGTGGCTGAAACGCGGTGGTGGGAGCGCAGGGCGGCGCGGGGGGCGAGTACCGGTAGGTGTCGCGCTGTTCGCGTTGTGTTTGGTTGGCTCGCGGTAGATTAGAAAGGAACCCGAGACTGAGACAAGACAGTGCAATACTTTATTATTCAAGATCATACCGAAAATAATACTAGAAAAAAAAATAAATAAAAATAACACATTTCAAGAAAATAATGAATTCAAACCTGGTCCTGTCCTTATTGTTTCACACACCAATCATCCTGCTTCACTGCTTGCAGCGCCGAGATGCTCTAGTCTTGCATATCGAGAAGCTCTGTGATCTTGCGCCGAGTGCAGCCCATCGCCCGGCTGGCGGCGCGGCTGCGTCGCGTTCGCGGAACCAAACTACATTATGGTGTTTCAATTTAACTTATAATTTATTTTTTCTTCTTTCCCCCTTGCAGTGTCCAAAGTGCTTAGTGACTTCTTGTTTCTATGCGGTTGTAAGTATGTAAACTGGAAATAAGCTGGATTGCATTTTTTTTTTTTGTTGAAGGTGCACAGGGATTTATTTTAATTCATAATCTATTTTAGTTTTAAAAAAAAAGAATAAAATAAATAATGAAAAATAATAATTTGTTCCATTCTTCTTTGAATGAAGTCTGAGGGTTTGATATTGTTGTTGATAATAGAGAGAAAAACAACAAATCTTGTTAAACCTGTATTTTTCTTCTCCCCCCTCCTCCCCTCTCTTTCTCCCTCCCTCTACCACCCCTGCCAGGTGACTGGTTTGAGGCAAGACTGAAGACCCAAACCACCAATTAACGATTTTTAAAATTTCATTTAATAAAAGAGACAAAATGCAAATTAACTCCTCCCGCCTCCCCCCTAAAAAAAAAAAAAAAAAAATGGAAGGAGTCATCCACCTTTTATTACTTCAAAAGAGGAACATAATTATTTTTTTTTCATTCAATTTATTTCTTATTTTTAAGGGAAGAAATAATCCCACCCCCCCCCCCCCAAAAAAAAACAAAAAAAAAAAAAACACTCACGACACCGCCCCTGCCCGAGCCCTTAACTAAACAAGTTTTCCATTTTTATATTTTAAAATTTTAATCTATGCCTAACAACATATTTAATATTATTAACACCAAACCGCGTGTCTAGATTTGACGAGACCTAATAATTACCGCTTAATTAATTAAGAACGTGTGTTGGTAGCAACGGCCGTGTCATCACACACAAACCGCATAAGCAACACGCAACGAGAATCTAGCTAATTTGCTCAAAACATGAAAACCCATCTCGGAAGGTCATTTTGGAGGTTAAAATTTTCCTCTTGGGCATACGTGGTCTCGCCAAACTCTGTTTTAATTCCAAAAACTATTTCAAATCTTGATTGAATCCATTTCGGAGACTGCAGAATTGTGCCGAATAAGCTGAAAATAAACATTATGTCCAAAAGTCGGCGAAAAAGAGCAAAAAAAAAATGACTTTTGAAGATGAAAAATTTGGTTAGAATTCATCTTACCGCATGTGTACAACATTGCAGCGACCATTCAGCTTGCTAGAGAGAACTGTAAGTAGTTCCTATTTGTGTTTTTGCCCCAATATAATTTATGTAGGACGCATCACTTTTATACAAACAGGAGATCCCTCCACCCTTGTAAATTTCATGGCAGCTGACTCGCATACAAAGGCTGAGCCATACGTACAAATCTGATGTACGTGCGCACGCAAAAATCGCGTACGAAACTAGCGGCGCCATCTAGTGCAGAGTGCATATAACTAGTTATAAGTGACGGCATTGTATTACCGGACTCTATTATAAATTCCGGACGCGACATATTTCTGCGACTACAGCCAATTTTGTGCGCGTAGAACGGTTGCAGTTAAATTCCACACACCCAATACATGGAACAAGATTTCTTAAATGAGGCGAAAAAATCTCAGTTTTACCTTATTTATCTAAAAATGATAGAAAATGCTTAAAAATTTCATATTGCATTACCTTCAATCTGCATAAACAATTGATATGGATCTATGTTTTCTGATGATAAAATGAGCTCTTTTGCCGAATTTTCAATCTCTCGGCGTCCGCTTCAAATGTTGACGTGCGTTGCGTGTATTTTGGTGAATATATTGCATAGTTTTCCATATTACACAACGATCGCGCGAGCGTGATCGAGAGCGATAGATATCGAGATTATTAACATCGATAAACAACACGCAATTATAACGTTGTATCCCCCATATAGGATGCGCGTCCGGAATCATAATGCAATTTTTGACACGCAAAAATAATTGTTTTTCGTAGAGGGGTATGCGGCAAGTGCGACAAAAAGAAAACGGCTAGTAAATATCAAATAATTTTACCATAATTATAGTTTTCATAATATTTGGAATAGCTAGTGCGAATTTTTCTAGACTTTATTTCCACTAATTGTCCTTTTTAAGGGACTGAAATAAAGGCGTCCGGAAATACCATACACTGCCATACTACCACTACTACTAAAGTTTAGTGCTGTTGAGTGTTGTTGTTTGCGAATTTGCTGTTGCTGTATTTCACGGCGAAATGGTCTTCTCGGCGTGGTTACCACTAACGTTAAAATACCAGAGTTTTTTTTCTCTGAGTCTTGGTTTATGCTGCTGTTTTTATGCAAGATTTGTAATCTATCTCTCGACTATGAATGGCAGTATCACATCAGTTTGAGCAAACCCTGAATTTGGAAGCCTTAGTCTGGGGGCTGATAAATTTCCAAATTCTGGCATTTTCATACTTTTTCCCCTTGGCAAGCGCTTGCTACCATTGGCGCAATTCTTTTTCTTTTTTTTTGGTCAAATGTTTACATCCATTAATTATCTACAAATTTAACTAGAGTCTACTTTGGAACATAGTCTACTTAACTTTTTTAGATCTATATTTAGTATCCTTACATCAATGTATGATGTATGCGTGTAAAATCATACTTTTTCGAATTTGGAAGAGTGTCAGCTGATCTCTACTGAGAATTGTAACTAGGAATCTCTGAAGCCATTTGAATTTAGGGTTTGTGAAAACTGGTATGAATCATGGTGCAAAAAGAAGTTAAAGTCACAGTTTTATCTGACACATATTCATCAGGTAATACCAACTTCACCGCCAATTTCAGTGGCTAGCATGACTCAAAATCTCAATTTTTTGTTTGTAGATTTTTTTCGTTGAGATAAAAGATACACCTGTCCTGACTTCCTGATTCTTTAAAAAGTTAGAAAAACTGTAATGGATTAATGTGAATTATCTTTACAGGTCGGGGAGATCTTCTCCGCTGCTGGTTCAGCATTCAGTAAGCTTGGTGAACTGACCATGCAGCTCTATCCATCCAATGATCAAACACCTGTCAGGTAATAAAGCACTCAAAGGCCTGTATTCTTCAAAGTGGTTTTCTAAACCATGGACTAAACCATGGATTATAAAAAATGTCAATTATTGTGTAATAATAACAGTGGACGCATTAATTCAGAACTGTGGGCTCATTATGCTAAAACCATAGCAACAGGTGTAAATTTAGCTTGCTGTGACAAAAGCGTGCATCCATATTGGACCTTTCTCAATGTTCTTGCTGAGTTAAGTGTAATTATTTAACAAAATTTACATAATCCTGATTCAAATCCATGGTTTTTTAAACCACTTTCAAGAATACAGACCAAATTTCATTGAATTGATTTAATGTCATTCCTCTAAAAATGAGGAAGTAGTTCAATCTGTAAGATATTTCCTGATTTATGACAATATCATGCAGTATCAGACACATCCCAAAAGTGTAGTATCTGGATCATATCTTCATCCTTGGAATAATAATATAATATCGACTAGCCTTGAGGGAGACACGACATTTATGGCCCTGAGTAGAATCGTATTGCCCCGAGTCGAAGACGAGGGCAATACGATTCTACTCAGTGGTCCATAATGGTAAAACGTGTCTTCCCTCACAGCGCTGAGTCACATTATTTGTTATTATTAACCGGCAAATCAGAATTAGAGAGCAGGAACACGAAATTTCATGTGAAATATAAGGGGTAAACTTACCAGAATTTCGTTGCTTGATAAAATTCCTTTTAGATCCGATCCTCTTTTGATTTTCCAATGATGAGACAAATCGGTATGGGCTCCTTCTACAAGTTGCGGCCGAAATAGCAATAAGTTCACAAAACTTAGTTATGGTGTTTTTAATTCATCCGATAAGGTCGCGGGAAACCAATTTGCATTAACGGCGCTCTGCTCTTATGCGCTTTCTATTCCATGTATGCGCGAACACAACGGTACCTTACGATATCCACTCATTACACAATCGTTTGTGCCTTTCCTTCCTTCTCTTTTGTATATCTTTCCTGAGAGTAATTATGTGTCATTTGTCTTTCCGCATGCATGGAGCCATGTTGGTGCTTCGAAGCCTTTGGCGGCTGGCGCTTCCGAATCCGAGTCCTCTCCATCGCCTGGCCGTGTACCTCGTGGTGACTTGGACGATGAATATATCCTTCAGGTCGTACCTGCTGTGGTTGTATGCTTGCCAGGTTCACTGGCGTTACAGCGCATCTCTGTTCAGATGTTTGATCTGCGCTGCGTTATTTTATTCGTTCAATCTTTCCTCGTCGCCGTCGCTGACTGCTAGGTACCTCTCTGTGGTGGTGATGATTGTAACTGTGGTAATCTCCTGAAGCTGCGATGTCCTGTCAAGTATTATCTTATCGGTTTGCTGCAAGACAAGGAGACTCATTGTCGGTACCTGTCAACAATGTGAATTGAGGAGTTATTGTGATTCAAATCCGATTCTCTCAACATCAATAATTCAAAGTTCAAAGTCAAAAGTTTGGGGCTCCCTTGTGGACTTCAGAACTCAGGTACTGCCATTGCCGCCGTTTAGGTCTTCGTGGCATTCATAACATTATTAGGTTTCTGCTACTGGTGTGGTGTCGTAGTCCCCCCGTGCTTTGAGACTTTCATGCAATCGAATCCCGTTGTGAGCGTGGAATGGCATCCGACATGTCTGTCTGTCTGGTTTGCAGCTACTGAAATAATGCGATCATGCGTCAGTGTGTATGTGGGGACAGCTTCGATTTCCTGTTTCGTGCCTGTGTTTACGTCCCATACTTTGCAGTATTTGCTGATTCTTCGAATTCCAGGCCTTGTCCAAGAATTCGCCGAATGCGCCACGTGATCTGATCGCAATATTTGTGTGATTTCCTGGACAGTATGTTGGCTTTCTCATGGCATAGCTTCTGTTGCACATTCATGTTGGCCCAACTGGTCTGTTTTTTCCAACAGGTCTGAGATTTTATGTGTCTGCTTGTTACCGACTGGTCCTTCTATCGTGGGCGTTGGCTCTCTTGTCATCTGGTATGTTTTGAACATTAGGACATCTCACGATCGCTGCCTAGATTGGGTTCAACTCTTGCTCATCTGCTACTTTCTTTTGAGCTACTTGACTGACTCTAGGGCAAGTTGGGTTGGCCATTGACTGCGGGATCGGCAGCGAGCGTACTCTCGGCATAGTTGGTTGCTGGGATTCTCAGTACATCGCGTACCTCCATCGGGTCTTGATGAACATTGTCTTCTCTAGTTTTTTCGTAAGTTCATCCTCGAACCTGAGTGACATATTCACGGCCCATTCCCATTCACTTTCACCTCGAAGTGATCTCGTCGCAGTGTCTCAGATTTTCCCTTCCTCGTCGACACAAGTATAGACTAAGTTCAAACCACACCTTAGCCTGTAGGCCTTGTGGGGTCTCGTCGTCCAAAACTGATGAGCTGATTAGTTTCTCAATGTCCTCTGGATCAAATCGACTTGTGATGTTGACGATCTCCTTTCCCCATTTTCTTCACGCTGTACTAGGGCTGCTTTAAATGCCGTGTTTGGCATTAGTTGAATTCTACATCTTTTGTGATTCGATTATGTCTTTATATAATGGATTTCATGTACCTGTTCAATCCAGCTCGGATCTGCTCGTTCACGAGTTGTTTGTTTGTTGTAAGTATGATCTCCACTTCACTCAGGTCTTGTTTGCCTGTCTACCCGACGCAGAACTTTGCTAAGAACCAAGATACTTAGCCGGCATGCTGGTTTTATCTTTTTCTGTTCACACGTAGTTCTCAGTAGTCAAGCTGACAGCTTGGTTTTTCCCGGCCAGTCTATGATCACTTCCGTATCACGGAAATCATTGGTCTGCTTTGTTTGTTGCACCTGTCTTAGTATTTAGTGTCATTACCTATGCTTGCAGAATAATCCATCGCAAACTTCAGCTTGTCATCAAAAGCGAATTAGCTAACTCGTCTCTGTGTCGCATCGAGTGACGCTCTCGGCTGCGCTGCCCATGTTTGTTTGACAACGTTCAGTGATGCTCAAAGTCTCACATCAATTCCCTGGTCCCGTGTACAGGTCCACCTGCTTCCTGCCGCTAGCGCGGTTGATCGCAGCAGAAAAAACAAACCTTCTTACAAAATATACTGTCCTCAACCGGCTCCAAATCGTGAGTTCTGCGCTTGAATCATGCGCCAAAAACCATGGCAAACTGGTTCTGCTCGAGTGTGAATCGCGATCGGCGTATAGTCAATGCCGCCCTCATTTTCGTACCCCTGTGAGCTTTATGGGACCGATCTGTTTTACACGCAAATCCCCACAGGACATGGCTTTGTGACCTGGAGGGTGAATTAAAGTAATTTATGGACCGCTCTCTCTTTTGCGGGGCGATAAAGTGTAGAAATCACATTGCTCAGAGGTCTGATACGGTTAATAATCTACTGTATAAGCCAATTGTAATGATAAGTGAGTAACGTCTTGATTAGAGACTACGTCTTGTCATCTGAGATGTCTCGAAGTTAGGATGTCGTGATTGAAGCTCCTAATTAAACAGATCATAGATAGTACTTAGACCGCTCATTATATCCTGTCATCTGTTATTGTACCATCATAAACATTCAAGCATCGTTATATGGAGTCAGAAGAGTGGACGTCCTCGCCTTAGGAGGAGTTTGAAGGAGTTTTTTCCGACTCGATCGCATAGTTTCGACACCGATGACATTTCCAACGGGTCGTATTGCATGCTATGTATTGTGTGTGTAATGACGTGATTGCGTGTGAATTGCAATCAGCTGATCGTTGTTATTGTGTATCGGTCAGCATGAGAAAACGTATTATGCAGCATAGCAATAGCATAGACATGAATACAGACAAGATAAATGAAAATTGTACATGGACAAGCTTTATTAATCTAAGAAAGATAACAAGTTGAAAGCTTCATTTTCATTAGGACACTTGAGTACACGAATAAAATATCAAGACACGAACGAAACAGTAAGTACAGAGTCAAAATGTCAAATTTAACTCAGATAGCGCCTTTGGATCTAAAAGGTAACCTGTCGGAGAACTGGAAAAAGTTCAAACAAAAATTCGCATTGTATAATGTAGCGTCAGGAATGTCTGACAAGGAAGATAAAGCACAAACCTCATTGCTTCTTCATGTAATAGGTGATCCAGCCCTAGATTTGTATAATACTTTCGTATTTGGTGAGGGGGAGAACATGAAGTTAAAGTCAGTGTTGCAAAAGTTTGAAGATTACTGCATGCCAAAACAAAATCTAACGTTTGAGAGACACAGATTCTTCATGCGAGATCAGTTACAGCATGAAAGTATAGATGAGTATGCAACAGAATTGACAAGTCGTGCTCAATCATGTGAATTTTCGTCTCTAAAAGATGGTCCAATTCGAGATCGTATTATCTGCGGAATGCTAGATAATAGCGTGAGAGAAAGATTATTGAGACATGATGAGTTGACGCTAGAAAAAACATTGCAGTTGTGTCGTGCCGCTGAAACCACTCGAGCTCAGGCCAAAGAGCTGTGTTCCCAAGAGGAGAGTATTTCTGTTGATGCTTTGGGGGGTAAGAGAAAATCCTTCCCAAATAAAAAGGTCAACCAGAGTTTCAGGCAAAATAGAACTCAAAGTCAAATTCAAAGTGTGAGACCAAAACAAGGGCAAGGTCAAAGATAAGGTCACGGTCAAGGTCAGAAAAACACACAGAATTTACAGAGCTCACAGAAACCATGTAATAGATGTGGAAATTTTCATGGTAAGAGTAGTTGTCCGGCTCAAGGTCAAATTTGTAGGAAATGTGGACAAGCAAATCATTTCGCTAAGTGTTGTAGAACACAGGTCAACAAAAATATCAATGAACTCACAGAAATGAAGTTTCTGGAGAATATTTTGTTGATGCCATTCATGTCGTAGATGCCGTTAATGTTGAAAGGTCAAAGAATGAGTGGAGAGCGAACATAGAGGTCAATGAGACTATGGTGAATTTCAAGCTCGATTCAGGTTCAGAAACGAGCATAATTTCTGAGACAGTGTACAATAAACTGAAACCTAAACCAAAGTTACATACAGTTCAAACAAAATTGTTCGGATACGGTGAGAATCAAATTCCAGTCAAAGGTTGTTGCTACACGCAAGTCAGACACAAGGGTATTTCGTACAACATGTCGTTTTTCTTAGTGCAAGGTAATCGCAAACTACTACTGGGGTTAGAAGATTGCACAAGACTAGGACTAGTAAAACGTGTACATGTAGTAGACAAAGAAACTAACAAAGAAATCATAGACGAATATCCAGATGTTTTCGAAGGACTAGGTTGTTTACCGGGTAAACATCATATCACAGTAGAAGAAAATGCGCAACCAGTAAAGAATGCATGTCGCAAAGTACCATTTCCAATAAGAGATAAACTAAAAGAGGAATTGGACAAAATGGAGCGCATGAATGTGATACAGTCTGTGGATGAGCCAACAGATTGGGTCTCATCATTAGTAGTAGTGACAAAAAAGAACGGTAAGCTTAGGGTATGCTTAGACCCGCGGAACCTCAACAAGGTTATCAAAAGAGAACATTATCAGTTACCGTCACGTGATGAAATCACAGCAGAGTTTGCAAATGCAAAGTATTTCAGTATAAAGCTAGATGCTTCAAGTGGATTTTGGCAAATCGAACTAGACGAACAGAGTTCGCGGTTATGTACATTCATAACACCTTTCGGAAGATACAGATTTCTGAGATTGCCATTTGGGATTTTCAGTGCATGAGAAGTATTCCATAAGATTATCCATAACATGTTTGTACACATAAAAGGGGTTAATACAATGATGGATGACATAGTAGTCTGGGGTAGCACACAGGGAGAACATGACGATCATCTGAGACAAGTTCTAGAGATCGCACAAAGGTCAAACCTAAAACTCAATCGTGATAATTGTGAATTCAATGTGAATCACATGACCTTCATTAGTGACCTGATTAGGTCAAGATGGGGTTAAACCTGATCCCAAAAAGGTTGCCGCCATTAGCAACATGGCAAGGCCTGCTTGTAAGCAGGATGTACAAAGGTTCTTGGGGATGGTTAATTACCAAGGTAAATTCATTCCAAACCTGTCAACAAGATCAGCACCTCTTCGTGTCCTTCTGGATAAGAAAACAGAATGGATGTGGGAAGATGAACAAGAAAAAGCATGGTTAGAGCTGAAAGATGCCCTGATTTAAGCCAGCCAGTGCTTCGTTTCTATGATTGCACAAGACCCACGAAGATTTCAGCTGATGCTTCAAAGAATGGATTAGGAGCAGTTCTCCTACAACAGCATGAAAATTCATGGCATCCAGTAGCATATGCATCAAGGTCAATGCTAGATGCAGAGACGCGTTACGCGCAAATAGAAAAGGAACTGTTAGCGATCACATATGGATGTGAAAGGTTCCATCACTACATACATGTATATGGTCAAGTAGTTGAAGTAGAAACTGACCATAAACCTCTCGTTCCATTGTTCACAAAAGCACTGAGTGACTGTCCGATAAGGATTCAACGTCTCATGATCAGGGTTCAGAGATATCACTTGAAAGTATCCTATACACCTGGTAAATTTATGTACACAGCAGACACGCTGTCGAGAGCGGTTGATCCTGAGGCAGATCAGAATGAACGAGAAGAAGACATAGGAATACATGTAAATGTAGTGATAGAGACATTACCTGTCAGTAGTAACAGAAAGAAACAATTCATAGAAGAAACAAAGAAAGATGAAACATTACAACAACAAAAAAGTCGGTTCAGACTTATTTTCATTCAATGGTAGGGTACCTGTCAGTAGTAACAGAAGGAAACAATTCATAGAAGAAACAAAGACAGATGAAACATTACAACAACAAAAAAGTCGGTTCAGACTTATTTTCATTCAATGGTAGGGACTATCTAGTAGTAGTAGATTACTATTCGCAGTTCATAGAACTAGGTCAAATGTCAGCAACAAGTAGTCACCACACGGCTGTGAGTGGTTTCCACGTGGTGACGGCCTGACATTTTCTTTTAGATGTGATGCATCACATCGAAATCAGACACAAGTCGCCGAGGAAATTCAGCACAGTGTTGACGAAATCAGCAAAATAATAAAAGTTGTCTTCTTTGGGGGAAAATATTTTTTTTGATTTTCTGAATTTTCAATGTTTCTTGTATGCTCTGTAAAAAAAAAAAAAAAAAATGAGTTGAAATGATTAGGGGATAGCCTTTAAAAATGGATTGTTTTGTTGCATTCTTTGACTCTGTTGTGGCGACTTGTGTCTGATTTTGATATGATGAGTCACATTTGCTCATTACTCAGTTATTTTACATTTTCTACCAGAATCATTTCGCAATTATCATTTATATTCAGTTCCACTAATTCTAGTGTAAACGTGTTGTTGGAAATTATTTTTTCATTATCACTACAACTCAGGTTTCTCAAGTTTATCTCTGAGGTAAATGCATGATGTAAACATGCTTATATTTTCTACATCTTCGAAAGAAAATTACTTGATTTTAACCTAATTTTTGTTTTCAGTGGAAAATGGACGCCCGAAGAAGTTGACATGCTGAGAAATGCCATTAAGCAGTTTGGAGACGATCTGAACAAGATTAGTGCTATCATCAAAACAAGAACTGTGTAAGTGTCATCTGATATAAGAGTATGAGTATGGTTAGGGTCCTAACATCAAGCAGTTTGGAGATGATATGAACAAGATTAGCGCTATCATAAAAACAAGAACTGTGTCAGTATCATCTGATATATGAGTATGGTTAGGGTCCTAACATCAAGCAGTTTGGAGACTATCTGAACAAGATTAGTGCTATCATCAAAACAAGAACTGTGTAAGTATCATCTGATATAAGAGTATGAGTATGGTTAGGGTCCTAACATCAAGCAGTTTGGAGACGATCTGAACAAGATTAGTGCTATCATCAAAACAAGAACTGTGTGAGTATCATCTGATATAAGAGTATGAGTATGGTTAGGGTCCTAACATCAAGCAGTTTGGAGACGATCTGAACAAGATTAGTGATACCATCAAAACAAGAACTGTGTAAGTATCATCTGATATAAGAGTATGAGTATGGTTAGGGTCCTAACATCAAGCAGTTTGGAGACAATCTGAACAAGATTAGCGCTATCATCAAAACAAGAACTGCGTAAGTATCATCTGATATAAGAGTATGAGTATGGTTAGGGTCCTAACATCAAGCAGTTTGGAAACGATCTGAACAAGATTAGTGCTATCATCAAAACAAGAACTGTTAAGTATCATCTGATATTAAAGAGTATGAGTATGGTTAGGGTCCTAACATCAAGCAGTTTGGAGACAATCTGAACAAGATTAGCGCTATCATCAAAACAAGAACTGTGTAAGTATCATCTTATCAAGTTTGGAGACGATCTGAACAAGATTAGTGCTATCATCAAATCAAGAACTGTGTAAGTATCATTTTATCAAGTTTGGAGATGATCTGAACAAGATTAGTGCTATCATCAAAACAAGAACTGTGTAAGTATCATCTTATCAAGTTTGGAGATGATCTGAACAAGATTAGTGCTATCATCAAAACAAGAACTGTAAGTATCATCTTATCAAGTTTGGAGACGATCTGAACAAGATTAGTGCTATTATCAAATCAAGAACTGTGTATGTATCATATATTATTGTAATCAGAGTCTGAGTATTTAAATTGAATGATGTGATTTAGAAACCCCAAACAAACCAGAAATATTTGGAAAGTGTAGAAAGTTTGCAATTGAATTTGTATACAATGCAATTTTTCATTTTAATAATCAAATTAGCTTAATCTGACTTTAAAAAGGTAAAAGAGGGGGAATTATCTGCACAAGATTAATGTCATTATTTAAATGAGAACTGTGCAATTTCCATAAGACCTAGTTATTTTCAGCAAGTCCATCTTATGTGCCATTTTGAGCATTAGAAAAATGTGAATATTAATTTGGATTGTTTGGGTATCTGCTAACCCTATTTTGTCCGGGGCCAAAGAATCATGTAATACAGGTGGGGCTTATCCACTTTGGAAAAACTGAGTGAAAAATCACAGTAGACTCCCATGGATGTTGTTAGCTTAGCCCCATACTAAGACAAATTGTGTAATAATATACTACTTTTCTTGAATTCTCTTTGCAGATCTCAGATCAGAGCAGCAATCAAGAGGAAATCTTTAGATGTAAACTCGAAGAAGGATAAAAGTGATAGTGAGCCATCTACTGGTCTAACGTTAACCAATCAGTCTATGGCACGTACCTCGCCAAGTGAACCTCCATTGAAAAGAAGCAAACATGGTATGATATTGTGAGAAATCTTGACCTCTGGTTTTTTTAATCAATGGAAAAATTTCCTTGATTGTTATTGCTTATGCTGCAGTGGTAAATTCTATGCACCCAAAGTATGGCACATGCTGTTTAAATGCAACCCAGGCAGTACCGATTTGATGATTTTTACTCTAATCTTACTCGAACCTAAACCCCAAGACCCAATTCTGCTCCTCTGAATATTCATCGCAATGAGTTTAATTATATTTTGTGTATGCAGTGAGCTTTCATGGCTTTATGTTGTTGAGTTTGACAAATCATTTGGGATACCAAATTGATTAAGTGTAGACCATTGTGTAATGCACTCAGCTGCATAAAGCAATGCTCTTTTTAAATGCCTAAGTTCCATAATCCAAAGTTTGTGTCTTTAATTTTCAGTTTACTTTTACCATGATTTTTAATCATAAAGACCGTGTTGTATTATTCATTTCTATGTCCTAAAAGTAGTATTATCATGATTATTTGCAACAGGTCAATGTTTTCTGAATATTCTAACATTTTCAACTACTGTAGACCAATGTAAACAGTACAGTAACAGAAGTTTATGAGTAGTCAAAGGCCCAAATTGTTTTTCCCTATTAATTTGTACAGTCTTCTATTACCATCGACGGACAAGAGTCCATGAAGCGACATGAACAAGAAAAAAATAATGCAAAGAGATGCATAGAAAAAACATATAAATTTATTGCCCTTGAAGGAAAAAAAAAAAAAAAAATCAGATAGTTGGTTTTAATAATTTTCTTTCTTTTTTCCCCCTAGAATCCTTAGAGCATGGTAACGATTCTCTTGTTGACATCGAAGGTTTAGAAGACAATTCAATATCACCTACCAAACGCCTGGAATATGAGGGTATACAACCTGCAGAAGGGGGTAAGACTTTATTTCTTAACCTATTGGAGACGAGCTGATTTGGCTACAACACACATTTCCCATAGACCTCAGCCCGAACATATTCGGGCTCAGTCCCCATGGGTTAATCAACCTGAATCTGTTCTGTTCCTGTCCTGATCCTTGAGTTAGTATATGCTGTAAAACCAGAAACTTTTGCTGCATGGTACTTTCACAAATTTTGCGAGGATCCAAGCTTCGCAAAATCAGAATTCCCTCAAAAGTGCTTGTCTACACAGTGCATTGATTGCTAGTACAATACTGTACACTGTACAAGTAAGGTGATGGTTGGCAATTCACGAAAGTTTGATTCTGCGAACATGGCCCTCGGCTCCTAATCGTGAAAGTTTCATGTCACGAATGTTTATGGTTTTACAGTAGTTAACTAATAAGAACATTAACATTCAAGAGAGAGTATATATGTAGAAGTTTGAGTGAAGAATAATAATAATTAATAATAATTGTTAAATTTATATAGCGCTTCTTACTAACTTGCTTCGAAGCGCTTTACAATAAAGATTAAACAACGTTAAATCATAAACTTATTAACATATTATACATAATAATTATACAGTAATGTAAGATACATACAAAATATGAAAATATACAAATTCAGTTATACAACAAAAATGGGAAAAATATACTAGAGTCACTGTCCTTGGAAGAGGTAGGTTTTTAATTGAGTTTTGAAAGTGTACACTGAAGGGGCATTCTGGATACGAGTAGGCAACTTGTTCCATAAGATGGAGGCACAGACTGAGAAGGCTCTGTCGCCGTAACGTGTGTTGGTACGCGGACCTGGTGCTAGCTGG
Organism: Paracentrotus lividus; assembly: GCA_940671915.1. Taxonomy (NCBI): domain Eukaryota; kingdom Metazoa; phylum Echinodermata; class Echinoidea; order Camarodonta; family Echinidae; genus Paracentrotus; species Paracentrotus lividus. The sequence continues at coordinate 20,078,592 of CALNVZ010000674.1, forward strand.
GATGATGAGGATGATCTGAAGACCCAGTGAAGACCTTGTAGTTGATTTCATGTACAATTTCAACATTTTCCTTTTCAGTCAAGCCCCAGAGTTTGGTTTTGAAGGTGTCAATATGAATTGATTTTAATTCAACGGCATCAGGAGGCAACATATTTCATGCTTTGATGGTTTTTGTATATCAGGTGAAGCATCATCACATGCTTGAAATAATATGAATTTACCTTAAAGGGAATCTAGTGTAGTGGGAATGTGTTGGAAAGATGAAGAAAATTATTGTGAGCTTTCTTGCTATTTTCTTGCTATTAGGGGAAAATATCATGTTAAAGAGTTCCACAAGAAAAGATTGCTCTTCAGTTGCCCTTATAGTCAAAATATACCCCAAAATATACCCAAACAGTCAATGTTTGGGTCCCAAACATTTTGTCTTGACTTATACATGCATTTCTGTGTAAGTGCATGTGACTCAAAGCTGAATTGGGTTAATGTCTTATCATTTTGGCGATTCCAAAACCTCATAGCACAAAATAATGCTTAGGTTAACTGTTTTCAACCTTTCCAAATAGCTTTTAGACAGCGTCTTCCACATTTCATTGTCATGAGCAGAACACCAGTTTCACTTTAAATTGCTGTAAATTCATTACCTTTGTGAAATGTGTAATGTGTTCACCTTATTTTCAGACAAATGTAATGTTTCTATGATAAAAATAGGTTACTGGTAAAGATGCATTCTTTCACAAACTGTTTGCACAATAATGAAGAAGAGTTGTTAAGGAGGGGCGACTTGCTTTATGATTATTGAAGTTAGTTATTTATTTATTTTCCACAGTTGACATCAAGGTTGAATTTGAAGCCACTTCATCTGGAACAGAAGCCGACAGCTTACAACGATGAGGTCGTCATCCTCTTGTTTCCATAGTAATGAGTGAATATGTCTCCATTCACCAAGGGCTGTTCATCATAATGACATCTATATAGAGTATAAAATGAACATTTCCTTCATGTATATGATGCTGGACAATAAATTGCTGATATATTCTGTGATATTGTCAGTCAATTGTTCGCTCTGTGATGAAACGGGACTATAGAAGCAATGCACACATTGCTAGCCTGTTGAACTGAACATTACTCATTTTAACAGGAAGGGACTGTATTTTCTTTTCACCATTTTACTTATTTATTGTATATTTGTTTTAATTATTTTCATCAACCTGGCTACAATTTAATAGGAGCATTGTGACTTTGGACAGTTAAATTAAAATATGCAATTTTGATGAAAGAATGCACTCACCAGCAGAGGCGTTGGAAGACTCTGTGGAAAGAAAGGATGGGAGGGGCAAGCCATGTTAACAATGGCTTGCCCCTCCAATGCTTTGTCTTCTCTGAGCCTTCCGACGCCTCTGCTCACCAGTTACTCAAACATCAGTGACATAGATGCTATACTCTCAGTACAGGGAAAATCTCAACATACCAAGTTTTGATTAAAAAGAGATACCTCTTGCGACAAAGTAAATGCTGCAGGCACAATTGTAAGTCACGTTTACATGTGTATACATTTATGTTCTGTCGTAACAATATACATGGTATAACAAGCAAATTCCCTCGTTCCATATCACCTTGTTATATTGAGATTTCTGTGTATTCATCTTCTTCAAATATTGGATGCATGTAATCATCTTTAGAGGGAATCTAGTGTAGTGGGAAGGTGTGGGAAAGACGAAGAAAATTATTTTGAGCTTTCCTCTTGTTTTTCATCATATTTGGGAAGAATATCATAATAAAGAGCTCAACAAGAAAAGATTGCTCTTCAAATGCCCTAATATGATCCAAAATATACCACACAGCTGACATGTTTGGGTCCCGAACATTTTGTATTGCCCCATACTTGCATTTCTGTGTAAGTGATTGCGACTCCAAGCTTAATTGGGTTAATATCTTATCATTTTGCCTATTCCAAAACCTTACAGCACAAAATAATGCTTGGGTGAAATGTTATCAACCTCTCCAAATCGCTTTTAGACAACGTCTTCCACATTTCAATGTCATGACCAGAACACTACTTTCACTTTAATTTAATTTTTTTTTTGGGGGGGGAGGGGGGGGGAATATCATGAATAAAAACGATTTTGGCCATGTTTGGAATTTTTTTCAAATAATTTCATACAATAAACATAGAAACAACCCAGGGAAGGGAGATTATCTGTGAGTTGAAAATGGTTTATTTTATGCCTGCATTTGTAGGGATAGGATAATGACCCACATTTTTCATGTAAATATGCTGAAATTGTAAATAAATGTTGTCAATATGTAAATAGAGTAATAAAATTGTCCAAATTGCTTTGTAAGAAAACAAACTGCTTGGTTATCTTGCGTTTTTTTTAAAATATTGTAATTGTACGAGTACATGTAATGTAGTCTTTTAAGGCTGGTTAAATTATAGCGATATAGAGAAACAACAGCAATACTTGGCAGATCATACCAAAAACAATAAAATTGCCAAATTCCTTCAATCTTATAAATGGAACTGTGACAGACGTGTCAGCTGATTTTGCCTAATCTGACTCAGCCACAAATGGGGGAAACAACGGATTAATGCACTATTATAGAAATAATTAGAAATGTAGTTTCTCGTTTTGGGCTTTGTTTTGATAAATTTAACTTACAACAGAATCAAATACGCAATGCTTTATACAGTGCATCCCAAAAAAGAGAACCTAAATTTGAGAGCCTCATATTAAAATTTTATAGCTTGTATGACCTTGATATTTATTTCATAATAAAGAGTAACTCGTATTCTGTCCAATGATACCAAACTTATACCTGTGTTGTCATGTATGACTTAGCACTTGATCTTTGAAAAATGTAAAAAAATGCCTTGTACCAAGTTTGGGCAAAAGCATCCCTTGTATTTCAATAGTCCAAGTAATCCTTTGTCCTCCATGAACGGACTTCAAAGAGTGAATGATCAGAAAGCCTAGGTTGCTTCTGAAAAAACTTGATAGTGTATTTACCAAAAATTAAAGAAAAAACTTGAGTGCTCAGTCATCCATGATAGTACAGGTATAAATCTGGTATCACTGGCTATAAATAACTCTTTGTAGTGATATAAAAATTATTGACACACAAGTTACAAAAATTTTAATATAATGCTATCAAAGTTGGGTTGACTTTTATTTGGGACACACTGTATATTGAAAGGACTTCATTGGTCCATAGCTTCTGAATAAGTCGACATTTCACAATCTTTTTTCATTGCTATAAATAGCCTTACATTGAGGTTGAAATTTTCGAAAGGACCAACTTGCAAAGTTTGTGAAAAATCAAAATAAAAAGCTCTTTGAAAATTTCAGCTTAAAAATACATTATTTTTTACAACCATAAAAAGGAACAATGCAACAGCTTTTATTGTCAGTAAAGTGCTAGATTTTATTTTACAGTTCACAATACATTCCAATTTTGATTACATTATTCAAACACATATCTGAATATGGAGCCTACTAAGCATGTTTCTGTGATGCTAAAACAATTTAGTATTTTTTAACCAATGCAAATGACCGCGATTAACAAACAGAAATATTTCCATTTTTGCTCTTATATCTAGAATCCCATATAAATTTTTAGTAAAATACAGCCCATTATGTTTTCTCCTCGTAGATAAATGTTTCTGGAATACACATAAATCGGTATATTCTATGCATTGCATGATTTGACAAGGACGTTAACCATAATCAGACTGGGGTGTTTTGGTAGCTGTCAAGACTGGGGTAAAATAAGATAATATTCTGTCGCAATGATACCAAACTTATACCTGTGTTGTCATGTATGACTTAAGCACTTGATCTTCCTGAAAAATGCTAAAAAAATGCCTTGGACCCAAGTTTGGGCAAAAGATCCCTGTTATTTCTAATAGTCCACAGTAACTCCTTTGTCCTTCATAACGGATTCAAAGAGTGAATGATCAAAAAGCCTAGGGTTGCTTCCTGGAAAAAAACTTGATAGTGTATTTACAAAATTAAAGAAAAAAAACTTGAGTGTGTCAGTCATCCAGTATAGTCAGGTAGTATAAAATCTGTATCACTGGCTCATAAATAACTCTTTGTGATATTAAAAATTATTGCACACACAAGTTACAAAAATTTTTAAATATAATGCTTAGTCAAAAGTTTGGGTTGACTTTTATTTGGGCACACTGGTATATTGAAAGGACTTCATTGCGTCCACTAGCTTCTGAATAAGTCGACATTTCACAATCGTTTTTTCATTGCCTTAAAATAGCCTTACATTGAGGTGAAAATCTTTCGAAAGGGACCAACTGCAAAGCTTGTGAAAAATCACAAAATAAAAAGCCGCCTTTAAAAATTTGCACTTAAAAAATACATTACATTTTTTACAACATAAAAAGGAACAACATGACAACGCTTATTGTCATTAAAGTGCTAGATTTTAATTTACAGTTCACAAAACATCTCCAATTTTGATTACATTATTCAAACACATCGAATATGGACCCTACCTAAGGCATGTTTACTGTGACTGCAAAACAATTTAGTTATTTTTAACCAGATGCAAATGACCCGTATTAACAAAACAGAATATTATCCAAATTTTGCTCTATATATCTAGTGGAATCCCCATAGTAAGAATTTTTAGTTAAAATACAGCCCAATTATGTTTTCTCCTCGTAGATACAATTGTTCTGGAATACACATAAATCGGGTTATTCTAATGCAATTGCATTGATTTGCAAAGGACGTTAACCATAATCAGGATTGGGGTGTTTGGTAGCTGTCAAGACTGGGGGGGGGGGGGGGGCATGATGCGCCCCCCCTAAGATCTCGGCTGACCGATGCGCGGATCCGCGCCAAAATTGCACGATAGTAGATAGCCATGTAATCTACAAGACTGCGCTGTATAATTTTTCCAAAATAATAATAATTTTTTTATATGCAATTAATTATGCTTAATTTATGCTTGAAATCATCTTTCTTGCTCAATCGAAAAATTTAACAGCTTCCTTAGAATGCTAATTTTTGTGTAATTAATTATTCCTTTAGCATTTCCTAACATTTGTACTAGAAAAAATTCTTGTTGCAAAATTAAGTGTGTCTATTTATTTTATGTTTTATGATTTTTTTATGTATTTCTTTTGTTTATTTCGACTCTATGTTTTTCTTCTTTTTTTACGCAAAAATTCATTTAAGAACCATTTTTAAGGCATAAATATGCATAAAATAATTGATTTCAGCCAATGAAAGTTGAAAATAAGTCATATCTTTAATGAATTAGGTGAG
>CALNVZ010000674.1:20087627-20102926 GCA_940671915.1 Paracentrotus lividus
TTAACCACCTTCTTGCCGTTGAAGAAAGAGAACGACTGACTGGGTTGGGCATCGACGCTTCTCTTCAAAAGAGCACCTACATGAAGTAAGAAAAAGTATGAAAGTTGTCAGTCAAAATACATCATCATCATCATCATCATCATCATCATCATCATCATCATCATCATCATCATCATCATCATCATCACCAATATACTATATTCAGGTTCATTTTTTTTGTTTGTTTGTTTGTTGTTGTTTTGGGGTTTTTTTTTTTTTTTTTTTTTAAATACAATTTTAAGGATAAGAAATATATAATAACGGAAAGTACTAAAAAAAGATAACAATAATAATTTTGTAGGAGCATGGTGTAGAAGACTCTACGTCTATGATAGGAGACATGGTAGCTAGGTTTTACCTAAAGGGCTTCTTTTAGGAAATGATGAATTTGTGTGTATAACTACAACCACATTGGTACTATATGTATCTATGGGGAGATCTATGGAATATCTTATTCTGGAAAACTTATTGTTTAACCACCAAAAGGAAAAAAACAACAAAAAAAAAACACATTAATTTCATTAATTTTCTCTTTATTCTGGGGCAGGAATAGGGTTTTATCTTCAATTACCAGAATATCTTTTCTCATTGGCACTCATAATGGAGAAAGAAATACATGTACATATTTATGTACATATATGGAATATTATATCCTGGTTCTTTGCTCAAGCATCTGATATATTCATTTCTTTTTGTTTTTAGTAGGAATATGATTTATGTATAACTACCAGCACAGCCGTACTTGCTGGCACTCTTATTTTAGGGAGTATTAAATATTCAGGTATGGAATACCAAATTCATGTTAATTGTTTTGAAAGTGTCGAGGATAAAAACAAGTATATAATTTCACTCCGTACATGTTGATGATATTACAGGACTTGACCTCATAATTGTTTTGTAAGGACCCAGCCTCCATATACTGTTTCTCTTTTCTGTTCTTTTGCTCACTGTATTTCTCTGTCTCTAAATCTTCTTTCTCTCTGTCACTCACGCCTCTCCTTCTCAATCTATCTCTATGTTCCCTATCTCTGTCTGACTGCCATTTCTCTCTCCTCAATGCTATCCAAAGAGGAAAGGGTGAAAAAAACATTTGTTCCGCTCTTTATTTTGTCTAAGATGTAAAGTTAGGTTTAGGGGTGTAATAGGGTTGAATGTAAAGTTTAGGTTAGCAGTGCTAAGTGCAGGGTTGAATCTGGTCATTCCATTAGTGTATGGAATTTGCAGAGGAGCAATTGTAGTCAGAGAAAATGTCATGGAATTGATATGATGTAGTCCTTCAATTCCGTTTGTCTTTTTTTTTCCAACCTTCCTACTCTCTGTATCTCTCTTTACCCCATCCCTTCCTTCACATCTGTCTCCCTCTATTCTTCTCTCTCTCTCTCTCTTGCTTTACTTACCTTCCCTTCCCTCACTTGCATCCTCTCTCCCTCCATTCCCTCCCCCACCCTCTCCCATTACATACCATTATGTTTCTCTCTTACTGTCTCTCCCTCGTTCCCTCTCTCTTACACTCTCTCCATCCATCATCCTCTATTTCTTTTGCCTTCCCTCTCTCTAAATTATCTCTTTCCTTCTCTTTTCTCTCTTGTCTTCTCTCTTCCCCTTCTCTCTCCATGCCCCTCTCTCCCTCCCACTTGCATACTTTCTATAATGAGCCGGGTTGAGTGAGCGAGCCCAGAAATTTGAGGTATCTAATTTCTCTCTCTTCCCCTCCCTCCCCTCCTTACATATCTATCACCCCCTCCATCATTCACTTCCTTCATTATGTCTCTCCTTCTTGTCTACCTTCCTCCATGACCTGTGTTGACTGAAGCAAGAATTTTCAGTTCTTAAAGCAATGTGTCTTGATGCTGGTAGCAAAAGGCTGTCCTGTTATCTGCAGAACCATTATTCTCCCAATTCACTCCCCTTTCCTCTCCTTCCACCACCCTTCCTTCATTCCTTCCTTCTCTCTCTCTCTTTCTCTCCCTCCATCTATCTTGCCTACCTTCATGACCTGTGTTGACTGAAGCCAGAAGGTTGAGAGCAATGTGTCTGGATGCTTGTAACCAATGGCATAATTTTAACTGCATGACCATGCACTCCCCCACTATCACTCTCTCTCCCCCTCCCATTCCACCCTCTCCCTCCCTCCTTCCTTCCTTCTCGCTCACTCTCTCTCTCTCTCCCTTGATCCCTCTTGGAAGCCAGTGCTGTCCTATTAACTTCTGAACCCTTGATTCTCCCACTATCATTCTCTCTCCCTCCCATCTCCTCTCTCTACTTTACCATTCTATCCTTCTCTTTCACTTTTCTCTCTTCATCTTTTGTGCCTACCTTCTTCAATGACCTGTGTTGACTGAAGCCAGAAAGTTGAGATCTTAAAGCAATGTGTCTGAATGCTGGTAGCCAATGCTGTCATGTTAACTGCAGGACCCTGTACCTGCATCTTAGCATAAATCATCTCCAGCTGAGTCAGGTGGGCACCAGTCTGTGGCAGAAACCAATCAAAATTGAATCTATTCTTCTGTTTTATGTAATTGGTTTAACTTTACTGAGGATCTTGAAAATAATTCACTCCTCCAGCTAATGCTGCCATCATAATTACAAACCTTTAGGTCAAAAAAGGAATCGCCTGAGATTTTTAAGCCAATCGGTCATTTAATTGTCAAGGTATTGAATCTGACCATTTCATAACCATACATGCACCAAGACAAACTAAAAATAGCACTGCCTTCTATGGACACCAAATAATATGGTGCTTCTGGTCACTTGCACATTTTTACTTATTGCGAAGCATGTAATGAAGCTTTGGAAACAAAATTTTCAGGGTTTCATCTTGACCAATTACCAGATTCACTGAACGCATGTACATGTAGGGTCCCATAGCTCAAATTTTGCAAGCCTCCACGAAGTTACTCATTTCCTTTAAAGGGAAAATCATGTTATGAGAAAGGTCAGAAGAAAATGATTGAAAGCTTTTACAAATTAAATTCGTGTAGTTTAGGAGGGATACTATATTCCTGTAGTTTAGGAGGGATACTATATTCCTGTAGTTTAGGAGGGATACTATATTCCTGTAGTTTAGGAGGGATACTATATTCATGTAGTTTAGGAGGGATACTATATTCATGTAGTTTAGGAGGGATACTATATTCATGTAGTTTAGGAGGGATACTATATTCATGTAGTTTAGGAGGGATACTATATTCATGTAGTTTAGGAGGGATACTATATTCATGTAGATTAGGAGGGATACTATATTCATGTAGTTTAGGAGGGATACTATATTCATGTAGTTTAGGAGGGATACTATATTCATGTAGTTTAGGAGGGATATTATAGAAAGATTCACCGCCAAGGATTGCTCTTCAAATTCTGTTATATTTATAATATTACCGAGAGCACTTACAAGTTACAAGGAGCTACACAGAATGTACAAAATAATTTATGTAGGTCACATAACACTTCAAAATAATTTAAGTCAAGAGGACACTTCAGTGTAGTAATATAACACTTCAAAAACAATAGTTGTGCCAATAAAAACATGCTCAGTTAGAGTTGATAGATATAGTGTTTCATAAAAAAGGAAGTTTTGCACCTAAGAACCCTATTTGGTTACAAGTGCCTTTATATAAAAATGTACATTGAGGTCTATAAACATGAAAATTTGAATTGACACGAGTTACAATGTATTTCTATTAAAGTCAAGAGAACTTCACTTCTTTTTTTACCCACCTTGTATCCTTGCATGAACTCCAGCAAGTTGGATGGGCTCTCAAAAAGAGAGTTGGTGTGTTTTATCATAAAGCAGAATGTTCAACTAACAGGATATTTACTTTAAAAAGTTTCAACCTTGATCGCTACGGGCACTCTCATGGTCTAGTAGTTATGACGCTGGTCTAGCAAACCAGGGGTCGTGGATTTAAATCCTGCCCATGCAGTCTGCAATTTTTTTTTTTTGCTGTCTGTCTCTACTTTTTCACACTGCAGTTGCGTGTGTTTCTATCGTTGAAGACAAATGAATACATTCCTTGTCTTTATAACATCCCAAAAGCGTAAAACCATCTACGTTTAACGAAATACTGATAACTTTTTTTCCTTTTTTTTTTTACCCACCTTGTATCCTTGCATGAACTCCAACAAGTTGGATGGGCTCTCAAAGAGAGAGTTGGTGTGGTTCATCAGGAAACAGCGATTGTCTTCGTTGTCACGGAAAGCACTCATTTGCTGAAAGTTTAGAAAAATCATTAAATAAATATCAATAAGTCAATACATTATTATATCTGTCTGGAGGTAAGAGTGCATGAACCAAGTATAATCTATCCAATAAATAATCATCATCCATATTTATAAAGTGCATATCACTTTAAGTCCCTAATATAATGAGTTACTTATGTTCATCTTCCAACAAAAAATATGTCTGATTGAAATGTTTTGATTGACCTAAATTTAATTCATTGACTATATTTTGGCAAAGATAAGGAAAATACAACTTTGTTAATTCTTTAAATTACATTTCTTTGATTGACATGAGGAAATTCTCCACATGAAGATTGACTGATATACATGTATTGAACAGCTCATTTACTTCATTTGAAAATTTAGTACAGGTTTTGAAGTGGGATGAACAAAATGCAAAGGCAGCTTGACAGATACATCCATCAACCATTTTACAAACTTTTTTCTATGAAGCACATGTACCTCATTTAAAAAAAAAATGTACACAATTCGGCCCTCAGGGCGCAAGTGACCAGTGACACATTTGCTCTGAGTGACTGACAACTGTTTTAGGCTTCCTTTTGTCTAAGATTTAAGGTTTGGCTTGCAATATGGTTTTGTGTTTAAGATTAGGATTATTGGTTAGGTATATATAGGTACATTGGGGTGTTGGGCAGTAGCCAAAAAGAAGTGTTAAAGGTAGTGTCATCCTTTTTCACAAATTGCGAAAACTAATGCAACTTGGCATAACTTTAGAATACATGTATGATCAACCTATACTGTCTATAACATCGTTGATATTACAGCGCGTGCAGCACGGACCACATACAGCAATATACACACGGCGCATCAGCGTGCATTATTCTCTGCGCTAACGGTCAGCGGTTCGCACCGTACGGTATATTTTTCGAGGTTAGAAAAAATAGGAATTAATTTTGATAATCGCAATATAATGACAAACATACACATTTGAGCTTAATCATGTTGTGGGAAGATAAAGTCATTGGTATACTACTATATCCTCTCAAAAACTTAGATATTTAATATTTTTGCCTGCAAAAGGATGACACTACCTAAAAACTAGGGCTGAAGTTAGTTATTGGATTAGAGTTCAGGATTGATGGTGGAGCAAAAGTTGGATCGCAGAGAGCAAATTACATGGAATCAAATGATCTTTATGGTGACAACCATTATCATAATTTCACTCGACACAACAGTCAAAAACCATTCTTCAAGGCACAGTTGAAGGTTGATGCAGAAGAGGACGTCAAAGAGAAAGCTGGACTGAAAATGTAAAGACAGGGACAGATACGACAATGCCAGAGCTACTGTCGACTGCAACTGACTGGAAGGCATGGAGGAAAAACTGTGCTTCTTCTGCTCTCAAATCCCTCCAACGACTCCATAAGTGTCAAGGAATTGAGTGAGTGAGTGATTAAAAAAATAAACTAAAGTTTGCTTACGATGCTGAAGTCGGCCATGACAGTGATATGGTGGTCGCTGTTGAACTTGGGGATGTCAATGGTCTCGATCTGCTGTTGTTCCTGGACTCCGATGGTCTCCTCGCAAGTATCGTTCATCGTCACGTCAGGAGGAAAGAGCAGGTTGCAATACACTGCAGGACTCATAGCCTACAGAAGAAAGCAGAAAATAACATTGGAACATCATAAGGCATAATTTTGAGTAGAAATATTTTCACAATTTCATTAATAAATAATTTAATTGTTTTTATTTATACACTGGGGTAGCCACGTAACGAACGTTGAAGGTGTTTAGAGCTTTGCGTGTTGCTCTAAGGAAGGACAACTGGGCCAATATTTTGTGACCCTAATAAAAAAATTAAGGGCGGCCTTTACCGTACTTTGTAGATTTGCCAATAGACAAACAGAATACAGATTTTTATAATATAATTTACGCATTTGGAAATACATCCAACTTCAATACATGTAGCAAGATATTCAAATTACCCTAATATATATTTCATGTTTGGAAAAAATTTGAAAAAATAAAGATATATTTTCTGCGTCTCTAGCAAGCTAGCTATACACGCTACGCGGCTTCTACAAGTGCAGTACAGCGAACAGCTAAGCTAGACTTTGGGCGACCTGTCACTCTAACAAAATGCAATGGGATGCGAGGGTAAAAAAAATGCCTTGGGGAAAAACCATCTGAATGTATGTAGCATGCTCGTAAAATGGCTGATAAAAATAATCTATTAACCAATTAAGTGATAAAGATTAGAGATTTAAACAATATTATTTGCAACGTTTGGAATACACATGTAATGTTAATTCGTCAAAGTATTGAATTTGCGTTTGATTTTGCTGGCATGCCTACAAACCTGTGCGCGCAATTTACATGTAAGCTGAATGCGCGTATGCAGTTGGCTTTCTTCAGAGCAATTCACGCAAAGCTGTTGACGCCATCGTTGGTTCTTAGCAGCAGTTCTCCCCAGGCCCTGCATGATACAATACATTATTACTTGTTGTCTTGCTAGAATTTAAAAGGCAGTGCACATGTCAAGTACTATTTTTGTATCACCAAGATCTAGAAGGGATAATTATAATGATTTTTTAACGCTTTTAACGCAGTCTCTAGGTGCTAAAGGGTTAATTCTCCTGGCCAAAACATGTGCACATGTTTCTAGCTGTATGTGTCTCTATGTGCTCAGCATTTATACTGTATATAAACCAATATTTACACGATTTTGGACTTGTTGGGGAAATTCGCAAGAGCAGAATTTTGCAATTTTGATGATGACTTCATTACTATAAATAGCCTTGTACTGAAGTGGAAATTATCGCGATGACCGACTCGCGAAATTTGCGAAAATAAAGTCACCGCGAAAATAACCACTTATACAGTAAGATCAGCTTGGTCAAAGCACCTTGTTGTAATGGGAGTGGACTGTATGTAAAGCTTATGAACTCTTGAAAAAGCTGGATGAAATCAATAATAAACCTGAGGTTGCTTTCTCTCCTTTATATATAAGCACACTTATTTTTTTATTGTTTATTTATTTATTCATTTATTCATTATTGTTATTATCATTAATTTTTTTTTGAAGGGGGATGGGGGTGATCGTTGATGATTCTATAAGCATTACATTTACACTGTACGACACAAATATTGGATGGGGTTCCTCTGAGTCATGAGGAAAAACCCAACGATTCTAGGGGTAGTGTAAATGCAGGGATACATGTAGCATTGCGACCTCTGAGAAGACTCTACAATGCACTTTATCTTCCAGTTGACCTTTGCTTGTCTTTTGTCAGACCTTGTTATTAATTGATTCAGACAAAACAAATATGAAGAGTAAGGCTAAAGTGTACAAGGCAACATGTTCTCAGCAAACAAACATGTCTACAAAAATGTAGAAAGGCAAGTTGACGATTTACTTGATTTTCTTCTCAAAAATATGTTGCAAAAAATTTTAAAAGTTGATAATAATTCTATGGCAATGGTACATGATTCTTTGAAGGCAAAGGGTTTTCAAAACACTGAATGGGTCATCAATCTTGATCTGAAATGTCCAATTTAAAATGCATGTACATGTACATGTAGTCCTCTTTTTAAAGGGGAAGTTCACCCTGGCATTTTATAGGTTTTAAAAAATGCAGAAAAATAAAATAAAAATATAACTGAAAGTTTGAAGAAATTCGACCAAAAAATAGCGAAGTTATGAATATGTAAAGTTTTGATTCTGTGACGTCACGTGCGAGCAGCTCTTCCATATGTTGTGTATGTAAATTCCATAATTTTGTCTTTTTTCATGGGTCAACTTTATAGAGGCATGTATACGACCTTATGTTTGATGATATATCGACCGCATAGATGACATGATTAATTTTGTTTGGAAAAAAATTTCACTTTATGGAATTTACCCCAAATAACACATAGGAGAACTGCTCGCACGTGACGTCACAGAATCAAAACTTTGAATATTCATAACTTCATTATTTTTGGGTCGATTTTCTCCAAACCTTCACTCATATTTTTCTTTTATTTTTCTGCATTTTTTAAAACCTATAAAATGCCAGGGTGAACTTCCCCTTTAAAAAGAGGACTACTTGTACATGTACATGTAGAACCCGCAAAAGGGATCATATTTCCCCTGTCTTTTCTAAAACCAATTAAAACCCAGGGTAAACTTCCCCTTTAACTGTTTAAACTGCTTGCTGAGAATAACTGATCAACAAGCTTTTCACAAAAACCAAAGATGTGGACATAACAAAAAACATAAAATGAATATTATATAGGCCACTATGAAGGGCCACCTACAAGTAGGCCTACAAGTAGTCTGCAAGCACAGACTCAATTTGACACTTAAACAAATTTCAGTCTAGAGTGGAGATTAGCCTTCAAACTCACTGTCTGTGTGTACACGAGTGAATCTAGTTCTTTACTTCAGACCCTAATAAGCAAACAACATGGGTTTGTGCCTGCAAACTAAAGTACATTTACATGTATGCAGTTATATAACTTGAAATGCCCCTGATGAATGTACATGTAAATTGGAATTAAAATACAATCTCCATTCTCATGGTAAATTCCCAAGAAAAGTTTGAAAACATTCAATTTTTATAACTTTCTTATTTATGAATGATAATCATCAATGTAATTGTGTTAAGAACCAATTTGCCACGCTTTTTTCTACAGGTACATGTACAATGTATACTCCAGCCCACTATAATTGACCTGTATTATAACAATATTATTCATAAATCTTAGTACATGTTACCGGAAAAAAAGCTTTTCACATATTATTGTGCACAGGTTATGTACACGTACAAGTACTTCCTTCTTCCTTTGTTTACAATGACAATCTCAGTGGCGTATCCACGATTTTAAAATAGGGGGCACCAAATTTTCTTCTGATTTGAATATACATGTACATGTTTACTGCCAATGAGTGGTTTTCAAATTTTAGGGGGAGGGGGGGGATCCCCTGTGCCCCCCCCCCCCCCCCCCCGCCTGGATCTGCCATGGCAACCTTGATTATATCTAAAGATTCTTCATAACATAGACATACATGTAATACATACTAATTAATGCCTGCTCTCATTCATGCACTACTACATGTATGACAGCTATTTCCTACATGTATGTGTCATGGAACATGTAGCCAACATCATGTACATGATACTGGTAGTAAAACAAAAACACCCAGTGACGGATCCTGGCGGGGTGCAGGGAACACCCACTCATTGACTGTACATGTTAATATCAGAAATTTTTAACCCCCTTTAACGCCAGGTGCCCCCCTTTTTTTTTCTTCAAATCCTGGATGCACCACAGGACACCTTCCATAAACACTTCTTAATGCATACAATAGCCTACCAGCAATTTTAATTCCTATAATACCATCTAGAGATTTGGGAAATATGCCCACAAAATGCCTAAAACGGTCCTGGATAATCCAGAAAAAGTCCTTGATATATTGATTTTTTTATGATTTCATGCATTAAGATGATTCAGTGTCTGTATTAAACGGTGATGGGCTTGAACAGGTGACCCCACATTTAAAAGTTTAAAGGGATAGACTAGCTTTGCTTACAAAAATCTGAGCTGTGGAGCCCTTACATGTAAATGATAATGGCAATGAAAATATGTGTCAAAAGGAAATCCTCATTGGCAATTGAACGGCCAATTAACTTCAAAATCTCAGGTAATTCCTGTCTGACCTACAGGTTTGCATTTATGATTACAGCATGAATGAAGCCTGAATAAAGTTAACCCTTACATGTACATGTAAGCACCTAAACCGCCCCCAAACCTCCCGTTTTATGCATGCTATAGTCCTGATAATATCAAAAATATGTGAACGAACATGCCAATATTTGTTGTGCATTACCCATGTAATGTGTGCTGTCCGATTCTGTACAAAAAAGTATGTTTTAGCAGTATTTCTTATTGAAACACCCTGATGCAAACACAGTAAAACCCTCTTTGTTAGGAAGTAAGCCAACACTTTTCATGCAGTCTCTAGGTGCTAAAGGGTTAAAAAAATTCAATTAAAAGTTTTAATCCATGAACAGTATACATGTAGATAAAAATCAAAATATATGATATTAAAGAAAATGTTTAACTCACGGATCGAGTAGCCACATAGAGTAGCCCCGCAAGGACGATACATAGTCCCACTGTCACTGTGCAGATAGCAGCTAAGGCCCAGGTACTGCACGGCCTAGTGGGCTGGCGACGGACGATCCTAACAGGTCTCTGGGCCTCACAGTCACACTCGAAGGTGCAGTCCTCTTCTCGGCATTCCATCCCTTCGCAGTCCTTGCATGTCTGTTAGGAATTTTAAAAAAAATCAGCATTTCTCAGAGTATAATAATAATAATAATACCCAATTTTTATATAGCGCAAATTTCAATGAAGTTTCTAAGTGCTTTGGAAAAGAAGATAAGAAGAAAGAATAAAGAAAGAATAAGAAAGAAATAAGAAAAGAATATTGCATTAATATTAATTTTAGATATCTATATTTATTGTATATTTTGCATATCATATATTTTATGCCAACAATTTATACAAAACGTGAACTGCATACACAATTTCTGCATGTGTTGTCTGTTGGGAATTCTAATAGAAATCAGCATTAAGTTTCTCAGAATATTGCATTAATAATCTTATATTATTTTATAATTGCAAGGGAATTTAAAGGGAAATCATATATTTTATTGCCTAAAAATGAGGCAATTTTATATAAACAAATTCTGCACAGGGAATACTGGTAAACACAATTAAAGAAATACATGTTACAGAGGAAAGTCTTTATCGTACACACACACACACAGAAAATGTATTTCATTTTTACTGGAGACACAGCTGTTATGGGCAATTCTATCATTACGGACTTAAAATTCTGAGGCTACTTAAATCAATTAATTAATAAACAAATTGTATTTGCAGTTTTAATTGCAGTTTTGTTTTTCTATGTTTTAGAAAACATATTTATAACAGTTCAACATTTTAAAATGATATTTTAAGCTTTATTGTCTCATTAACCACAATTGTTGGAAGCATACAGATGTTACTCAAAGACATGGCTTTTTATAAATTGAACATAATGGTAAAACTCTGTGAAGTTACAAACCCTGTACTTCAAAGTTTCTTTAATCACAATTTTCAAATACATCTACATGTCAGTCTTACTTCATGAATTTACAAACAAATGATTTTGAAAAAGGACTTGAACTTTGTAAAAAAAAAGATAAAAACACAAAGTAATACAGAATAAGAAAGTCACAAAACAATGAAATAATGTATATAAATAAATTGATTTTGATACTGGAATTTAAAAAAAATAAATCTGTGAGGAATGCTTAAAAGAATACCGAAACCATTCATTAGCACTCTAGGAGCTTCAACTAGAACAAAAAGTCTGATTTACGCATAAATTGGCACAATCGTACTACAGAATTAATCATTTCATAAAATCTAACAATGGGAATTGGTATACAATGTACGACACTACAGGGTAATATCTTACATTGGTGGTAAATAAAAATAAGGCTGTATAACATTGTAAATAAAGCTGTAAAATCCGTAACAATTCACCTGACATCCATAATGCTAAAATTTGTTTACCATACATGTTAACCCTTTGCACGCCACATTAATTTTGAGCATAAAAAAGAAGACTTTCCTCTTTAATTATTAACTAGATGAATCTTCGACCGCGCACGGTCGGAAGGCATGCCTCCGTATTGCCACATCGGAAAAAAAAGGCATGCGCATGTTGAGTTTTACATCCATTTATACCATGACATCTTTGAGATATTGACCAAATCTATTAAAGTTGTATCATCAGATTATTTCCAACTCAGGAAGGATGGCTACTGATGTAATAAAAAGGATAACATGTTTAAGTTGATCTGTCAAAGGTCCTTCAGAAATTGCACAAAGAGTCATTTACATAAATAACAGTGACTTTGAGTGTCCTGACCTCAAAAATCTAATCAGTTCATCTTTCCCCACATACCAAGTTTGAAGTTGATCCATAAAACGGTTCAGAAGTTACAGCAGAACGTGCCATTTTCATGTATACAATGACGTCTGTGACCTTGACTTTGACTTCATGACCTCAAAATATAATAAATTCATTGTCCCTCACCATATGCACACATGACCCAGTTTGATGTTTCATCCATCAAACTGTTCTTAGTTAGCAAGAACACCATTTTCACGTCACCATGTCCTCTCGTGGCCTTTGAACTTTGACCTCATGACTCTAAATTCTAATCAGTTTTATTGCCCGTCCCATATGCACATATGACCCAAGTTTGAATTGATCCGTCAAACGGTTTTTAAGTTTATTGCGAGAACAAGGCCATTTCAGGGTACCAATGACCTCTGTTGACCTTTGACCCTCATGACCCAAAATCTGATAAGTTCAATTGTCCTCATATGTAAATAATGAATCAAGTTGAAGTTGACCCTCAAACGTTTCTTAAGTTTTCGCAAGAACGAGAGCCATTTTCACGTACAATGATGGTGACCTTTGACCTCATGCCCTAAATCTAAATAGTTTAATTGACGCTCATATATGCACATATGACCCAAGTCAAAGTTTATCCTAACGGTTCTTAGTTTACTCGCAAGAACGAGCCATTTTCAGTATACATGACATCTGTGACCTTTGGCCTTTTGAACCTCATGACCCTAAAATCTAATAGTTTCATTGCGCCTCCCATAGGCACAGCACATTACCTCAGTTAAGGTTGACCCGTCAACGGTTTTAGTTATGGCGAGAACATGCCATTTTTCATGCATACAATGACCTCTGTGACTTTGACCTTGACCTATGACCCAAGTCTAATCAGATGCTTGTCCCTACCATCAATGCATAATGATCCAAGTTTGCAAGTTGACCGTCAAACGGTTCTAAGCTTAGTCTCGCGAGAACGAACGGACAACGTACGGAGGACGGAGGCGGACTACGACGGACGGACTACGGAGGACGTACGGACGGACGGACGGACGGACGGACGGACAAC
The DNA here is from genome assembly GCA_940671915.1 of Paracentrotus lividus. Classification (NCBI taxonomy): domain Eukaryota; kingdom Metazoa; phylum Echinodermata; class Echinoidea; order Camarodonta; family Echinidae; genus Paracentrotus; species Paracentrotus lividus. The sequence goes on from CALNVZ010000674.1 coordinate 20,100,869, forward strand.
CCGAAAACATAATGCCTCCGGCACCACCTTCGGTGGCGGAGGCATAAAAATAGTAGAACAATATTTGCTTAGTTTGAACTACGAGAAATTATGCTGCAGACCCAGTCCTAGCATTATCAGTGATTTTCAGATCTTTTAGCCCAGCCATTACAGAGAAAATGAATTGTTACGATTGTATAGTTAAAGGGGACCAATACCCAAGGAAATAATCATTATTATAATAAAGAGCACAATCAGAGAAGCAATTTAAAAAAAGTTTCATCAAAATCGGTTTTAAAATAAGAAAGTTATGGAAGTTTGAAAAGTCTTGTTTTACCTTCTATGGGGATCCTCAAACTGGCAACATCGGCTTCAAAATGGCCGATTTTATGGACAACTCTCCATTGGTTTTGTACACAAATTTTCAGATTTTCCCCATTTTCTTTCAAAATATGTCTTATCTCCTTCTGAACTCAACATATGTTGTGTGAAATATATTTTCCCATGACATATTTTGAGCTCAAAAGTAAATAAGACAAATTTTGAAAGAAAACGGGGAAAATCTGAAAATTTGTGTACAAAACCAATGGAGAGTTGTCCATAAAATCGGCCATTTTGAAGCTGATGTTGCCAATTTGAAGATCCCCATAGAAGGTAAAACGAGACTTTTCAAACTTCCATAACTCTCTTATTTTATAACCGATTTTGATGAAACTTTTTTTAAATTACTCCTCTCATTATGCTCTTTCCTATGAAAGTGATTATTTCCTTGGGTATTGGTTTCCTTTAATAAGTACAATTGTGACTATAGTCGAACTTGGCAGGCAAAGAGTTAACACATGGTTTATTTTTTTGCAGTAAATATGTACATGTGGTATGATGAAAATCGGTCAATTAATTTTCATTGTTGCTCTGATCTATTTATACTTACTTGGAGAGCAAATAACCTTTCTTACTGTTGTGTTTTTGTTTTTGTTTTTTATGTAAAATGCCTTCAAATTTATTTGGAATGGTGCTATATAAGAATATGTTATTATTATTAAAAAACTGCATTGTTACGGATGCTACACATTTAAATGGAAAAATAGAACAAGATTTTAATTATGCATATTGGGCTTTATTGATGATTTTTTTTCCCCTTTCCCATTCAATTGCAGCATGCTTTCTTTTATCTTGGATATAGATCCTACAGCATTGTTACGGACGCTACACAGTTCAATGGGAAAATGGGACAAGATATTAATTATGCATATGATGAGATACATATTTTTTTCCCCCATTCATCTGGTGCATGCTTCCTTCTATACAATATCTGGAATATAGATCCTGCGGCACTTTAATGAAAATTTTTACGTCATCTAATATTTTCTGGATTACAAAAAACCACTGCATTTTGGCACACACACACGTTCAAACAACAATACAATTAGTTTTAAACAAACATTCTGAATTAAAATCTTTTCAGATTCCAAAGGCATAGCTACCCTAATCAAACAGTGACATAAAAAACTATCGATTCGTAATTTAGGCACCTAGTTGACGTGCCATTGCCCTTATAAAAAACAGACTTTCCTCTGTATATAGTTTGGCTTAAATGGCCACAGCCATTCCAAAATTATATTCTTCCACTTTTGTTTGGTGGGTTGTTTAGAATTTAGAAGCTTGCTTGTAAATAAATCTACATCAAAATCTGTGATATAAACATCAAATCTACAGGTCTAAACCCACTTTGACTCATGTCTGTTTGTTGTCTTCCCGCATGGTCTAATCCATTTTGTCTGCAACCAATTTGTCTAATTAGCCTTTCAGGCCTAAAAATTTGTGCCGGGTGGCGAGAATCTGTTTGGATTCTCGCAGTGGTGACCCGCGAGAATCTAGATTCTCGCAAATATCGAAGAGTCGGGAATGGTCTGGATTCTCATCGCAAGACTTGCGAGAATCTTTTTTTTTTTTCTTGTATACATGCAGTTTCTATTGCAATAAAAAAAATTTTTTAAATTATCTTTCACATTCTCTAAAAATCATCACTCTATATACTAGTATGTTCAAATTTGTTTTTTCAAATGGTTTTATTCAACC
>CALNVZ010000674.1:20110180-20131715 GCA_940671915.1 Paracentrotus lividus
AGTCTGATGATCCGGTCCTGTCGGTTAATTCGCACGGCATCGAAGGCATTTTCAAGGACTGGTGACCAGAAGTCTGGATGCTATGGGGATTTCAAACTCTTTGTGAAGCCATATCTGGACAGACATGGTGAGGGCAGTCCCTCTCTGCCCATTTAGAGGTAGTAGATTCAATATCGTTTTCTTCAATGCGGCTCATGTGTACTTTCTTTCAATCGTCAATGAGAGAATACCTTGAACAGCAGAGGACTCTGAATGGCCTCCTCAAAGCAGTCAAATATGATTTGAATAATCCACTTCACATTGCAGGATGCAAGGCCTTGGGCTAATCAACAAGTTGGTAACTCGACCTCTATGGAGAGTTATAGAAGATAAGGAGATCCACATCCTACAAATGAATGAGTATATTCAAGAGTTGATTGTATATCTTGAAGAAGGCACAGGAGAACCTAAATGAATTCATGACAGGACAGATCCATCCTTTCGGTGACAAGTCCTTCGTCAAGGTTGATGCTGTATATGACTGCTTGATTCAACCAACGAACATGATGCAGATGTTCAAGTCTTTCTATCCGTCATCTTGCCCGCCATGTGTGTACTCCTCAAAAACCATATGGAGAGCATCTACCTGCGGAGTCCACTGCAACCCATCTGCTGAGATGTATGATACCTACCGAAGCGTTGCAAAGCACAACAAATTTGCAGAGCGTGTCCTTGCCTACGTGGATCAGCTTCTTCGATCTCGACCTAACTCTACTCACCTGAGCCAAGAGGCTATGATCATGTTCTGCTTGAACAAGACTGGGGACGATGGATTGGCACAAAGGAAGCAGGTGATCGTGAAAAACTGATCAGAGAAGCGAGAAAGGAAGCTCGAACAATGAGGAAGACCTATCAGGAGCGCAGGCGAGCAATCATTGAAGAGAAATGATCTTCTGAAGGAGAAGCTCAGAAAGGAAGAAGCAAGGAGGGAGAAGCAAACAGAGAGAAAGAGCTTATGACAGAAGAGATAATATTCTATGGACTATGGCAAAGTAGTGATCAAGTGGAGGCATCCCTGTTAACCATCAAGACCAAATCGGGAAGATGGATGCGTTGAAGGCACAATTGAGGTTCCGGCAGCACATTTTATTGCAGGAAGCAGATCCAGCACTGTACCGATTTTCTGAATGCTCTTCAGAGACACCAGGAAAGAGAAGAAACCTAACACACTGAAGAACTGAAGGAAAATCTGATCAAGCTGATCACCAAGGCATCATCATCAATGGACAAAAACAATAAACAATCGTTATTTTGGTTGGGAGAGAGTTAGAGCACTTTTTTAAGCGCGAGGGTGAGGATGGGGTATTGGATTAGATTCCAGGTATGCTGTTGAAGGCAAGGTTATATCAACAGTTCCTGCGCTACCCACAGTGGTTCAACATCAAATATGCTGATGACCAGGCAATAACACCTACAAGCTTCTTGAAGACTTGGAGAGGGGAGATCTGGAATAATAATTTAGAAAAAATATAGGTGAGTTCAAGAAATGTTACTGATAATATCGGAAAGAAAATATTTGTACATTTTATTCCATGCCTGTGCATAATTAATGAGCACTAATTAACATAATTGTTCTTTAATTAATTAATAAGATTGAGGAAGTTATCTCTCAATCTCAATACGACTTGACAAGACAAATTGATGTAGCTTATTTAAACTGACACGAACCACGCTCCACCCTAACAGTTTTTCACTATTTTCAGTTGTCACGTACATTAATGTTAGCATACTTAATTTACTAATTTGCATATTAATATTTACTAATTTGCATATTAATATTTTAAATCATGCAAATTAATACTTTTTAGCATTATTGTCAGCTTCAAGTTATTTATGGTTCAATCATTTACACTTTAAAGCTATTTAGTATTTTTTGGAATGCTTTCTCCAATAATGTAAAATTGACAGGGTATTTTCCATATATGCGCATAATTAATTAGTGATAATTTGCATAAAACCCATCTTCGTCGAAAAACCGTAACTTTAAATTGTAGAGGAGGTCACAACGATTAATTTGAGTGCAACATGATATGATTTGCATGTATTTCTATTTTTTTGTGTGACATCTCTAGACCAAGGCTAGCCCCGGACGCCGCCACGAAGTGGCGCGTCCTGAGTAAACATATACATCTGGCCCAAGCTCACCGTCTTCCCCAATAAAACCATGAAATTCAACCCCCAAAAAATTGTTATAACAAATGATACACATACATGCAATGACACTTACCTCAGCATACACCCCGGGGAGATTAGAAGAAAATAACATATATAGCACCCAACAATAAGATGATTCCTTTGGATTTCCGTCATGCCCTGAAATTTTGTCCGCATCCGCCATGTTGATTAAGCTGCTAGTATTATTAGTTATCGTGCGTAGCCTTTGATCAAGAAGTTCAGTTTGTATAGTTTTAAGTTTCATTACGAAAAAAGGAGGCTGACGCAGGAAAAATGTGTTCAAAAAATAAAATAACAAATAACTTCATGACCTATTCATGTAATTAATCTCATTTATTTTGGTTAATTACCACATAATGAAATAAACATAATTATGTTTATAATGACTTGTCTAAAGGCTAACGATGGCAATATCCATGACGCATGCGTATTACTATTACAAAGACAAAACTTCAACACGAATTGTTTTACTGAAGAAGTCTGGAGATTTTGACCCCCAAATATCATATGATCCGAAGTATCAACAAAGACGATAGTGTTCCGGTCTCATTTGTAAGTATATATTAAAGTATATATGTGCATTTTATTGATTAGGATTTAAGTATATTGCCCGAAAAGCGGCGGAAAACGGCTTCACATGGCCGTTAAAGTTCAATAAAGCGTAGCCCGACACTTCGTGTGCGGGCTAGTCGTAGTAAAGACCAAGGCAAGACTCCGTCCATGACGGTCCAATTTTATTTGCCAATACGACTCTTTACAAGAGTAAAAATGCAATTTAAATTATGAAAAGTGTTCAGTAATACAATCCATCCACCTTAATACAACTTGAAGTTCCAGGCAGGCAAGGCCCAGTCCAGTCAGGCAAGGCCCAGCCCCAGGCCAGTGCGAGGTACATTCTAATTAACCACGTACGCAGTCGCAGCTGCTGAGTGAGTGGCCCGTGCAACGCAGTTGCAATGGTTATTGCGGTTTACGACTCGTAAACTCAGTCGCGGTGTAGACTGTGAGTGTCAGTTCAGTTGGGTAAATTGCAACTCAATCACACACTCATATGTCAAAAATACATGCATTTTCTTACCTCAAGTAGCTGTGGCGATGATTTGGATGCATCTCCAACAATTTTGGGAGAGTAAATACGTGCTTCTGTCTTGTAGATCGTCATTTTTAATGTTTTGGGGTGAATTTATCCACGAACGACACTCGACAGCCAGCTGATTCGCGGACATACGCAGATAATTTTACATGAAGATTTTACGTCATCGTGCTGAAGAAAGCAAAAAAAAAACAAAACACTTTGAAAAATAGGGTATCCTTGAAGTACGCTTAAAAATTAAATGTTATGCATGAGACCATGGACTTACTAAATTGAGTCCTTGGTGAGACACAGCCGGGGAGGGGGGGGGGGGGGTTTCCAGCATCCACGCTGCAGCATCACATTTCATGTCTAGCCGTTCTGCTTGCATTTTCCCACGCCCCCGACGCCCATCCCCATGCGTGCCTCCCCCTCCATGAATTAAATTTAAATTTTTCAATCAATTCATTTCAATTCAAGTTTATTTTTTTACTTCCAAAAAAATAATAACAATATTTTATTAGAACAGAAAATTGAATTGAGGTACATGCACTTGAATATTATCATTTACATATTTTAAATTTGACAGAATTTGACGAACATTAAAATGAATAACTGTGGATCGATTGAAGGATTCAGAATTTCCTTTTCATACTTAAAAAAAAAAAAAGAAGGAATTTCCGTTTAAAAATAAAAGGCATAACAATATAAACACATCCAATAATACATTCAAATATAATATTAGCAAAGTTGTTCAGTATAAAATAGAATGCATATTTGAACAATACGAAAAGTTACAAGAAAGCAAGAACTGAACTAAAAAGACGTTTGGTGAATATAATTAAAATGAGAGGGACTCTCTCTCTCTCTCTCTCTCTCTCTCTAAAAAAAAAAACAAAAACAAAAACAAAAACAAAGCTTGTAAGACGCAAGCCCCTGTAACTTAATTACTTTTAAGAATAATTACATAATTATGCTCCAAAGGAAACAAAAAACTCATTAGAAGCGAATACATAGATAAACAAGACAGGAGAAGAAAAAACGAAAGTGAAAGAGACAGATAGCTGAGAAAGAAAAGTATGGAGTGGTGAGAGGGGTGAGGATCAGGAGAGAGAAAAGAAACAGTGGCGGATCTACGGGGGGGGGGGTTACCCCCCTTGGGCTCCCCCCCCCCAAAAAAAATAAAATTGGGAGGTGGGGGGGGGGGATTGTAGAAATGATGACTAGAGTATGCATAAGATTGCACCATTTCAAATGTCAAATTAAATAAAGCTCCCACACCTTCCCCCCTTGGGCGCGAGGGGCTTGGTCGCTCCGCTCCCTCGCAGTGCCTGGCTACAAATTTTCACTCCGGGTACCCCCCCCCCTTAGCAAAAATCTAGATCCGCCCCTGAGAAAGAAATAAAGATATAAAGAGGATGCAAAGAAATGGAAAGTGTGAGACAAGAAATGGGTTAGAAATCATATGATCGATATGCATGTATGCCTACTTGAAACACAAACTATCACATTATGTTTTGTTTTTAAACTGATTACTTAGTACAAAAAATGTGATCAATTAAAAACAAAATGATAATCATCATTCAAGTATACTCGCTTTTGATATTATTAAACAATTAAAAACATCATTTTAAAGCGCGTATAAAGATATTGTCATTTCAGAATAATAAATTTGCGCTGTAGAACTGCTAGTCATGCATTTATATGATTATGAATCGAAACATTAATGTCTGAATTTGTCTTTAATTTTTGCAACCAGTCGGTAAATATATCTCTTCCCCATATTATAATAAAAACTAAAGAAAAAAACTCACATTGGTCTAACATTTTATTTTCGTCTATCCGCCCCATAAAAAAAAAAAAAAAAAAAAAAAAAAAAAAAAAAAAAAAAAAAAAAACTCTCTTAAATGATAAAGCACCTAATATGCTAAAACACGTGTCCAGCAAAAACTAGTTCTGCATAATTATATTTAAAAACAATTGAATTCCACCGACTCACCATTTATATAGTTTCCCTTGGCCTTGAGTTATGCACCAGAATAATTTTCATTAAACCGGGCTTTAAAAAGAGGGTAGATCAGAATGGCACTGTTTGCCATTTCGCCTCGTTTGGATCCTCCCTTGAAAACAATGAAAGTGGCGAATAAAGGAAGGAAGTAAGCCTTTTTGAACCCATTTTTGACCACAGATGAACTACCTTTGCCCAATTATTATACTTTCAATAACGGCATTAAAATTCACAAACTATATAAAGAGCAACTTACTCAACTCAAGGGGTGGGGGGGGAGTGGCCCCGCGGGGGTAGGTGTTAAAAAATTGTTGCGGTCCTCGCTATCAAGAGGTCATCATGAATAGCGGCCCAGCGGCGCATGGGGTCGGTTCAGGGGGTCATTGGGGGTGGACCGTTATTTTTTTTTCATTTTTTTAAATTTATTCATTATTTATTTTTGGTATAATAATATTTTTTTTACTGGAGGGGAGGGGGTGATCCTGTCGCCTGTAGGTGGGGTAATTTTGATGAAGGTTTCCCTTCCAAAGCCTGTAATATAGGGGTTACACTCTCTAAAGAATCCGTGAACCGAGCATAAGTATACAGTGTATTATGGTTTTGGCACGGGCTGACGGTGGGGGGGGGGGGGGAGAGCACTTCCACATGAATTCGACAATATATTTTCCTCCTCATACCAGTTTATCTTTATGCCTCTAGACGTACTTTTTTAGGTGTCCGAAATCATTTCTTTATGTTTGTAGGCATAGTCTTTGCTTGCCATGAGAACGGGTTTGTGCTGTCTGGAGACGACTCCTGCGTCTTCCGTGCTCTCCGAGGTCTCCGCAAGTCCGCGGGAAATCGAACACGTTATCTTCACCAAGTAAATCTATGAAGATGTTTTTTTCAAGTGTCATGTAGGGCTATTTTAGTGACGACGCAAGTGGCAGATGCGTCAAAACGGTCAGACTGGCATACGCGTGGAGTCTCGATCGGGAGCGATTATGATGTCTCAAACATTTATTTTGATCAATTTCAAACAACCTGTTCTATGTAATGTTTCACAGTGCAACTTTGGTGGCTTTCTTAAAAACAGGAAATCTATTTCTTTGTGTATGTCAATCAGTTCACTTGCAAATGTTTTTTTTTTTTTTTTTTTTTTTTTTTTTTTTTTTTTTTTTTTTATAACTCTTTTTGATTTATTTTGCATGATTCTTGGATTAATATCTTTTGAATCAGATGGCCTGTAGACCTAAATATCTGTAATTATTTTCCTTTTCTTCATCGAGTCTCCCTCTTATTCAACTATACCTACACTCTGTCAAAATTTTTAATAATCCCCTTTTCTAGGTGCCGGGGGCCGGGGATATAATTATTTACATCAGGTGGCCACAATGGTCGCTCACCGACCCCCCCTCAATGAAAATCTGCATATACCCAAAAGCCTTAACAAAACTGTGAAAGGACTCTTGGCTGGCTTTGCATTAACACAATATCAATTAGAATGGACGACCGCCTCGTCCATTAAAATAATTGTGTTAATGTCAAAGCAGCAATTTCCCAGTCTATATACTGAAAACAGTTTCGGTCGGCCTAAGATCTTGATCCCCCTCGCCAAAAAAAAAAAAAAAAAAAAAAATACTGTTTCTGTTTAAGTAAATCCTGTAGCCAGGAACTCGGAAAGCGGCTTTCAAAGCTAATCAACACCAAGCTGATATATAACCAATTACATAGGAACCATTTTACGTCTAAGTTTATCAGTCATAGTGGCTGACCTTATGACGACATGAATTACTATTGGGCCTTTTAAAATTAAGTGGAGATAATGGCCGAGCTGGATTCGAAACTCACAACTTGCAATTATTATTATGAGTCCAATGTTTTAACCACTATAAGCCACACGACCGTACTAAAAAGAACAAATAGTCCTTTCAAAAATGGAAATATTTTAGAAATTAATAGATCAATAAAAAAAAATTAAATAAAAAAAAAAACTAATAGAAATACTAAAATAAACCTATTAAGCAATAAAAAAAAAAAGAATAATAAATAAACAAGACAAATAATGATAACGATATGTTTGGGGGTTAACCAACATATGAAACCAGCCAAATACTACAATATTCTGGATCCGTGCAATGTGAATTTTTCTTTATCTTTTTTTAAACCCCGAGTCCCAAACAAACACTTTCATTTTTCAAACGGTTTTGTATAGGATGGTCTAGGGGAGGCAATATAACAAAGAGACTTTTTTTTTAATAAAAAAAAAAAAGATATTTGAGGAGATAGAGCGTTGTGTGCTACATAGACTAATCTGTCGGCAATCACTTTTCATATTATTTTTTGCATTGTTTCTAGTAGCCTACACAAAAAATAGACCCTTAAATCACGTCAATGATTTCATCAAAGAAATTTGAAATAAAACTTATTTGATTATCCCGCAGTGCACAATTTTCATTGTGTGTTGTTGACCTTTTGATATGTTTTGAAAGGGACGAGACGTGTTCTAAGAGCAAGTATAGATGAACAGACCCGGATATTTCTGAAACAAAAGGAGAGCAAAATAATAACAAAGGCCAAAAAGATTTTTTTTTTTTATTTTTTTTTTATTTTTTTTATTTTTTATTTATTTATTATTTTTTATTATTATTATTATTTTTTTTTTTTTTTGGGGGGGGGAATGGAGATTATCAATTTATAACTGAACATGTTCAATTTTCCACGAAAACTGTTTTTAGCTTTCATTTAGCTCTTTGAAAATGAATAATTGCCAAAGATAAGAGTACAAGGGCAAGTTTAAAAAAAAAATAAAACAAAAAAAAAACAGCTCACTGTTCACCATAATGGTGGAATATCTTTTTCTGGCTCCAACGACGTTTTGTTGTGCGGCTTGTAATTTCTTGAATGTGTTGGTCACCGCTTTCACTATCTGGGATCCTGGCTATATCTTGGACGTTCCCTCACCCTTCCCAGGGATTTTTTCTTCCAAAAAGTTTGCCACCCACGATGTTGGTCATTTTCGTCATTTTTCTTATTTTGGGGGCCCTTTATGTTTACGCGGACCCACCCAAAGGCGCCCTCAGTCCTCCCAAGAAAACAGTCTGAGGTGTAGAGTTGTTATTGTTCTTTAAGTTAATATAGTAATATGGTTACAGACTCGACTCGTTTGTCTATAGCAGTGGCGTATCTAAATTTATAAGGTCAAGTGCGCCCGGGGCAAATATTGACTTTGCTCCCCCCCCCCCCCCGCGGTCTACTCCAGTTCTGCTCAACGATTTGTTTTAGTTATTGTACAAGTGGCATATAACATCTTCCCAGGCCTGCAATGGGATGATTTGCTGTCCATACATATACACGTAGCTTATCAATTATTGTTTCCTCTGCAAATATTTCAATTTAATGCGACGCAAAGCGCGAGCGGAAAATTTTGAGTTTTGTGCATACTCAAATCTTGCATACAGATTTCGTTAATCACGAAGGTACAATTAAGAAAAATGCTAAAAATGTCTAAACTTGAATAAACTTTGCAAGGAACAGGTTCATGTATTGATAATCGAATGGTCATGAAATACGGAAGCAAGACAATTGATAATGTGAATGACAATGTAAGAAGAGAGAAAGGCACATGGACAGAATTTTTTTTTTTACTTCGAGGGACCTTGATGTTAATCTGAAGCAGAGGAGGAGGGCAAATTATCTTAAATTTGAGGCGCCATATTGATCTTAAACTATTTAAAGGGGGCTCCAATTAAAATCGAAACTCAGAGATGTCAAGTTGTTCTTAAATGAGGATTAGGAAGGTACACAATTGATCTTAACCTTAATAGAGGGACGCTAAATTGAAGTTAAGGGCGTCGATTTGATCTGAAGCTAAGATGACAAGAACTTTGGACGCCCAAAATTTAAACTTATTGGTCTATGTGTAGGGGGCGCCAAAATAATAATGAAAAATGCCCAATATCCACTGTGGATCACCGATCTCCTATTCTTTCTTCTCCTCTCTCCTTCTTTCTTCTTCTCTTCTTCATTCCTTTCTTCTTCTTACATATGTCTTTTTCTTTTCCTTTTTGCGCCCCTGAAGCCTCCGCACCGGGGCACAGTGCCCCCCTTGCCCCCCTTGACTGGATAGGGGAGGAGTCAAAAATAAATTTTATTTGGGTTCAAACATTGATTTTATTAATTTTTACACCATGGAAATTTCTATCTCTAAATTACATTGTAAAATATCACCACACATAATCAAAATAAAATATAATATAGTTACCATTTACAACCTTGTCATCAAGGTTAAAAAGAAATTAGGGGGAAATGATATTATTAAGGGTTAATGGTTGTATTTATTTCTTTTGTTTTAGCATAAAGGTGGATAAAAATTTCCGATTTTTCACCAATCACACTTTTTATTTCAACCCCTCCCCTAGACAAGAGACCCAGCCTGTCACCATAATCTAGATTTACTTAAAAACCAATATAAACAGTACCTCGGACGGTTTCTGGGGGTAAGACTGAGGGGGGCTTGATCGCAGCATAACAAACAGGGCCCAAAATGAGAAAATGAAAAAAAAAATGGCACCATGGGCGTTGACAAAAAATTTTTTGGAAAATCTCCGTAAAGGGTTGGCAGAATGCTCAAAATACAGCCAGAGTCCCGAAAAGTAAAAACAGGGACATACCAGTCAAGAAATTTAAACCGGAACAAATCATGTCGCTATGCAGCAAAAAATATTCCACCTTTATGACGGACAGTGTATTTCATTTCTGCCATTTCCAGAGAGAAATAAGTCCTCTATCATTGTCTATTTGCCAAAAACGTTAATGCAACTTTGAAAAATTGTTACATCAAATTGTATTTCGTACAGTAAATATATTGTAAAAGGGCCTGTAGTGTAACAATAGAATTTTATTAATATTTTGCTGTATACTCATGTCACAAAGACTGCTGATTTTTAGAACGCATTTATTTCTTTCTGTCTTTTTTTGTTGTTCATATGCTTTTGTTTTACTCTGTCATTATAGTGGTTGCCTACCTTTGACGATTATCATTTTGGAAAAAAGTAGGCCCACACACTAAACCTGATACAGTTTTCCAAAGAAATCGTGAATAGCCTATGTTTCATTATTTTATTCATTAAACCTTTTCTCTCAAATATCTTTTTTTTAATATCCTATATTAAAAAAACCCAGCCTTTTTTTATATTGCCTCCCTCTGTAACTTTTCAAAAAATGTCTGGTCTCTCGGGACAAGTCTACCTTTTCAGAATAAACCAAAATTGTCGATAAACTCTGGATAGGAACGAAATATAACACAACATAAAAAAGACTTGAAAATAGAAATATGCACGTATACACTTTGACTAAATGGGCTACTTCCTATTGGGATAGGCATACTAATACATTTTTTTCAGTGCGCATATATCTCATCCACCTTGCATCTTGCGTTGGATGCAGTTGTTTTTCATCTACGGTAGATCGACGGATTAATTATAAAACGGATGGCTTATTAGGAGACGAGTTCCATTACACAAATAGGTGAAGATACATTTTAAGCGCATATTTTGAGCGGATATGCTTCAAGGAGAAATGTTGAATAAATAAATTATACACCTAAAAAAGTATCGTAATTATACCATTAAATGAGGGGAATTCATTTTTGATCTGTTATAGGTGTGTAATCGATGATATATGCTCGGGATTTAACAAATTCATAATAATTACCTAAAGATCTATATCGAATGGAATGGTCATAGTCAGCTGAAAATGGCGAAGCAGCGATCGGATGGGAGACGTAATGCTGCGATGTGTGCAATATTTTCCTAGAAAACAGGTAAATTGTTGATTATTAAAATGAACGATAGCTTTTATACTTTATACTGTGTTTGTATGTTGTGTATTCATATTTTGAAGGATGAATGATTTGGTGGGTGCATATATTTTTCGTAAAATACGAAACGGTATTTTGGAGATGGGGAGAAAACGTCAAATCCGTGATCGGGTGACTGTGTGTGCATAACTGGCATTCCTCTTCTCCGCTAATCGTGTGTGGCAGTTATTTTTGGTTGCATAGCACAGTATGGGTTCGCATTCAGCTGATGAGTGAATATGTTTTTACGTCGATGTATAATTGAATGTGTGTATTGTGTGTATTTGAAGAATAATTCAATCTGAGATACAATATCCCTTTACTGCTTGTGTACTCGGTGTTTATCTTGTATTTTAGACCCTATGTTAATTACCAGGCATTAAGCAAACTTCTCATCCAAGTCATTCAGAAAGGAACTGAGAGAAAGACGAATCACTTTGACAAGACAAAGTGATATATCTTTGTTGCCTCTTTCGCATTACAGAAAGAGGTCTATAACATGAAGACATTCATTTTTAATTTAGTCATGTTGAAGTGACATTCAGAATCAAACTTTGATTTTGTTTTCTTCATATATTTTTTCCAGTGATATACAGATTACTGTACAATTTATGCAATGTTGCTAAATAAATATAGTCCAGACAGATAATAGAAGTCTCTACCTAAGTTGAATATGAAAATGCCCATTTTTCTACTTAATCATCTTTTACATTTTAACGTTAGATCTAATATTACATTTAAGATATAACATTACATGTATCCTCTACCAAATATTATACAGGGTAGATGTCAACATGTAATGAAAAAGGCGGACCAGGCACCAGTACGCAGTTCCCAAGTCTTCCATAATAAGGAGTGCACATCTACATTTTTAAAGGGTGGTCCGTACTCAATCATCACAATGGTGCTGAAAGAAAGAAAACAGAGTACCAGCGCGGTCTTGGCGACGACATAGCTATTGCCTATTTACGGTGCTGATTGAGAATATTACAGACAACGCCAAAGATCCAATGGGTCAATCAGCCATGGGTTCGCAAGCTACTGAGAGGAGGCAGGCTATGGTCAGCTTTAATCTCGCTCTGTTACAATTACACAAAGACATTCGCAAGATAACATTTCATGGAGTACATGACGCTGGTGGCTCGACTGCGTTGTCACCCTCCCTTTCTTCTCTGAGCATGCATCGCTAAGATGACCACCAGAGGGTCATCCTTGTGAGTATTGGGAAATATTGTCTGTCCTTACAATTTCCTCTCTCTTCACTTTCTTTCTCTCACTTTCTCCCCTCATCCTTGTCCTTTTCCCTCTTTCTTCTCTCTCTCTGCACTTTCTCCAACTGTTTATTCTTTCACATTGTGTAGACCTATGACTCATCTCCCCTTCTCAACTTATGTCAGGCAACACAATGGCGTCTCGCTTTTATCTAATACTTTACAAATATTAAATTTATCCAACAATTTTTTTTTTTCAAATCAGAATTTCATTCTGCCACCAATCAATTTTTTGCTCAAATGATTAAATATTGGTCTCTTGAGGTCATAGAAACCAAATTTATTCCATTGTTACACCCTTTTTTCAAAATATATATATAAAACTCTTTTGTCTTTACTTGTTTGATTAAGGTCAAATTTGCTGCTAGCTATAATAGTTCATTGGATATACAAAAAAATTATTAAGTATCATTTTTTCAAACACAGATATATTCAATGTTCACCTAAAACACTATTCTGCGATGGTTTGTCGTGTTCAAATTCATAATTACTAATATTTAGAGCAGGAGTAGGTCTTGTAGAAAACGTTTGTATAATTATAAAAAAAAGGAGAATTTGAAGCTCGATAGTCCTTCCTTTATTCTCAAACAAGAATGCAAACCTCCGTGACAACTGGGGAACGATTTGATACATCTATGTGCTCTACTCTTGGTTTCTATTCTTCTCTACATAGGATAATGAAATAGATTTTGAGACCAAATTTTCGCATCTTTAAAAATAGAAAAGGAGGACAATACAAATTGATATCAGTTTTCATCCGCTTGTTAACCACATTATTTTTTGGTCAATATCGTGTTTGAAGATGCAGTCACTTTATTTCCTCGCGAATTCATAGATCAACTGTATTTATCATATGATTAATTGAGCATTATCTGTTTTCAAGTAATTCTGATTTGTTTTTGTCTTTAATTTGTTTTGAAGAAATAAAACTTGTGACTAATTTGAATTGTTTAAATTGTCTTACAGTATGCCAGATTGCCAATGTGGTGTCCCAAAGTAACAAATCGCCTTACACTGTCCTAAGAGCTTCCAAGCCATTTATAATGATAAGATCCTTCAGGGTTATCTCAAATTCAAAACTACCCAAGGCTCGGGTCAAATCATCTTCAAGTAAGTCAGTGTGGATTTAGCTGCAATATTTTCCTTGTGCAGTGGGTTGGGGCTTTTATATATATTGAAATAATTTTTTGAAATTTAAAAAGGAAAGGGGAATGTGTTGGTTTATGGGGGGGAAAAACACGTCACAATCTAAGATAAGGTCTTACCTGAGTAATATAGTGGATTCTCTCATCACCGATCAGATGTTCAGCGAATTGATCTCAATTAGCTGCCCAATTAGAAGACAGCATAGCTCTACCTTCTTATTTTCAGGGGGAGGGTGGGGTGCTTATAATTTTACCCCCAAATGAAATATAATGAAGAAAGGAAATAAATGGGGGGAAAAAAAATCAAAGATCGAAAATGTTCTGATGGTGAAATGATGATATGTACAAAGATCAACAGTTGTGCTTGCTCCATTTTGTGAAACCTCCTTGTTTCTCCAAAAATATCTGGTAAATACAGCAAGTAAATATCTTCTTTACTTTTAAAACATTTAAAAAGTATTTTTAAAAATTGCAATTTGGTTCTTCAAGCTTTGTCTTAAGCTTTGCATTATAGCTTTGTCAGCTATACACAGGTATATGGCCTTTCTTTTTAAGTCTTAACTAAAATATCAATATTGTATGCACAATAATTCAATAAAAGGAAGCATTGTATGGATGCTTGCCTGACCAGTCGAACAGAAGAGTCGTTGTTTAACTACCATAATGATTTTTTTCCCCTCAGCTTCAGGCGATCTGGTAAGCGGTGTGGAGTGCTCACAATTTTCCTGTATTTTCTTCTGGTGCTTTAGTGGAAATGCCTTGGTGTTCAGAATGTTTGGTGATCTCCTCTACTAAATGGCGTAAGGCGGAAATAGAGAATGACCACAGTTTACTGTCTGCGTAAAGTCTCGCTTCTCAAAATATTGTTCAGTGTGATAGGAAAGGAGTTTTTAATATAGTGTGTAAAACTTGAGTGCTCCTCATTTCCTTGTGTTTTCTTCCTAGTCTTTTGATATTTATTTATTTATTTATTAAAACATCTTTTATACAGGATAATGTTCAGATTATTACACGTTTTCGACATTGGATCCTATAATATACATAAAAAATCCAATAACATATAGAAATAATAAAAATAGTTTATAGAATGCTTGATGTTACTGGATGTTTGGTTGGTCTCCACTGCATTGCGTCAAGGAGGAAATAGAAAACTAGACACTTAGTACCATCTCAAACATTTAATTTGGTGGAAGATTATTATATAGGCTTTAAAACTCAAGTTTCCCTATGTTCCAGTGTTGTTGTTTTTTTTTTTGCTTTAAGCTGCCGTCACTGTACACAACAAAAGACTAGCGTATTGAATTTATTTAAATTTTGACCAGACTAGACGAACAAAACCAAAGAGGCGTATACATACATATAAAAACGCAATGAAAGCACACGCATTGGTTCCACGCGCTCGACGAAGAATAGTGTACCCAGCGCATACTACGATGTATGCATTGTCATCATCGTACATGTTAATTGCTCCATACTGATACTGGAGTTATGTGGTTTGGTTCATCTTCATACATTGCGTTCAAGCAGGAAAAATGCGAAATAACCATTAGTGCTGTGTAAGAATTTTTCTTTCAAAATCTTCTTAGTCTAATAAAAAAGATTTTACCTTCATATGGTTGCTTATAAGCAAAATTGAATTGAAATGTAGCTTAGGACAAGAGACGTTCCTACAAATGTAGACTGTAAATATGCACTCTGCCTCAGCATGTATATTACAGGGTGGCCGGAGTAATGCTGTCTTGTGCATAAGACCTGTTTTATTTCACCATTGATACAGTGTACTCGCCATTGCAACAGGATTTTCTTGATAATGCAGGGATCTTTCTGACTAATGCAGAAGCATTTTCTTGTTCTAATTTATAATGTTTACCGGTACGCTATAGTAATATGTTCAGTACAACAAGATTCGTGACAAACAAGCTATAGGCCTTGGTATCTGGTTACCTCATTATAATGGGAGTGGACTGTTTGGTAGGTTAAGCATTAATTCATTCATTTTAGGCAAGCGCCAATTTTTCCGAGGGCATTTGGTTCCTTGCTAAGATTAAAATGTAAATGTCTAGGAAGGGCATGAAATTCTTCAAGGCCAAAACAGGGAATTTTGAAGGGGGCACTTGAGGCCAGTTGAGGGGGCATGTGAAGAGCCATGGCCTCCCGATTAATTTAAGCCCTTGGATGTTTCTCTGTGATTTGGCAGGACTTTTGAGTGTCAATATACCTGGCCATATCCAGACACTCCTTGTAATATGGGAGAGAGACGATGATTAAAAACAATGTTCCGAATGGATGGTTTGCAAGAACATCAACCTAACCCGCGTCAAAGGATATAATGCTTTCAGCACATTGTAAATATTTTAATTGATTAATGTCATGACATTACAGTTTATGTCACTTGGTTGGACAGGAGTAATATTCTTTTGTATTCCACTGTGGCATCATGGTAATGTACTGATAAATGATTAAGATAAGACACAACTTTGACTAGCTTTTTCAATACATATATATGGTATGGTTTGAATTTGGATATAACAAGATTGTTGGGATGAATTTGACACATTAGAAACTGAGAACATTTCAGGAGGTGTGAGGGGAGCAGACCCCCCCCCCCTCCAGATGAAATGGTGATTTTTCTGTTCTATAGAAGAAAAAGATATAAGCAAGAAAAAGTGCAATATACCCCCAAATGTTTTTTCTAGGTATGTTATCCTTTCTTTTTCACTCCTTCTTCCTCTTCCTCACTCTCCTTCCCCCTACATGATATTTTGTAACCAATTTCCGGTGTGAGCACATTCACAGTGTACGAGAGCGCATCTTGGAGGTTGGGTGTTCATCATGTACAAGGTTACAGACAGCTTTCCATCTTGGAGAGATATTCTTCTTCATCACGATGAACTTCTCTTACCTTGCTTGTCAAGGTGGAACATGTGATTTTACTATGATTTAATATAATTAAAAATTAAACAATTAAGTATTAGTGGACCCCTCGGCTGCTACCTAATTTGCCAGATTTATTTATGCAATGTGTTATGTGATTTTGGATGTGTCAATCCAACGATTAGATATTCCTAGGAATCAACCTGAACCCCCAAAAGATGTTTTAGCGGTAATGTATGAGTTGGTGGTAGGCAAGGAGAGAGCATATAATGACAAAGTCACAATTATTAAGGGGAAAGAATATTTAATTATTTTCAGGTTATAGTTCAATAAAATAACTATATTAGTTTTTATTTTTTAAAATAATTTTTTATAATTTTACAAAAAAATTTTAACATTTTTCATATTCTATTTTTATATTTTTTTTTTTTATTTTTTTTAATTAAGCTTTTATGTAGATATTAATTATATTTAATTTTCTTAATTAATTAATATTATATATGAATATTAATTAATTTTTATATTTAATATTTTTTTTTTAAATAATTTTTTTTTTATATTAAATATATATATTTTTTTTATTATTTATTATTTTTTTTTTTTTTTAATATTATTTATTTTTATTTTATTTTTTAATTTTATTTATTATATATAATTTTATAATTTATTTATTTTTTTATTTTTTTTAATTAATTTTTAATTTTCATTGATTTTAATAAAAATTAATAAATTTAATTTATAAAAAAATTTCAATTAATTTTTATTAAATGTTTATTCAAAAATATACATTATTATTATAATATTATTTATATTATATTTAATATTAATTAATATTTATTAGATTTTTATAAGAAATATAAAAATTTTTTAATAAATTTTATTATTATTTTATTTATAATATTTAAAAAATATATTATATTATTTTAAAAAATTAATATTAAATTTTTTTTTTTATTTAACCTTTTAAATTTTAATAAATATTTTTTTTTATTATTATTATTTTAAATTTTTATAATTTTATTTTATATTTTTATTTTTATTTATTAGATTAATTTATTTTACTTTAATAGAAATTTTAAAATTTTATTCTTCTATTAATTTTAATTTTAAATTTTTGATTTGCAATTATTATAAAAATATATTATAATAATTCAATTTAATTTTTTTTTAAAATTAAAATTATAATTTAAAATATTGATTTTTTAAATATAATATTAAATATATTATTTATTTTATATATTTTTGTATAAATATTTTTAATATATTTTTTTTTATAATAATATATATTAATTTTTTTTTAATAAAAATTATATAAATTAATTTTTTTTATTTAATTTACTTTAACAAAAAATTTTTTTTTTCATTCCTCTGTATCCATTTAGAGCACCATGTTAGTGGAAAGTGTTATATCCAATATATATCATATAACTTTTTTTTGCCACTTACTTTTCAATTGCTTCCAGACGCTTATTCATAGCTGTCATCATTGAGACATTTGCAGAAATCCGTGTTCGAGTTTCGACAGATGTGGGATCAAGAGTGAGAGCTGCCCAGTATTCGTTCTAGGTAAGTTATACATAGGGTAGAAGGGATGATTTCCAGTTATCTATAAAAATTATGATTTTCTCTGAATAAGAGATTGTAAAGGTATGAAGTCTAAAAGTTGCTCATTTGCAATTGCAGCGGAATCAAAAAGGCAGTACGTGAAAATGAAAGACACAATTCATTCTCGTTTGTGATTCTGAATTTGATGATCATGGGACTCCTTTATTATTATAAGAAGAAATGCACTACGCCAATACTTATCAGATATCGGTATTCATTTGACTGCCTTCGAATAGGCTTAATGTATAGCCTTTTAAAAAGTTGTATACTGTTCTGTATGGTTTTATTTTTTCCGAATTCATAGTTTGTAAAGGTTTCCATTCATATAAGGCTACACAGTAATTATAGCCATCAGAACATCCCAAAAAATCAGCCCTTGAATTACATATCAAAATATTATACAGTAATTACTTTCTGATGTCAATCATTTATAACTGTTTTTTGTCATTCCGTTTCAGGTTGTTGGCAAGATGATGGAACCGTACACACCATGGAATTGATCCTCGTGGCATGAAAACACAGCCGTGGCCCGCCCCATGTCTGCTGTAAAGGGTGGCTTGAATCTCGCTCATGTCATTTCTTATCCTTGGGATGGAGCCATTGACGCTTGTTAGCTTCTACGTATAACTATGTTTTCACAATTGACAATGAAAGCACTGAAGAGTAGATATCACGATGGCTTAATATATCACGGTAGATATATACACTATGTCACAGATCGATTACATATCAAAGATATATCTATATCAAGATCTAGAATCCTATTAATATATATAAATGTTCTATACATTGGTGACATTGAAGCCTGTGTTGGCATCACATATAACTTGTTCTACCAATGAAATGAGGAACTGGAAGAGTACGATACCACGATGGCCTCTATATATCACAGGTAGGATATATACTACTAGTGCAAGAGATAGAAGTATAGTCAAAGGATCTATACTTCTTGTATATCAAGGATCCTTTTATATCATGGATCCTATGATATATGAAATGTTCTATACATTGGTGAACCATTGAAGCTAGTGTATTGCGATTAGCTATAACATCGATGTACCAGCGATGACAAGAACGAACTGTAAGAGTAGATCGCACGATGGTCTCTATATATCACAGGTAGAATATATAATACAAAATATACAATGACAATTCGAGGACTGGTTAAAACTATTCGCATCGAAGGACTCACATAGTACTATTTCTCGAGCCATCGGCCCGAGAGAGAATAGACATGTAATGTTCCTGCAGTGCGAATAGTTTTAACCTGTTCTGAGATGAAGTCATTGTATATTTGTTTTATCCTTCCACTATAATACCATCCTTTAATTTTTTAATGAACAAATTATATAGTCTCGATCGTCGATAAATGTGGAGAAAATACTTGTCTGCCTAATCGATCGTCTGTTATTAAGCGCACTGGTCAGTGCAGCTCGCCGAAAGTTTCCCGTGCTGCAGTGGAGAATTCAGGTAAAAGCAGAGAGTAGACCGCTTGCGTTTGGCCGTGCTCGTGAATGAGGCTGGGGGGGCGGGTGCGAAGAAACTGTATGTCCTAGTGTGATCCTAGGGGCAAAAATGTATATTGCGTGCGTCTATGAAGACAAAACGACTATTTCTGAGCAACGTTTTTCTTAGTTAAACTCATCCTTTTCTCCTTGTTACACTCTCAATGCAAACAATCTTAGATTAAGGGATACTAAAATACTACATAATCACAGCCCGTAATAGATCCCTATAGATAAATAAAATATTCAATACTTAATGGTGACCATATACGCGTGTGTACTGTTGGCATACTACCATATAACATGTTCCCCCATGACAATGAAGAACTGAAGATGTAATATCATCGATCTATCAAATATTATTATTGAAATCTGTTCTTTAGGGCACTTTTAATTTGCAATCAGTAGTCAAATTGGGGTTACTTGTTTGCTGTGATAGGTTAAGCATACAACATCAAGGGCCTGTGAAAACTAGGTTATCCATCAATGCAAAATCTGAAAGAACAAGTTCTTATTGGCTTATGCCAATTTTTATGCCTACTGCCACCGGAAGCGTGGTGCTGATGGCATGTCAGTGGTTTTTCGGGTTGTCCGTCCGTCCGTTTTGTTCATTATCACGCATACTTCAGAACACACTTGAGATATGAACTTCAAACTTATAGAGGTAGTCATTGTATTGCAAGGAAGACAATGATTAGATTTTGGGATTATAGCTAGGCAAAGCGTCACAGTCAAATTGTGAAATCTCATTTTGATTTCGTTATCGCGATATCCAAAACCATTTGAGAATGAGCTTCAAACTCAGGTAGTATTTAATTGCCGTATAAAGATATCTGAGTAGAATCTTGGAGTATGTAGTCCAAAGTTCAAGGGTCAGAAGGTCAATTATGAATTTCTTTGTATTTGAGTAGAAATGGCCATAATGAACAATCTATAGATTGGAGTGTGCAGGTCAAATATTGATGAGGGACTATGATCTTATAAGGTTGGTGTCACAAGTCAAAATGTCTTTGTAATAAAAGGAAATGAATACAATAATATGAAATGTCAGCTTATTTTGTTCTGGCAGAGCGCATATATTTGTGACCGCACAATGTCGAGGTTTTGCTTTGTTTGAACAAAAAGCACAATGCAACAATGATCTGATTGGCCACGTCACTTATAGCGATCATCTGCAGACTTTGTGTTATTCTGTCATTAATTTATTGTTGCAGGTTGATTCACATTGCTGTTTGACGTTGAGGTTCTGTTTAAAGTGTGGTGTCTTGGTTCCGTGGATACTTCAAACGATCCTTTCCAAAATAAAGTTCGAGGTTTATGTCATTGCCATTGTAACTCAATTCGTATCATGGATCCTAGCAGACTCTATTGCCCTCAGCTTGCTTATTTCAGGTTTGTTAATTTAGATTCTGCATATGAATTAATGTTAATTCAAACAATTCTTCAAAGTTTAGGTTGTTCTTGGGCGTATGGTTATCTTTAATATTTTTTTCAATGGAATTGAAAAAAGCCATTTGTTTATAATGACGTAGTCTTGTAATGTGTGAGTGGATACAATAGATCTTTATTGTCCTTATATTAGTGTGTTTTGCTTATTGTGTATCTGGCGTGTATCCACAGTTCCCATTTATTTCCTTTCTCAGTGTCTCACCCTCTCTCTCTTCTCGTCCTCTGTTAATTTCTCATAATGCCAATGTTTGATTTCTATTCTGCAGGTTATCGATGTTTCCGTCTCTCAATTGTCACCTACTCTTGAGAGCTTACAGAAAGGTAAGATACAAGTGATATAATTCCCATTCTTCATTGCCCACATTTTAAAGCTTGAATCTTGATGATAAAATACATATTGCCTGGAAAGAGGTATTCATGAACAAATTATAAAGTATGTATAATATAGTAATAAAATAGAATAGTACGCTGTTTTAATACTGTTCCATTTCCTGTTTGCCCCTGGCCCTTTAGCTCTAAAAAATCCAAAAATAGACTAAAAGTGCCAGAAAAG
>CALNVZ010000674.1:20131740-20172418 GCA_940671915.1 Paracentrotus lividus
TACTGTTTCTGTTTAAGTAAATCCTGTAGCCAGGAACTCGGAAAGCGGCTTTCAAAGCTAATCAACACCAAGCTGATATATAACCAATTACATAGGAACCATTTTACGTCTAAGTTAATCAGTCATAGTGGCTGACCTTATAGACGACATGAATTACTATTGGGCCTTTTAAAATTAAAGTGGAGATAATGGCCGAGCTGGGATTCGAACTCACAACCTTGCAATTATTATTATGAGTCCAATGTTTTAACCACTATAGGCCACACGACCCGTACTAAAAAGAACAAATAGTCCTTTCAAAAATGGAAATATATTTAGAAATTAATAGATCAATAAAAAAAAAATAATAATAAAAAACGTAATGAAAATAACTAAATAAACCTATTAAGCAATAAAAAAAAAAAAAGAATAATAAATAAACAAGATCAAATAATGATAACGATATGTTGGGGTTAACCAACATATGAAAACCAGCCAAATACTACAATATTCTGGATCCGTGCATGTGAATTTTTCTTTTATCTTTTTTTAAACCCCGAGTCCCCAAACAAACACTTTCATTTTTCAAACGGTTTTGTATAGGATGGTCTAGGGGAGGCAATATAACAAAAGACTTTTTTTTTTAATAAAAAAAAAAAAAAAGATATTTGAGGAGATAGAGCGTTGTGTGCCTACATAGACCTAATCTGTCGGCAATCACTTTTCATATTATTTTTTGCATTGTTTACTAGTAGCCTACACAAAAAAATAGACCCTTAAATCACGTCAATGATTTCATCAAAGAAATTTGAAATAAACTTATTTGATTATCCCGCAGTGCACAATTTTCATTGTGTGTTGTTGACCTTTTGATATGTTTTGAAAGGGACCGAAGACGTGTTCTAAGAGCAAGTATAGATGAACAGACCCGGATATTTCTGAAACAAAAGGAGAGACAAAATAATAACAAAGGCCAAAAAATGATTTTTTTTTTTTATTTTTTTTTATTTTTTTTATTTTATTATTTATTTATTTATTTATTATTATTATTATTTTTTTTTTTTTTGGGGGGGAATGGAATTATCAATTTATAAACTGAACATGTTTCAATTTTCCACGAAAACTGTTTTTAGCTTTCATTTGCTCTTTGAAAATGAATTAATTGCCAAAAGAAAGAGTACAAGGCAAAGTTTAAAAAAAAAAAACAAAAAAAAAACAGCTACACTGTTCACCATAATGGTGGAATATCTTTTTCTGGCTCCAACGACGTTTTGTTGTTGCGGCTTGTAATTTCTTGAATGTGTTGGTCACCGCTTTCACTATCTGGGATCCTGGCTATATCTTGGACGTTCCCTCAACCCTTCCCAGGGATTTTTCTTCCAAAAAGTTTGCCACCCACAGATGTTGGTCATTTTCGTCATTTTTCTTATTTTGGGGGCCCTTTATGTTTACGCGACCCACCAAGGCGCCCTCAGTCCTACCCCAAGAAAACACGTCTGAGGTGTAGAGTTGTTATTGTTCTTTAAGTTAAATATAGTAATATGGTTACAGACTCGACTCGTTTGTCTATAGCAGTGGCGTATCTAAATTTATAAGTCAAGTGCGCCCGGGCAAATATTGACTTTGCTCCCCCCCCCCCCCGCGGTCTACTCCAGTTCTGCTCAACGATTTGTTTTAGTATTGTACAAGTGCAATAACATCTTCCCAGACCTGCATGGGATGATTTGCTGTCCATACATATACACGTAGCTTATCAATTATTGTTTCCTCTGCAAATATTTCAATTTAATGCGAGCGCAAAGCGCGAGCGGAAAATTTTGAGTTTTTGCAATACTCAAATCTTGCATACAGATTTCGTTATCAACGAAGGTACAATTAAGAAAAAATGCCTAAAAATGTCTAAACTTGAATAAACTTTGCAAGGAACAGGTACATGTATTGATATCGAATGGTCATGAAATACGGAAGCAAAGACAATTGATAATGATGAAGAAAAAAAAAAAAAGGAGAAAAGGCATGGACAGAATTTTTTTTTTTACTTCGAGGGACCTTGATGTTAATCTGAAGCAGAGGAGGGAGGGGCAAATTGATCTTAAATTTTGAGGCGCCATATTGATCTTAAACTATTTAAAGGGGGCTCCAAATTAAAATCGAAACTCAGAGATGTCAAGTTGTTCTTAAAATGAGGATTAGGAAGGTACACAATTGATCTTAACCTTAATAGAGGGACGCTAAATTGAAGTTAAGGGCGTCGATTTGATCTGAAGCTAAGATGACAAGAAACTTTGGGACGCCCCAAAATTTAAACTTATTGGTGCTATGTAGGGGGCGCCAAAATAATAATGGGAGGAAACATGGCCCCAATATCCACTGTGGATCACCGATCTCCTATTTCTTCTTCTCCTTCTCCTTCTTCTTCTTCTTCTTCTTCTTCATTCCTTTCTTCTTCTTCATATGTCTTTTTCTTTTTCCTTTTTTGCGCCCCCCTGAAGCTCCGCCCGGGGCACGTGCCCCCCTTGCCCCCCCTTGATACGCCACTGATAGGGGAGGAGTCAAAATAAATTTTTATTTGGGTTCAACATTGATTTTATTAATTTTTACACCATGGAAATTTCTATCTTCTAAATTACATTGTAAAATATCACCCACACATAAATCAAAATAAAATATAATCAATAGTTACCATTTACAACCTTGTCATCAAGGTTAAAAAGAAAATTAGGGGGAAATGATAATTATTAAGGGTTAATGGTTGTTATTTATTTCTTTTGTTTTTAGCATAAAGGTGGAATAAAATATTCCGATTTTTCACCAATCACACTTTTTATTTCAACCCCTCCCCTAGACAAGAGACCCAAGCCTGTCACCATAAATCTAGATTTAACTTAAAAACCAATATAAACAGTACACCTCAGACGAGTTTCCTGGGGGTAAGACTGAGGGGGGCTTGATCGGCAGCATAAACAAACAGGGGCCCCAAAATGAGAAAAAATGAAAAAAAAAAATGGGCACCATGGGGGTTGACAAAAAATTTTTGGAAAAAATCTCCGTAAAGGGTTGGCAGAATGCTCAAAATACAGCCAGAGTCCCGAAAAGTAAAAACAGGGACATACACAGTCAAGAAATTTAAACCGGAACAAAATCATGTCGCTATAGCAGCAAAAAAATATTCCACCTTTATGACGGACAGTGTATTTCATTTCTGCCATTTCCAAGGAAAATTAAGTCCTCTATCATTGTCTATTGCAAAAACAGTTTAATGCAACTTTGAAAATTGTTACATCAAATTGTATTTCGTACAGTAAATATATTGTAAAAGGGCCTGTAGTGTAACAATAGAATTTTATTATATTTTGCTGTATACTCATGTCACAAAGACCTCTGATTTTTAGAACGCATTCTATTTCTTTTCTGTCTTTTTTTGTTTGTTCATATGCTTTTGTTTTACTCTGTCATTATAGTGGTATGCCTACCTTTTGACGATTATCATTTTGGAAAAAAGTAGGCCCACACACTAAACCTGATAACAGTTTTCCAAGAAATCTGAAATAGCCTATGTTTCATTATTTTATTCATTAAAAACCTCTTTCTCCTCAAATATCTTTTTTTTAAATATATATATTAAAAAAACCCAGCCTTTTTTTATATTGCCTCCCCTCTTGTAACTTTTCAAAAATGTCTGGTCTCTCGGGACAAGTCTACCTTTTCAGAATAAACCAAAATTGTCGATAACACTCTGGATAGGAACGAAATATAACAACAACATAAAAAAGACTTGAAAATAGAAATATGCACGTATACTACTTTGACTAAATGGGCCTACTTCCTATTGCGGATAGGCATACTAAATACATTTTTTTTCAGTGCGCATATATCTCATCCACCTTGCATCTTGCGTTGGATGCAGTTGTTTTTCATCTACGGTAGATCGACGGAATTAATTATAAAAACGGAGAGCTTATTAGGAGACGAGTCCATTACACAAATAGGTGAAGATACATTTTAAGCGCATATTTTGAGCGGATATGCTTCAAGGAGAAATGTTGAATAAATAAATTATACACCTAAAAAGTATCGTAATTATACCCAATTAAATGAGGGGAATTCATTTTTGATCTGTTAGAGTGTGTAATCGATGATATATGCTCGGGATTTAACAAATTCATAATAATTACCTAAAGATCTATATCGAATGGAATGGTCATAGTCAGCTGAAAATGGCGAAGCAGCGATCGGATGGGGAGACGTAATGCTGCGATGTGTGCAATATTTTCCTAGAAAAAACAGGTAAATTGTGATTATTAAAATGAACGATAGCTTTTATACTTTAATACTGTGTTTGTATGTTGTGTATTCATATTTTGAAGGATGAATGATTTGGTGGTGCATATATTTTTCGTAAAATACGAAACGGTATTTTGGAGATGGGGAGAAAACGTCAAATCCGTGATCGGGTGACTGTGTGTGCATAACTTGCATTCCTCTTCTCCGCTAATCGTGTGTGGGAGTTATTTTTGGTGCATAGCACAGTATGGGGTTCGCATTCCAGCTGATGAGTGAATATGTTTTTACGTCGATGTATAATTGAATGTGTGTATTGTGTGTATTTGAAGAATAATTCAATCTGAGATACAATATCCCTTTACTGCTTTGTGTACTCGGGTTTATCTTGTATTTTAGACCCTATGTTAATTACCAGGCATTAAAGGCAAAACTTCTCATCTCAAGTCAATTCAGGAAAGGAACTGAGAGAAGACGAATCACTTTGACAAAGACAAAGTGATATATCTTTGTTTTGCCTCATTTCGCATTACAGAATAGAGGTCTATAACATGAGACATTCATTTTTAATTTTAGTCATGTTGAGTGACATTCAGAATCAAACTTTGATTTTGTTTTCTTCATATATTTTTCCAGTGATATACAGATTACTGTACAATTTATGCAACTGTTGCTAAGATAAAATATAGTCCAGACAGATAATAGAAGTCTACACTAAGTTTGAATATGAAAATGCACATTTTCTACTTAATCATCTATTACATTTTAACGTTAGATCTAATATTACATTTAAGATATAACATTACATGTATCCTCTACCAAATATTATACAGGGTAGATGTCAACATGTAATGAAAGAGGCGGACCAGGCACCAGTACGCAGTTCCCAAGTCTTCCATAATAAGGAGTGCACATCTACATTTTAAAGGGTTGGTCCGTACTCAATCATCACAATGGTGCTGAAGAAAAGAAAACAGAGTACCACGCGGCTTGGCGACGACATAGCTATTGCCGATTACGGTGCTGATGAGAATATTACAGACAACGCCAAGATCCAATGGGTCAATCAGCCATGGGTTCGCAAGCTACTGAGAGGAGCAGCTATGGTCAGCTTTATCTCGCTCTGTTTCAATACACCAAAGACATTCGACAAGATACCTTTCATGGAGTACATGACGCTGGTGGTCGACTGCGTTGTCACCCTCCTCTTCTTCTCTGAGATGATCGCTAAGATGACCACCAGAGGGGTCATCTTTGTGAGTATTGGGAATATTGTCTGTCCTTACAATTTTCCTCTCTCTTCAACTTTCTTTCTCTCACTTTCTCCCCTCATCCTTGTCTCTTTCTCCCTCTTTCTTTCTCTCTCTCACTTTCTCCAACTGTTACTCTTTCACACTGTGTAGACCTATGACTCATCTCCCCTCTCCTTCTGTCAGGCAACACATGGCGTCTCGCTTTATCTAAATACTTTTACAAAAATATAAATTATAATCCAACAAATTTTTTTTTTTCAAATCAGAAATTCATCTGCCACCATACAATTTTTTGATCAAATGATTAAATATTGGTTCCTTGAGGTCATAGAACCAAATTATTTTCATTGTTCATTTTTAAAAATTTTATAAAAAATCCTTTTGTTTACTTGTTTGATTAAGGTACACATTTGCATGTATATAATAGTTCATTGAATACAAAAAATATTAAGTTCATTTTTTCAAAACAGATATATTCAAATGTCACCATAAACACTATTGCGATGGTTTGTCGTTCAATCAATAATTACTATTTAGAGCAGAGTGTTGTTGTAGAAAACGTGTTATTTAAAAAAAAAGGTAGAATTTGAAGGTGATGTCCTTTCCTTTATTCCAGAACAAGAATGCATACCTCCGTGACAACTGGGGACGATTTGATACATCTATGGTGCTCTCACTCTTGGTTTCTATTCTCCTACAGGTATGATAAGATTTGAGACAATTTCACAATTTTAAAATAGAAAGGGAGGACAATACAAAATTGATATCAGTTTTCATCCTTGTTAACACACTTATTTTTTGGTCAATATGTGTTTGAAGATGCAGTCACTTATTTCACTCCGAAATTCTAGATCACTGTATTTTATCTATGATTAATTGAGCATTGTTTCAAGTATTCTGATTTGTTTTTGTCCTTAATTTGTTTTGAAGAAATAAAACTTGTGCTAATTTGAATTGTTTAAATTGTCTTACAGGTATGCCAGATTGCCAATGTGGTGCCAAAGTACACGCCTTACACTGTCCTAAGAGCTCCAAGGCCATTTATAATGATAAGATCCTTCAGGGTTTATCTCAAATTCAAACTACCCAAGGCTAGGGTCAAATCAATCTTCAAGTAAGTCAGGTGTAGCTCAAGTATTTTCCTTGTGAGTGGGTTGGGGCTTTTAAATTATATTGAAATAATTTTTTGAAATTTAAAAAGGAAAGGGATGTGTGGTTTATGGGGGGGAAAAAAAACAAGATAAGGGCTTACCTTGGAGTAATATAGTGGATTTCTTCATCACGATCAGATTGTTCAGGATTGATCTCAAATTCAAGCTGCCCATTTAGTAAGACAGCCATAGCTCTACCTTCTTATTTTCAGAGGGGAGGGGGGGGGGTGCTTATAAATTTACCCCCAAAATGAAAAAAAAAAATGAAGAAAGGAAAAAATGGGGGAAAAAAAAAATCAAAGAGAAAATGTTGATGGTGAAATGATGATATAGTACAAAGATCACAGTGTGCTTGCTCCAATTTTGTGAAACTCCTGTTTCTCCAAAATATCTGTAAATACAGCAAGTAAATATCTTCTTTACTTTTAAAACATTAAAAGTATTTTTAAAAATTCAATTTGGTTCTTCAAGCTTTGTCTTTCAAGCTTTGCTATTATAGCTTTGTCAGCTATACAAGGTATAGGCCTTCTTTTTTAAAGTTAACTAAAATATCAATATTGTATGCACAATCATTCAATAAAAGGAAAGCTTGTATGATGCTTGCCTGACCAGTCAACAAGCATCGTTGTTTTTAACTACCATAATGATTTTTTTTCCCCTCACTTTCAGGCGATCTGGTCAGCAGGTGTGGAGTGTCACAATTTTCCTGGTATTTTTCTTGGTGCTTTATGGAATGCTTGGTGTTCAGATGTTTGGTGATCTCTCTACTCATTGCGTCAAGGCGGAAATAGAGAATGACACAGTTACTGCTGCGTAAGTACTCGCTCTCAAAATCATTGTTCAGTTGGATAGGAAAGAGTTTTTAATATAGTGTGTAAAACTTGAGTGCTCTCATTTTCCTGGTGTTTTTTCCTAGTCTTTTATTTTATTTATTTATTTATTAAAACATCTTTATACAGGATAACATGTTCAGATTATTACACTGTTTTTCGACATGGTCCTATAAACATAAAAATCCAATAACATATAGAATAAAATAAAAATAGTTTATAGAATGCTTGATGTTATGATGTTTGGTGGTCTCTCTACTCATTGCGTCAAGGAGGAAATAGAAAATGACACTATAAGTACTCATTCTCAAAATCATTAATTTGGTAGGAAAGAGTTATTAATATAGTGCTTAAAACTCAAGTTTCCCTATTTCAGTGTTGTTGTTTTTTTTTGTGCTTTAAGCTGCCGTCACATGTACACAACAAAAGACTAGCGTATTGAAATTTTAGAAAATTGCCGACAACGCACACAAAGAGCGTATACATACATATTAAAATACGCAATGAAAGCACAGCATTGGTCCAGCGCGCTCGACGCATGAATAGTGTACCCAGCGCATACTACATGTATGCATTGGTCATGCATCGTACATGTAATTGCTCCATTACTGAATACTTGGAGTTATGTGGTTTGGTCATCTTTCCACTCATTGCGTCAAGCAGGAAAATGCGAAATAAACCATTAGTGCTGTGTAAGAATTTTCTTTCAAAATCTCTTAGTCTAATAAAAAGATTTACCTTCATATGGTGCTTAAAGCAAAATTGAATTGTAAATGTAGCTTAGGACAAGAGACGTCGCTATCAAATGTAGAATGTAAAATATGCACTCTGCTCAGAATGTATATTACAGGTGGCCGGAGTAATGTAGTCTTTGTGCATAAGACCGTTTTATTCACCATTGATACAGTGTACTCCCATTGCAACAGGATTTTCTGATAATGCAGGGATTTTCTGATAATGCAGAGATTTTCTTGGTTCTAATTTTAATGTTTACCGGTACCTATAGTAATATGTGTTCAGTACAACAAGATTACGTGACAACAAGCTAATAGGCTTGGTATCTGGTACCTCATTATAATGGGAGTGGACTGTTTGGTTAGGTTCTAAGCATTAAATTTCATCATTTTAGGGCAAGGCCACATTTTCCGTAGGGCATTTGTCCTTGCTACAGTTAAAATGTAAATGTCTAGAAAGGGCATGAAAATCTTCAAGGCCAAACAGGGAATTTTGGAAGGGGCACTGAGGCCAGTGAGGGGGGCATGTAAGGCCATGGCCTCCCGATTAATTTAAGCCCTGATGTTTTCTTGTGATTTGCAGGACTTTTGATGTCAATTACCTGGCCATACCAGACACTCACTGTAATATGGAGAGAGACGATGATAAAAAACAATGTCCGAATGGAATGGTTTGCAAGAACATCAACCTAACCCCGGCAGTCAAAGGATATAATAGCTTTCAGCACATTGGTAAATATTTTAATTGATTAAATTTGTTATCATGACATTCATTTATGTCATTGGTGTGTGACAGGGTAATATTCTTTTGTATTCCACTGTGGCACATGGTATGTACTGATAAATGATTAATGATAAGACACAACTTTTGAACTAGCTTTTTCATACATATATATGGTATGTTTTGAAATTTGATATAACAAAGATTGTTGGAATTGAATTTGACACAGCACTGAGAAGCATTTCAGGAGGTGTGAGGGGAGCAGACCCCCCCCCCCCCTCCACGATGAAAATGGTGATTTTTCTGTTTCTTATAGAAGAAAAAGAATATAAGAAAGGAAAAAAGTGAAATATACCCCCCAAATGTTTTTTCTGGTATGTTATCCTTTCTTTTTCACTCCTTCTTCCTCTCTCTCACTCTCCTTCTCTCGCTCTAATGATATTTTGTAACCAATTTTCCAGGTGTGAGCATCTTCACAGTGTACGAGAGCGCATCTTTGGAAGGTTGGGTGTTCATCATGTACAAGGTTACAGACAGCTTCCCATCTTGGAGAGGATATTTCTTCTTCATCACGATGATCTTCTTCTTAGCCTGGCTTGTCAAGGTGAACCATGTGATTTTATATGATTAATATAATTAAAAATTAAACAATTAAATGTATTAGTGACCCCTCGGCTTGCTACCTATATATTTGCCAGAATTTATTAATCAATGTGTTATTGTGATTTTGGATGTATCAATCCAACCTGATTATATATGTCTAGGGATCAACCTGTAACCACCCAAAAGATGTTTTAGCTGGGTAATGTATGAGTTGGTGG
Source organism: Paracentrotus lividus (assembly GCA_940671915.1). Taxonomy (NCBI): domain Eukaryota; kingdom Metazoa; phylum Echinodermata; class Echinoidea; order Camarodonta; family Echinidae; genus Paracentrotus; species Paracentrotus lividus. Next base: position 20,141,511 of record CALNVZ010000674.1, read on the forward strand.
TAGGCAAGGAGAGAGCATATAAATAGACAAAGTCACATATTTCAGGGGGAAAGATATTTAAATTATTCAGGTTATAGTTTCAATTCTCTGTATCATTTAGGCACCATGGTGTAGTGGAAGTTCTATCAATATAGATCAATAACTTTATTTTGCCTTAACTTTTCAATTGCTTCCAGAACGTTTTCATAGCTGTCATCATTGAGACATTTGCAGAAATCCGTGTTCAGTTTCGACAGATGTGGACAAGAGGAGGAGCTGCCCAGTCATTCGATTCTAAGGTAAGTTTATACTAGGGTAGGAAGGGATGATTCCCAATTATCTAAAAATTATGATTTTCTCTGAATAAAGATGTAAGGTTATGAAGCTAAAAGTTGACCTATTGCAATTGAGCGGAATGCAAAAAGGCATAGTGAAAATGAAAGACACAATATTCATTTCTTTTGTGATTCTGATTTGATGATACATGGACGTCTTTATATATAGAAAGAAAATGCACTACGCCAATACTTATCAGATTGATCGGTATCATATTGCTGCCTTCGAAAATAGGCTTAATTGTATATGCCTTTTAAAAAAATGTTGTATACTGTTCTTGTGATGGTTTTATTTTTTCCGAATTCCATAGTTTTGTAAAGGTTTCCACTTCAATATAAGGCTACACATGTAATTATAGCCATCAGAACATCCCAAAAAATCAAGCCCTCATGAATTTACATATCAAAAATATTATACAGTAATTACTTTCTGATGTTCAATCATTTATAAACTGTTTTTGTCATCCGTTTCAGGTGTTGCAAGATGATGGAACCTACACACCATGGAAATTGACCATCGTGGATGAAAACAACAGCCGTGGCCCCGCCCCCATGTGCTGTCAAAGGGTGCTTGAATCTCGCTCATGTCATTTCTTTATCCTTGGGATGGTAGCCATTGACGCTGTGTTAGCTTCTACGTATAACATGTTTTACAATGACAATGAAGCACTGAAGAGTAGATATCACGATGGCCTCTATATATCACAGGTAGATATATACTACTATGTCACAGATCATACTATATCAAAGATTATACTATATCAAGATCTAGAGATCCTATTAATATATAAAATGTTCTATACATTGGTGACCATTGAAGCTGTGTTAGCATCTACATATAACTTGTTCTACAATGATAATGAGGAACTGAAGAGTAGATACCACGATGGCCTCTATATATCACAGGTAGATATATACTACTATGTCAGAGATAGAAGTATATCAAAGATTATACTTCTTGTATATCAAGATCCTTTTATATCATGGATCCTATAGATATATGAAATGTTCTATACATTGGTGACCATTGAAGCTGTGTTAGCATCTACATATAACATGTTCTACGATGACAATGAAGAACTGAAGAGTAGATATCACGATGGCCTCTATATATCACAGGTAGATATATTATACAAATATACAATGACAATCGAGGATCTGGTTAAAACTATTCGCATCGAAGGAACATCACATAGTACTATTTTCTCGAGGGCCATCGGCCCGAGAGAGAATAGTACTATGTAATGTTCCTGAGTGCGAATAGTTTTAACCTGTTCTGAGAATGAGTCATTGTATATTTGTTTTATATCCCTTCCACTATAATACCATTCCTTTTAATTTTTTTAATGAACAAAATTATATAGTCTCGATCGTAGAGAAGTTGAGAAAATACTTGTCTTGCCTAATCGATCGTCTGTTATGTAAGCGCACCTGGTCAGTGCAGCTCGCCGAAAGTTTCCCGTGGCATGCAGTGGAGAATTCAGGTAAAAGCAGCAGAGTAGCACCGCTTGCGTTGCGTTGGCTCGTGAATAGGGTGGGGGGGGGGGGTCGGAAAAACGTATAGTCCAGTGTATCCCTAGGGAAAAAATGTACTATGCGTGACGTCATGAAGAAAAACGAACTATTTCTTGAGCAACGTTTTTCTTAGTTAAACTATTCTTTTTCTCCTTGTGTACACTCTCAATGCAAACAATCTTAGATAAGGGATATAAATACTACTATATCACAGCCCGTAATAGATCCTATAGATAAATAAAATATTCAATACTATGGTGGCCATTGACGCTGTGTTACTGTTGGCATCTACCTATAACATGTTCCCCCATGACAATGAAGAACTGCAAGATGTAATATCATCGATCCTATCAAATAATTATTATTGAAAATCTGTTTTTAGGGGCACTTTAATTTGATCAGTAGTCAAATTGGTACTTGGTTTGGTGTGATAGGTTAAGCATGACATACATCAAGGGCCCTGTGAAACTAGGTTCATGCCATCAATGCAAATCTGAAAGAACAGTTCTTATTGGCTTATGACCAATTTTTATGCCTACGCCACCGAAGGTGGTGCTGGAGGCATCATGTTTTCGGGTTGTCCGTCCGTCCCGTTTGTTCATTATCACGATACTTCAAGAAACACTTGAGATATGAACTTCAAACTTAGAGGTAGTATGTATTGCCATAGGAAGACAATCTGATTAGATTTTGGATTATGTAGGTCAAAGGTCACAGGTCAAATTGTGAAATTCCATGTTTTGATTTCGTTATCGCGATATCTCAAGAACCATTTGAGATATGAGCTTCAAACTTCAGGGTAGTATTTATTGCCGTATAAAGATGATCTGAGTAGATTTTGGAGTATGTAGGTCAAAGGTCAAGGGTCAGAGAGGTCAAATTATGAAATTTCTTGTATTGAGTTAGAAATGGCCATATGAAGGCAATCTTATTAGATTTTGGAGTGTGCAGGTCAAATATTGATGAGGGACTATGATCTTATAAGGTTTGGGGTCACAAGGTCAAAGATGTCTTTGTATATAAAAGGAAAATGAATACAATATATATGAATGTGCCTTATTTTTGTTCTGGCAGAGGCATATATTTTGACCGCACATGGTCGAGGTTTTGTCTTGTTTGAACAAAAAGCACATGCAACAATGATCTTGATTGGCCACTGTCACTTATAGCGATTCATTGCAGACCTTTGTGTTATTCTGTCATTATTTATTGTTGCAGGTTGGATTCACATTGCTGTTTGACGTTGAGGTTCTGTTTAAAGTGTGGTGTCTTGGTTTCCGTGGATACTTCAAACGATCTCTTCATAAGTTCGAGTTATGTCTTGCCATTGGTAACTCTATTCGTATCATGGATCCTAGCAGACTCTATGCCTCTCAGCTTGCTTACTTTCAGGTTTGTTAATTTAGATTCTGCATTATGAATTCAATGGTTAATTCAAACAATTCTTCATAAGTTTAGGTGTGTCTTGCCTATGGTTATCTTTTATATATCATGGATGAAAAAAGCCATTTGTTATAAATGATCGTAGTCTTGTAATGTGAAGTGAGATACAATAGATCTTTATTGTCCCTTATTATTAGTGTGTTTTTGCTTATTGTGTATCTGGTCGTGTATCCACATGCTCCATTTATTTCCTTTCTCAGTGTCTCACCCTCTCTCTCTCTCTGTCCCTCTGTTAATTTTCTCATAATGCCATGTTTGATTTTCTATTCTGCAGGTTATGCGATGTTTCCGTCTCATCAAGTTGTCACCTACTCTTGAGGACTTTAGCAGAAAGGTAAAAGATACAAGTGATTATATTCCATTCTTCCATTGCCAATTTAAAGCTTTGAATCTTGATGATAAATTACATAGTTGCCTGGAAAGAGGTTATTCATGAAAACAAATTATAAAGTAATGATAATAATAGTAATAAAATATGAATAGTAGCTGTTTTAATACTGTTCATTTCCTGTTTGCCCCTGGGCCCTTTAGCTCTAATAAACATCCCAAAATAGACTAAAAAAGGTGCCTAGCATAGCTGCTGAGAAAATAGCTTAAATGTTGCATTAGTTCTCAAAAGATATTTACAGCAGAATATTATCCTCATAAGAAAGCAACCTCAAGAGACAATATGTTATTTAATCTTTAGCCCTTCACCAACAACCCTCATTCTCTTCACCTTGAATTGACTTTAATTCACTTATCACATTGCAGTTATCAGTCTCCAACATGAGGCAATATGACATTCATTTGTGCAATATTTGTGATATCTCCTGCAATGGCAGTCAATATTATGTAATTATTACGGTATCTATATTTAGGGCATTTTAGCCGTGCAATTATTGTGCCATATTAAATGGTCAACTGCTTTTCACAGTTTATGCATTCTGAATAATGGTCATAGATAATAATAATGATATTGGATTGCTTTACTTATTGGGATACCAAAATATTCCACTTGTTAGGGCCAATATTGCACTCATATGCGATTCATGCAATATTGGCCCTAACTCGTGGAATATTTCTGGTATTTCATTCTGAGCTATCCAATATAATATAATTATTGGAGGCGTATAAATATCAATTATATATCATTGAAAACAGATCTTTGGGCCGTTCATCAAGCTCGGAACCCTCATTCTGTTCACCATGAGCTCACTTATCTTAGTCTCTGTCATCAGTCTCCCAACTCGAAGTCACCTGTCATTTTGGCCAATATATTTTATATCTCCCTCAAGGCCAGTCAATATTCTTTAATTATTTAGAGGTGAATAGATATCAATATATCATTGAATACAGATCTTTGGGCCCTTCATCAAGCTAGGAACACTCATTCTCTTCACCATGAGTTCACTTATCTTAGTCTCTGTCATCAGTCTCCAACTCTTCTGCTATGTGGAAGATCTTAGACAGTTTGATACATTTCCTACGGTAAGTACATCTTTTTTGTATATCTAAGCTTTCATTTTATATTTTATATTACTGCCTTCTCTATGTGCTTAACCCTAATCAGACTGGGGGGGGGGGGGCCATCATGGCCATCATGGCCCCCCCCCTCGACATTTTCCGCGACCACTCCAGCGCACGAAATTTTCTGATCGCGCCGCTTGCTGACTTTTTACTTTCAAGTCTCGCGCATCTTTTGAAACCATTTTCACAAAAATCGGTCGTACCGTTACGACGCTGCACGATTTTAAAAAATATCCGTCAGACCGAAAATGGCTCAAAAACGTGATTTTGTGTACAAAGTCAATGCAAATTGAGTTTTCTCACCTAATTCATAAAGATATGATTATTTTCACTTTCATTGGCTGAAATCAATTTATTTTAGCATATTTATGCTTAAAAATGGTTCTTAAATGATTTTTGCGTAAAAAAAAAAGAAAAACAAAAGGTCGAAAAAACAAATTTTCGGCGTGGTCGCGCGATCGGCGGCCGAGATCTTAGGGGGGGGGGGCCATCATGGCCCCCCCCCCCCCCCCCCCCCCCCCAGTCTTGACAGCTACCAAAACACCCCAGTCTGATTAGGGTTAAGTTAAGTATAAAATTGACCTTTTTTTAATATCACTTTCCAAACTCATAATAATGCAAACAATGCAATTATTGCAATTCGTTTAAAGCATGTATTCTACTGCCTAAGCATCTCATTATGCTGGAGTTAAAAGAAATGAAAAGAACAGTTCTGTAGACAAGTTGTGTTATTTGCAAAGCCATAAGTTAGTACAAAATGCTTCTTACATGAATATGTGTTTAGAAGGATTTTAGACAGTGTAAATCTCTTTATAATATGAATCATTACCAATTGAGTCACATAATACTCTGCACATCTTGAATAATATCCCTTTCTAGAAAAGATAACTATTGTCTGATGATGTAAATCCTAATGGTTAAAAAGTTTATAATCTATCCTTTAAGCTGTTATTGGAAATAGTAGACAGTTTTGGAAGTTTGTAATGTAAGTAAGCTAATATTAATGAGCTGATTGCTAAATTATCCAAGATATGTTGTTATGCTATGTACATTTCTCTACAGCAGCATAAAGGAGTGTTTTGATAATGTCCATCTTACCATGAGGTCATGTGTGTGTCGGCCAGTAAATATTGAATCACTGGCCTCCCTTCTGACTATGATATTACACCAGTGGCGGATCCAGACGGGGGCGCAGGGGACACACCCCCTTATAATTTTAAAAAACCACAATTGACTATACATGTTAAAATCAGAAAATTTATCAAAGAGCATATACATCCAGGCACTCTGATTTGAAATGACATAGAAGTCATTCAGTCCCAAAAGAGGTTCATCTGCTTCCTTTATTCAACTAATCATATCCTGCATCCAGTAGTGTCCTTGTTTTAAAAACGTTTAATTAGAGGTTCAAAACCCCAGTTCTCTGAATCTCATACTTTATCAAATCTTTCCTTGTGTATGATGTTAATTTATGATAAAACATATGATAGCTGTACTCGCTATAAACAGAAAAAAGCGAGAGTGATGCCACAATTTCATCCTTGAATCTCCTGTAGGCGATGATGTCAGTGTTTCAAATCTTAACCCAGGAGGGTTGGGTAGAGGTGGTTGACGAGTGTTTCTCGGCTTGCAAGCCGGAACTCTCCTTTCTCGTCGGGATATATTTTGTTCTCATTCACGTCTTTTCCTCCTCGGTAAGCCTCCAACACGCCTCCCTCAATTGCAACCAACGGCACGCAGTTACTCACATGATACCGCCCTCTCTAGTGTTCGGTTTGCCAACTGACTCACAATGTTATGGTTAATTCTCTTCTCTTTCCTCCCCTTTCCAGTCGTTTTCATCTTGAGTTAATGACTGGATCTTGGATTGAATGCATGCGTTCTGCTTTGGAAAATCTGCTTCATTTCTTGTTTTCTTTATACTTTCTTTTGAAGATGAAAGGACGTTAGCTCTCTATTCTATGAGCTTACGCCATTCTGCCTCACAGCAGATAAAAACACAAAAATTGGTCATTATCTTGCCTTGAAATGGCTCATCAAATTGCTCTCGATCTGTTTAAATTCCAGAATATAATTTGTGCTGACGATTTGTATCAGCAGAGTATCAAAATAAACGTAGGAACCTATAGCCAATATCCAATAGCCAAGTCCCTCCAAAATGCTTTGAACGTATGTATTTGATTTAAATTCCTCCAATATTATATTTCACCTGACTTGCTTTAAATTGAATTAATTGCCTTTAACTGTGAATCAAAATTTGTAGAAATAACAAATGTTGCTTTAATACTAATTACACTAATTATTACAACATCAATTATGTGATCGAAACGTCTCATTAATTGACGGAAATTTAAACTGTAATTGCCATTTCTTCAAACATTTTCCTATTGTCCTACATGTAAGTGATAGTGTGGCATGCTATTTTTTTTAATGCTGAGCATTTCTAGTTCATCTGAAGCCAAAAATATTGGTATAAATATGAACTTTAACCTTGCTCATATTATTCATACCAAATAAGATGTCAAATTCCGCTTGTCCGCTAGATGGATGAGGAAATATAAACTCAAATAGGAATGAACTTTTTTGGGGGCATTTCATTTTTTCAAAGCAATGAATTTGAAATTGAATTTCCGACATGCAATGTAATATACATTGCAGGCAGCTCAGTTAGACAAGGCTAGTTTAGACTCGGGTTCCTAATATAACAACTAGTACTAGCAGTTCACTGCAAATCACTTGATTAGCTAGGGTATCTAAACAACAGAACACTGACTACATGTATCTTTTATTTCAATTTTCTTCCCCAAATACGTGATTTCCCTCTGTATTTCTCTATCTCTCTGTTTCTTTCTGGCCCTCAATTAACTCTTTTCTGTTTGGTTGTCTTGTATACTTGTCTTTCAATGTCTGTATTATATCTGTCCATCCCTCTTTCTATCTCTGTGGTCTGTCTCATATTCAAGTACATCTTACTTTTTTGTGGCTGTTATTGTGTATTTCTGTCTCTGTCTCTTTGTCTGTCTGTCTGTCTCTTTCCCTGTTTCTCTCTCCCTCCCCCTCTGTGCCTTCTTATGACTTCTTTTGATATATGTGTTTCTCTCTGTCTGTATTTCTCTGTGTGTCTCTCTCTCTCTGTCTCTGTCCGTCTGTCTGTCTCTCCTTCTCTGTCTCTCTCTCTTTCACTCTCTCTCTCTATCCCTCCATATCTCTCCATCTCTCTATCTTTCTGGTCCCTCCGATGACAATGGAACAGGCCTTCATGTCCATGTTCCAAATCCTAACCCAAAAGGGCTGGGCTATCGTCATGTATGAGTGTATGCTGGCGGCAGACAACAACGCATTGGCCCCTGTTATTGCCATCTACTTCATTGCATACCACCTGTTTGCTACCGTGGTAAATATTCTCAAATCTATCACTTCTTTATCATCGTGTATCCTGTGGTGGTGAATGCGCCAAAGGCTTCGAAATTTGTGATACCTTGGCCAGTCAAATTTGAGTGAAAGATGTATCGCTTTTATAATTTTTAGTCACTCCTTCTCCATCTACACTTATCACTGTTTAGCATGTTTGCTTATGATTGTTGATTTCTTGTATTTTGTAGCTAATTGCATGTTTAGATGTTGCTGTCGAGGTACATACATGTATCTATTGCATTGACTCTGTACAGTATGTCATCTGTCTGTAAAGAAGATTATAAAGCACATCATGAAATGTTTGTAGCAAGATGCATCAATTAGAAAGCATACATGCATGCATGCATGGATTAATCCACTCTACATTAATGAAATTGCACTTCTTGTATGTATGTATAATTTCCTCTTTAATTTAGAATCAAACTTGAAAATGAAATAACATTGTTTGCCCGCATTTATAAGATACATTCTCCATAACAGCTTTTATTTGCATGTCCGGCTTTACTCTCTGAAGTGTGCAAGAATAATTTAAACTCAATACCTACATGTATATTGAGTTAACCATATTTGTTATCCGGCAGTCCATTTTATTTTCTCCAACAGTGAATGTCACATGAATACACTTTAATAGTGCTCACACACCCTTAAATTTACAATGTAGACTCCGGTAAAAAAAAAAGAAGAAAGAAGTCTGTTGAGTCCTCATTATTGGCAAATTGGGATGGTGGGGGTAACTTTTGTATATTTTATTCAGATGGTAGCATTAGATTGCACACTAATAATACAAATCAAATGTGTACAGGTTCCAAAAACAATACGATCCATTGAAAATGACATCAAAATATGACATCACTATTTAATATAGCAATTTCTGACACACCCACCCTTAATACCTTTTTCTTTTTCTTTTTTTTTTTTTAATAAGAAAATGTCAGTATTAACATGCAATATAACATGTGCTTTTAGGTTACATCATTAATTCTCTTTTATCCTATTCATTTCTTTCTTTTTTTTAATAAGAAAATGTCAGTTTTAACATGCAATATAACATGTGCTTTTAGATTACATCATTAATTCTCTTTTATCCTATTCATAAAAAAAAAGAAGACTATTCTGTTAACTTTATTTTCTACTTCCTAATTAACAAACAATACGCTTTTCTTCACAATCAACAATCTATATTTTCCGTCCAAATTATTATTATTATTATTATTATTATTTTTTTTTTTTTTTTTTTTTTTTGGGGGGGGGGGAGGGGGCAGGTGTAGGGCTTAGGGGTCCTTAACGGATTGGCTCAAAATTGATATATATTTTTTTTTGTTGATAGCTTTGACTTCTGAAAATTAATTTTAATTACTTGAAATACCGCCCTGCAGTGGCAAGTAAAGCTGATAAAAACTAAATATCATTAGATCCTCTTTAAAAAGAAAAGGTGGTGTCATTTCCTATTTCTTTATTTTGTGTACAATTTGGCCCAAAACATGACTGTCCCCCCCCCCTAAAAAAAAAAAAAAAAAAAATCTTTTACATTTCATAATCTGGTATCAAAAGGATGTAAAGCAAACATTTAACTATAATCAAAATTGCTAAATGATCAAATACATAAAGGGAAAAAAAATACTCTCCACAATTTTGTTTTCCTTTCTTCTCAAAGCTCCCTAATTTTGTACCCCCTTAATAATTAAACAAATTTTTGAGCCTCAGCTTAACAACCCACTAAGCTAACTAAACCAGCTTTAACCAAAATAACTTTAATTCACCTCAATACTCACTTAAAGTTAGATGGAGAACGGGTGAGCGGAAAGCCAAACTTTTCTGCTCGATTTGATAAATATTTCCTTAAATATTTCCTTAAATTATTTGTTTATCAATTGAAGTGATATTTTAATGTACCAAGCAGGATAAATAGGTCCCTCAAATTTTTTTTCTACCTATATTAGTCTCAAAAGATTTTATATCATGGAGTAAATCTTTCTCTACCATGGTAGGAAATTATTGCCCACGGAACCTTTCACCCTCTCCTTTCTTCTTTCCTTACCCCTCTTTTCTCCTTCTTTCACTAGGAAGCTTCTTTGCTTTCACATTAATTGTTGAGAGCCAGAACTCTTTTAACTTTTACTTTTAGAGAGAAGCAACACACTTCTGGCTCCCTTCAGACAATTTATTTTGCCTAACTTGCACACAATAGCACAGGCCATACTGCACAATCCACTGACTGCACCTCCTTCATAGGTTTAGGTGTGAACACATTTTCAATATCGAATACTGTTGTTATGTTCTCTCTTTTTTATGGAGTTGAAATTCATATAGGGAGGCAATTTGTCACCAATGTAGATGGTCTTCCTTTAGTTTTATTATTGTGTCATTATTTGTTAGATCTGAAAAGATAATAACAAACATGCTTTGACAGAAAGTAACTATACCTACAACAAATTGAATTATCACAAAAAATTTTATTTAAAGAAATAAAAAGTTAGTGAATATATAAGGGAAATTGGAAAAAAATAATGGCTAAGTATTAAATCAAAATGTTATTACTTTGCTTAGAATATAAACTGAACAGATATAACACAAACACAAAGAACAATAATAAATGTTTGTTGTTGGTCTCTATTTGAGCCCTTCATTATAGATTGTCATGTATTACAACTCCTACATGTACATCATGATAATGATACTCATTTTTTTAATAGGGTCTTTTTGTAATTGAAATAAATACACTTCGTTCATAAACATACCATTGCAAAAACACACTGATTACATGCTTAACAAAGTAGAGACATGAAAATGTAAATAATTATGTATTGAACATTTTACATGACCCACAAGTAAGTACGTATTTTACCCTAAGGTTACACTTTTATGACCATTTATCATGTTAAATGCTAAGAAAATGTCACAAGAATATTGTCCATAGATATTTTCAGACTTATTAATATAATATACCCTGATTAATTTGCAAATATTCTATAGCATATTGATATTTATCCATATATGGTTGTGTATATTTGTCTGTAGAGTACCAGTACTGGTTTTACACATTTGTTATGTTTGTAATTCTGTTGTGGAATGTTACAAAAACAAATTGTGAAAGGAAATAGCCTTTCCTGTTAGATAATTAGGCCAACAGAAACCAATAATTGAGAGATTTTCCCCCTCCCCCTCCCCAGCTCATACCTATGAATGACAAATCTTAATTGTTACGAAATAAAGGTAATGGTTATTCAAATGGACACACACAGTTCAATTTTATTTCTACTTCTCTGATTGAAATTGGCATGTGAGATATGAATTGAAAAAACATGCATGGAAACTAGGCATTCTTCTCTCCAATCATTCATCTTCAGATTGAAAAATCATTGTGATATGTTCATTTCTATGTTGCTGCCAGTAAACATTACTACATTGACAGGTACATAATTTTCTTCCACGGAATATGTTTACAAATCTCTCCAAACAGTGGTCTTCTTGAAAATATACATTGTAACTGCTCATAATTTGAGAGCGAAATAAAACTACATTTAAAAAGGACAACAACTACTGGTACATGTAGTTGCTGTAATCTATTTCATTTTTTTATCTAGTGAATTATTTTAAAACATGATATTGAAGAGGGAGGAATCATTTTTGCTTCAAATCTTCTCATTACTATATACTTTTCCTTTACATTTTTATGCTGAATAATTATTAAAAGTTACATGCCCTTTATTTCTGTCTGTGTTTCTGTTTGAAATTTAGGTGTTCTGTTTACATAAAATCTCATATCAATTGGTTTTGATAATATCACAAAACAAAACACTTCATATGTTTTAAGGGAAAATAATTTTGGATTAGATTCAATTTCAATACATTTTATGTATTTTTGTCCCTGTTTGTCTTTCGTATTTGTTTGATGTTCCCAAGTTTACTGTTTTATGTATTTGATGTTTCCCTTTTCAAAGTTTGTCGGTCATGTTTATTTCCCCAACACTTAGTGTGTCAAATGGTGTACATGCACATATATTTGTTGAAAATTTATATGAATAAAAAACGGTGATTGTTATTCAAATGAGAGTCTAAATCATTCCCAAAAAATATTAGATATGATATTAATAATAATATTACAGAACTTCATTTTTAGAAAGTGTGTCAGAGTTAACTCTTCAGAATTCACTGAAAATGTGATCATGTGAAAGCAAAAATTTCAATTTCACATTTTAGAAAAAAAAGTTTAATTTAACGTTTTTGGCACAAAGTTGCAATTTATGTTTTTATTGTGTTTGTAACTCCAAAAATATTGTTATGTGTCCCAGTTGTGGGTTAATCATTTGTAACTCTTGCATCATTGGTTTGGTTTTCAGTTGACATGCAGTAGTATAACGGCATTACAGTATTTATGCAAGTTTTTAATTTGTGTGTTTTCCTTGGTTGATATGTGCTCACTGCAAGATATATATATCATCTTATTCCTGATCCCCTTCTGACTTTAAATTAAAGAGTGGCAATTGATTCTAAAACAATCTCAAAGTTACTGGACATCTTCAAAATACAATGTGTATATCACAGAGTTGTAATTGATGTCCTACCCCAGTTTGAATTAATTGCAACTCAGTTTCAGACAGGGCCTTAATTTGAAGAAATACTTTAAAACTAGAAATTTGTGAGAGACGTCAAGATTTATAAAAGCCTCATTCCCTGAAATATATATTTAAAATTTTTATTTAGCCAATATACTGTATCGTACAGTAAAATTATTCTATTCATAAAAGTTGCATGCAATAAAAATGGAAGTTTCTGGCAAGTCACAAAAAGTTCTAGTTTTACAGTAAAGTGGAATTGATGGAAGCAAATGTGACCTGAAAGCTCAAAGACACCAATTGAAAAAAATGGATAATAAGATGCCTTTTTAATTATTCCAGTGTTATTCTCAACACTATAGATGGCCCTGACACTTGGGTGTCCAAATTTTAGCTTAAACCCCAGAATTTTGAATTTCAAGGAGGGGCCCTTGGTAAGCAAACAATTCCCAAAGAACTATCTGGATGCCCTCTACAGAAAGCTGGAATCTACGGTCTGTGTTAAATAAAATGGTAAAAGTGGAAAACATTTTTTATAGTATGAAGATTAATCACGACCTGGTATTATTTGGCATTTTCATAAAGCAGGAAAATCAGACTTTCTTCTGCAATTTTTTTCATCACATTTGGAGCAGTAATGTTTGAGATATGACCAGTTTTCTACAATCAAGAAAAATCCATTTTACGCACGATGTCCTATGCCTTTGTGTAGGTTTCGCATAATGCACACGAATTCAGTGCTCCAGAACAATAGAAGTGCGTAATTTCGATTTGTTCCTCTTCGCACAAAATGCTAAATTTTGTTTTACGAAAGCAAATTATACAAAACAAAGTGCATCAGCTGGGAAAATCTTTTGGCTTTAATTTGGTACCACATACACACATTATTTGGAAAGATTTCACACCTAAATTATTTTTTCCCCGACTGTACCATTTTTTTTGACACAGACTGTATAGTTTCAGATACAACCAGAAAATGAATTCCAGAAATAACAGTGATTTTGAGCTGACATGCAGGTCCCAGTTGCAGGCATGTAGAACCCAGACATATTAGCCATTTTTGTCTTCATATTTTTGTAGGCACTGCATGAATCCCCTCTCTGAATGCTACATGTACATGTATTGCTCAGTAAGTGTGGTCACATATATTACCCTCTCCCTAACTTTTTTTGCATTCATGCTGTCGTGTGTAGTGCATGCAAAGTTAATAGGATTTTATTATTTGTATAGGCTTACATTAAATTCTGTCAATTCAGACACATTTTATGTTATAATATCACTTAGGACTTTAAAGGTAATGTATTTTCTTAAGACTCTTTCTTTAACTCAATTCCAATGACTTATACTCGCCTTCTCTGATTTGATAAAGGCCAAAAGAATTTTTAAAAATGGGGAAAAAATGGTTTAGGAAAATCTTACAAGAAAGAAAATTTGTTTGAATAAAAAAAAAAGGAAGAAAAGAAAAAGATAATGATAATTGGAAGTTCTGGCACTGAAGTACATGTGCACGTACAATCATTTTAATTAAAGACTGAAATTAAGATCTGTTCAGTCCAGTTTTATTGGCCAATCATCGTATTTTATCATTTTTGTGACATATTTTTCAACCAAAGTTTTGATTTATTGTATTTGTCTATTTTACTATTTATTCTCATTCAAAATTGTTTCCTGAAATGATTTTGATTCAGTGATTTAGCATTGTCATTCGATGGTATGTAAAAACTGAACTAGAGCTCAAATATTTAAACATAATTTCCTTTGTAATGATATTAAAGTTATGAATTTTCTGATAATTTATGGTTAAAAAGCCTCAAGTTCTCAAAATGTAATGAGACCATTTTGCTGTACACTTGGATATGATTAGATGAAGCAATGGTAACAATTTAAGTGAAAATAATCATTTAAATCTTTGAATTAGCAACATGTTGATCGACTGTAATTATAGCTACTTTAATATTTATATTTAAAAAAAATAAAAAAATTCATTACCGATATGTTGTTTTATTTTATGTAGGGTCTTTACATAGAAACTTTATGTGATCATAAATAATGTACATGTACACGTAGGAATTACATTTTTGACTATGTGAGGAGTAAAGACTGATTCACTTAGACATTTAGAAAAACTATATTGTCACTCCTTTTGGATCTCAACACACTATATCATTGTACACTCTTGATAGATTGTGCTCAGTTTGTTCGTTGCTGTCATCCTGGACAACTTGGAACTTGGAGAAGACTTCAAAGGGATCAAACAAATGAAAGCATCAGAACAGAAGACGGCAGATAAGGTCCTACCACGCAGGCTCAGGGTCTTCCAAAAGTTTCCGTAAGTCAAAATTTAAAGCCTTCAAATTCTCTCTACCGGTATATTTATTTAAAATATTTTGTCATTTTTTTTTTATGCCTCCGCCACCGAAGGTGGTGCCGGAGGCATCATGTTTTCGGGTTGTCCGTCCGTCCGTACGTCCATCCGTACGTCCGTACGTCCCGCTTGTTCGTTATCGCGATATCTCAAGAACCAATTGAGATATCAACTTCAAACTTGGGGATAGTATGTACCACTATAAGAAGATGATCTGATTAGATTTTGGAGTATGTAGGTCAAAGGTCAAGGTCACAGAGGTCAAAAATAGTGAAATTCCATGTTTTGAGTTTGTTATCGCGATATCTCAAGACCCATTTGAGGTATGAGCTTCAAACTTGGGGATAGGATGTACCACCATAGGAAGATGATCTGATTAGATTTTGGAGTATGTAGGTCAAAGGTCAAGATCACGGAGGTCAATTAGTGAAATTCTATGTATTGAGATTGTCATCGCGATATCTCAAGAACCACTTGCGATATCAACTTCAAACTTGGGGATAGTATGTACCACCATAAGAAGATGATCTGATTAGATTTTGGAGTATGTAGGACAAAGGTCAAGGTCACTGAGGTCAAATAGTGAAATTCTATGTATTGAGTTTGTCATTGCGATATCTCGGGAACCAATTAAGATATGAACTTCAAATTTAAGGGTAGTATCTATCACCAGAGGATCTGATTAGGTCTGGGGTCACAAGGTCAAAGGTCAAGGTAAAAAATGTCATTCTATAAAGCAAAATGAATAGATGAATGTGCGATATTTTTCTGATCTGGCAATGGCGGAGGCATATATTTCGACCGCGCGCGGTCGAGGATTCATCTTGTTTTTCCTTTCATAACAAAACATACTTTAATTGCTTTTGATCTGATGTTTTTCTCAGTTTTATGGGATTTCAATTTTCTTAAAGCCAATATGAACCAACAGCCTTGTAAAGCACCATCTCAGTCCTAAAATACTCAAATCTGCCCCGATTCCTAACCCATAATGCAACATTCTAAGCAGTATAGTCATAAAATTTAGGCCCAATTCAGTGATAAATCAATCAAATGAAAGCATCATAGCAGAAGATGGCTGATAAGGTCCTACCACTGAGGCTCAGGGTCTTCCAAAAGTTCCCGTAAGTTCAAACTGCAAGTTTTCTTTACCATCTCTACTTTTATTTGTGACTGATATGATTATTTCTCACTTTTCTGTCATATCATTATAGTATTCAATTAAATATTTGTCTGGTTTTGGGGGGGATTACTTCTTTTCTTTTTTCTCTTTCTTTTGATGTGCCACTTTTTCATGCTTAAATGTCTCGATTGTATTCAACCATATTCACCAAGGATTTGTGCTTCTTTGCAGATTAACCTTGCACCTTAACCCTTTGGGGACTGAGCCCGAATATATTCGGGCTGAGGTCAAGGGGGAATGTGTGTTATAGCCAAATCAGCTCGTCTCCAACAGGTTAATACACAGTAATGCCACCCAAAACGATTTTTAAAAGATCGGGTTAAATATTATTTGTTTATTATCTTTTTACGAATATATAAATGATTTAGAACCAAGTTTGTTTTTTCTACAAGGTTAAATGTGATAATTCATAAACAAGGAGTGTTGTTTGATGCATTATAGACCTCAAATATGAAATAATACCATATTCACATGTACATTGTATCATTATTTTTTCTCACTTTCTCCTTTTGTTATCCCTCTGCAGTGATAAGCCTCAGATGGTCATGCTCTCCAAGATCCCGTCTGAGTTTACATTACCTAAGATAAGGTAAGTCTAAATGTTCAAATCAGCTGTACCTATAGCCAGGTGATATATGAATGTATGTATGTAGTCTGTGTCTCTAGAACAATTAATTTATACAGATTTGCCGTTTGATTATATGGATCCAGCAATCTAATTTAAATGAATATAGGTGTGTTTGTACTAAATGTATTATGTTTCATTATAATTCGATCAAAATTAGTTGCTTTCTGAAAATGAATTTGAACAAATTGAAATATAGTACTTCCCGCAGCAAGTAATAACAATTTGTGATATTCATAATATTTTGTTAGAATTCTTCTTTCCCTTCTTATAGCCAATCACACCAGTGAAACTGCCGCATTCTCAATCGTTTAGCACAAGAACTGATCACCAGTCATTCGTAAAGTTCTTCGTAACTTACAAACAACTTGGTGAAACACCACCCAGGAGACATTAGACTATTCCTAATCCCTCTTTAACTTTGTACTGTTGAAACCAACAGAGATATATTTTCATACGACAGTTTGTCGAGACGGGTACAGACATGGAACGCTTGCTGAAGAGATCTGCTAATAGGGAGAGTAGCGGTACTGTAGCTATGGCCCTTCCGCCTGCTACCTATGCTTGCCTAACATATCAACTCTTTGGTTGTAATGATGTGAGATTAATAATCCTTACATTTGTATTGTTTAAAACCCACAGGGACAGCTTTATTCAACAGTTTGTAGAGACGGGTACAGACATGGAACGCTTCCTGAAGAGATCTGCTAACAGGGAGAGTAGCAGTACTCTAGCTCTGGCCCTTCCTCCTGCTACCAATATTTGCCTAACATAGCAACTCTTTGGTGTTATGATGTTGACCTATTAATATTCCTTACATTTGTATTGTTGAAATCCACAGAGACAGCTTCATACGTCAGTTTGTCGAGACGGGTACAGACATGGAACGATTGCTAAAAAGATCTGCTAACAGAGAGAGTAGTGGTACTCTAGCTCTAGCTCTTCCACCTGCTACCTATGCCTGTCCGACATCAACACTGTACCTGATGAGCCGAAGACTACCTGCATTTACTACACAGATACAGGGTAAATTGCAGAAGAAGACTGGAGTCAACTGTATTGTAAGGTAAGTAAATAGGTTGCCAATTGGTCTAAACCTACTTTGACTATACGCGTTTGGTCTCATCACACATGGTCTAATTCCATTTTGTCTATAACCAGTTCGTCTAATTGCCATTTAGTCTTATCGCCATTTTGCCTATTTACCACTTTGTCTAATTCACATTTCGTCTAAAGTCCATTTTGTCTAATTTCCACTTGGTCTCACACCACTTGGCCCAATCCTGTAAGAAACTGATAATAGACCAAATATTCATTTGGGAATGATACCAAAAAGCAATTAGACTAGAAGGTAATGAGACAAATTGGCAATATGACCAAGTGGTCATTAGACCAAGTGAGACAAGTATCTATTAGTGGATATAAACCAGTAAATATGCTACATCTTTCAGGCATTCAAAAAATGGAACTTGAGTTTGCTTGCTGTTAGAGAGGGTCTCTATGGTCCTCTAAATGGAGCAAGCCACTTTGATCGAAGTAGGTTCACTATTATTCATTGATAATTTAAATGATACAAAACAATATTCATTTACTCTGTGCTTTAAAAATACAATGAAAGTAACGGTATTATAAAATTGATGGCATTTTCATTGATCTTATTCATAGATTCATGTAAAAAGGAATGTATAATTGTATTGTACTGAAATTGCAATCAAATTTTGTGTGTGTATAATACCATGAACTTCATGCTTGACGGACTTATGGGTCAATTGTGGATCTAGCCTGACGTCACACAGCTAAAAGTATCGGCCCATGCCCAAGCATAATAAAGTCGCCATTGTCCCTAGACTTGTTGTTGTTATTTTATTTTGTTTTTTATTATACAGGGATTCAGCTCACCAACGTGTTGTAAGCCTGGGTTTCAGTGCGGTGGGCGTCCGCGGCAGGATGCTGAGCGAATACGGAAGCCGTGATAGACGCTTGCGGTATTCTACCAAGTATTTATCCCCTTCTTCCTATAAACCTTCCATTGGTTGGCTATGGCCGTCCAGCAGTTTGGTGTTATGTGTACAATGACCTTTCAGAGGTCACACACTGATGCATGATGGTTCACAGAAATGACCTCACTTCCTGGTTACCAGCTGAGGTCACACACTGATGCATGATGGTTGACTAAAGTGACTTCACTACCTGGTTACCAATTGAGGTCACACACTGATGCATGATGGTTCACTGAAATTACCTCACTTCCTGGTTACCAATTGAGGTCACACACCAATGCATGATGGTTCACTGAATGACCTCACTTCCCTGGTTACCAGTTGATGAGGTCTAGCATGATGCATGATGGTCCTGTAGATAGATTGAATGTAAGCATGAAATCAATGTGCATGATGAAACGTACGTCTATTGATTTGACAAAACAAAGCATGTTTGATAACAAATTATTGATCACAATCATAGGTTCAGTGTTGAATTCTTAGTGCAAATTCAAAAATAATTTATTTTATGGCAATATAAATAGCTTTATAATCGCCATATTTAAATTTTGAATGTTTAAAGCACTCATTGAAAAGCATCTAGGCACCAATTGTATTTTGTAGATTTTTATTTATTTTGTTTGACATTTTTTGGCGCTTATACACTGGAATTGTGCAAAAACTAAAGTAAATTGAATGAAAATGTGCAATTACTTTAATGATCACATATCACAAATATGTCATAGATATATAAGGAATCAAAAGAATTATGAAGTCTGTGATTATAATTACTTACAGATACATTTTAAGACTCGCAATAAAATATATTATACTTTCCTGAGAATCTCACATTCATACAACACACTGCAACAAGAACGCTTTAAATGCATTGATGAATACCTCACATAATAGTTCAATTTTTTTAATGTTAATTTAGATTTTCCAATTTCACCCCTCTTAATCTTATTTCCTGCCATGTGATTGTTTGTAACTTCATCTCGCCTTTATATGGTAATATCTCCCTCTATAAAGTAATCACGCTTTTTTTTTCAAATTCATCTCATCCTATTCATTTCACTGTTCTAGTCGTGTAAGAAGTGACTCATTTCACCATCCTATCAACCTCCCATTTAAAAATATTAAATTTATAATATTACATATATAATGTTCAATACATAGTATTAAATAAAGCTTATCGAAATGGTAATGCATAAGTTTTGGAAGAATAACTGTAATGATGATATTAATATGATAATATTATGCCATTTGAGGTTTGTACACAAGCCATATCAGTGCTACCAAAAAAGGTGCTCAAGCAATAAAAAAAAATAAATATATATATATATAATTATATAAATAATACTAACAATTAGTTTTTTTTTTTGGGGGGGGGGTTACATAATTTATAGGCTGTTCAACAATTTAAATCCATTATCTATTTTTGAGGTTGAAAAATTGTTCAGTGATGGTAGTATGACTTCCAAAATGAGTATGATTTTATTTTAATAGTAGTAGTTGAAGACATACATGTTATTATTCAGAACCTGCAGCCAAAATATTTTCTGACATGCATGTTTGAAGTTCATTACAAAAACTATATGTTCGCTGTAGAATATAAGGGAATTATTCAACGCTGTGTTTTGCAATGATATCTACATATTGCCGAGCGGTTCAAATCTGCATGAAATATATGTGGAGTTTGGTCTGAAGTGCAGTAGATTTAGAAGTAGCTTTCAAATCAGCATTTAAGGGCAGGATTTGTCCAAATAACTCATTAATAAACCAGAAATTAGTCACATAATAATCAGAAACTAATGTAATTTGAAAATGCAGCTTTTATCCCTTGTTTTTCATGGCTTGGGCGGATTTTCCCATTACCCTTAATACCCCTCGGACCTTACTAACTTATCTTTTCTTAAGTTTATTGGCGCAATGTTCCTCAGTGAGTATATCTTTGATATTATACATTATCTCATCTCCGAGAAAATTAGAATCTCTGTACTGCAGAAAGCTTTTACAAGCTATGAAATACAAATTGTATTCATTTTAAAAAGCTTTTTGTTCTAGCTCTTGATGGAGTTTTATATTCAGAAGCATGTAAAAAGTTGCACAATGTTTTGAAACAGCTAGTGTTACTTTATTGTTGATAAAAAAAAGCTTTGGATCATTGTAAATTGAATAGGCATTGATTATTAAACATATAACAAAGCCAAGTCGTACAAAATGTATCAAATTCATAAAAACTTGCTTTTAAATCTAAAATAATTCTCAAAATGAATGTCTGAATTCTTTCAATTTATTATCAAGTTTAAGTACTAAAAAATTACAAATACAGTTTGTCTGAGATGAAAATCGTATTCACAAATTGGGTATTTGTTGTGAATAATTATATGGATTCTGAATTTGCTGTTGACAATCTCATAAGGTCAAGGCCATACAATATCTTATTTTCTTTGGTACTGTTGTTTCCCTAGGATTAGTGCATAAACAGCATATGATTTACATGGGTTCTATTGTATCTGTAGGATTACAGGCAATACAACATATATTTTACTTGGTTTCCGTTGTTTCCATAGGGTAAAGAAACATATACTTTACTTGGGTCCTGTTGTTTTCATAGGGTTAGTGGACATATGCTTTACTTGCGTCCTGTTGTTTCGATATGGTTTGTGGACATATGTTTTACTTGGGTCCTGTAGTTTCCATAGGGTAAAAGGACACATGCTCTACTTAAAGGAGGACTCTGGGCTGAAATGAAAAAGTTTTGTAAAGTAAAGTAAAATTTAACAAGCACAACACAGAAAATTTCGTCAAAATCGGATGAAAAATAACAAAGTTATGCATTTTTAGGTATTGAATTTTTTTCGTAAAACAGTTCTTGGCAGGTCTCATGAACAGGTCTCATGTATATTTTATTACCCGGTATATGAAATCCTATTTATCTCATTTTTTCATACATTGCATATACAGAAAATCTATGCTCATACTGAAACAAGTAAAATCACTTGTGACCTTGAACATTCCACAAGGATTAATCCCTGTTTTTATGTCCTTGGGGCAGAAGATCTTGATAATTGGTATTTCATACAATAAAATATAAAGAAAGTAGGGGGACTGTGACATCATAAGGTTGCCAAATTGAGAACTGTTTCCTTAAAAAATTCAAAACCCAAGAAAATTCATAACTTTGCCATTTCTTATCCGATTTTGATGAAATTTTCAGTGTTGTGATTTTTAGATTTTACTTTTTGTAATAATGCAAAATCCAGCCCGGAGGAGTTCTTTAAGTCCTGTTATCTCTCACAGGGTAATAGGGGCAATATGCTTTAATTGGGTTCTGTTGTTTCCATAGGGTCAGGGTACATATGCTTTTCTTTGTTCATGTTAGGGTTTGGGAGCATATGATACTTATAAAGTCTTGTTACTTTTATAGGGTCAGGGGACGTCACCTTTACTTGGTATTTTCATAGGTTTATAGGGGACATATGCTTTACATAAGTCCTGTTGTTTTCTTAAGGTTGTGGGCCATATGCTTAACTTAAGTTTTGTCATTTTCATAGGATAAATGTACTTAGGGGACGTAAGCTTTTCATAAGTTTTTTTTATTTCCATAGGGGACATCGAATTTACTTAATTCCTGTTTTATCCATAGGATTAGAGGCCATATCCTTTACTTAAGTATTATTATTTTAGGGGCCATATGCTTTACTTAAAGGGGAAGTTCACCCTGGAATTTTATTGGTCTTAAAAAATGAAGAAAAATAAAAGAAAAAATATGAGTGAAGGTTTGGAGAAAATCGACCAAAAAATTATGAAGTTATGAATATTCAAAGTTTTTATTCTGTGACGTCACATGCGAGCAGATCTCCTATGTGTTATGTAGTGTAAATTCCTTAAAATGTCATTTTTTTCAAAAGAAATTAATTATGTCACCTATGCGGGCGACATATCATCAAACATATGTTCATATACATGACTAAATCAAATTGACCCATTCCTTTATCAAGAACCATGACAAAAAGACAAATTTATGGAATTTACAAACACAACAAATGGGAGAGCTGCTCGCACGTGACGTCACACAATCAAAACTTTAAATATTCATAAATTCGCTATTTTTTGGTCGATTTTCTTCAAACTTTCACTAATATTTTTCTATTATTTTTTGTCATTTTTTAAGACTAATAAAATTCCAGGGTGAACTTCCCCTTTAAGCCCTGTTATTTTCATGGGGTTAAGGGACATATGCTTTACTTGGGTCTTTTTGTTTTAATTCTACTGGTAAAGGGCTTTGACGGGACCTATCAAGGGTTCTATTGATTCCTTAAGGTGAGGGTATATATGCTTCACTTAGGTTCTGTTGTTTCCATAGGGTAAAGGGAAATATGCTTTACTTAAGCCCTGTTATTTTCATGGGGTTAAGGGACATATGCTTTACTTGGGTCCTTTTGTTTTAATTCCACTAGTAAAGGGCTTTGAGGGGACATATCAAGGGTTCTATTGATTCCTTAAGGTGAGGGAACATATGCTTTACTTAGGTTCTGTTGTTTCCATAGGGTAAAGGGAAATATGCTTTACTTAAGTCTTCTATTTGCATAGGGTTTTTTAGGGGCCATATGCTTTACTTGGGTTCTTTTGTTTCCATTCTACTGGTACAGGGCATTGAGGGGATCTATCAGAGGGCACAAGCCCATGGAATCGATCAAAGACAACAGCGATATCGCCAACCGGAATGTTTCCTTCAACATCAAGGTCATCCAGGAAAGGAAACAGCAAGCTGTTCAAAAAAGGTTTGTCAAATCACCGCTGAAATTGTATCATTTATTATGAGTATGAAAAAATGAGCAAAGAAAACGGGATCCCATCGGGATTCGACTCCCAAGTTTATTTCTATCCTTCCGGTTTATGCCAGGTTCTATAGCTTCTGATCACTCGAGCATTGAAAGCTGTGGGGTTTTCTCGGACGGATATTGACATCAGGGCTTGGCATTACTCAGTTGGTAGAGCTAGTAATTGGGAGGTCTATGGTTTGAGTCCCAATGGCATCCCATTTTCACTCTCTGTTCAAATGCAATATGAGCGTTAGGGTATACTTATTCTTAATATGTGTAGAGATTTAGTTTCCAAATCTTCCAGAGGGTCAGATTTAATGGTTGTTGTCCAGGAAGTCTTGTAAAAGTTCTCTTACCAGCACAATAAATCTGCTAAAAGTCTGTTATTGATACTTTGACATTTTTTATATTGAGGCTGCCTTTCCATCAAGGTTTGGAATATCGTATGACATCTTGCGTTCAATTCTGCAGTGCTTCAATGCAACCCCACATTGTTAATTAAAGTCCTATATGCCAATCTTAATAGACAATGTTAAGATATTTCAACTCACCCTATTATCATTAATTGCCCTACTATTTCCAACCAATCCCTAATTAAAATGACAGGAATGCTAAAGAAGAGGATCTAAGGGAGAATCATCCGTATTTTGATATGCCTCTCTTTGCTGTTGGACGGGAGAGTAAGCTCAGAAAGTTCTGTATGGGAATCGTCTACGCCAGATACAATGCGTAAGTTTGGATACACCACTGCCAGTATTTATTTAATTTTTTTTTTTTTACTTATTTTTTTTAAGAGTACTTTAAGAAAATAAAGCTAGAGGTCAAATGAACAAAATATGCCTCTCTTTGGCTTTCTTTTTATTAATGAGAAAATTGGCTCAGGAAGTTCTGTATAGGAATTGTCTATAGTGTTAGATACATTGTGTAAGTTCTGTCCCACCACTGCAGTAAATTTTTTATAACTTATAAAGAATAGACCCTCCCAAATTAATTCTTCATAATTTATGAAGTGTTGACTTTAACCACAAATAGGAGTCAAAAACTACTTAATATATGTGTCAGTCTGTAATTTTCTATGTTAAAGATGAGACGCAATCAATGCTTTTAAGTTGAAATCCCACCGCTGCCACCAGTTTTGCATAATAACTTAAAGAGAACAAAGTAGCCACCTAACCCCCCCCCCCCTAACAAAAAAAAAAACCCACAAAAAAATCCAACAACAAACTACCTTATAATTTCAAAAGCACTGATATTACATTTATGACAGAAGTAATACCTACATTTACCAATGTCTACTTCTATAGTTATTAGGGATTTTCTTTTTTTTTTTTTTTTGGTCTGGAACACTCAATTAATTCATTACTTAGTAGCTAATCGACAAACAACAAGTTGGAAGCAAAAGTTGTCCAAATTAAATCTTGTATCGCAGGACTGACATAATCATTTATATAATGTCATCCATGTTCTCTTCCCTCTGCAGCACTCAGACTGATGAGTCTGGGATGGTTATCAAGAGGAGATACCAGGAGATCTAGTAAGTATACTCTTAATTGTTTTCACTTGCTTTGTATTAAATTTTTGTTGTTTCTCTTATCAATTATTTGTATTGAGTTCTACTGACTCAGAAAGTGTGCTTTATAAATGTGTATTGTTATTGTAACTCTTTGTCTGCCACAAGTGTAGAACTTAATCATAGATACAATGTTAGTCAAACATAAAGACTAGGATTTGAATATTTTAGATTGTATTGTGATGTATATTTGTTATTTAAATGCCCATATTCAAAGTTACATAGAATGAGAGTTTGGCAATGAAAATTGAGTTTTCATTCAATTTCATATCATGACTCGTATTTCTATCCGCCACATGTATCTCTATGGCGATGAATATTTATATTAAGTTTTCATCCAATTTCATATAATAAAGACATTGATTCCAATTCGCATTTCTATCCTTCGTGACTTTGTTGCCATGGTGACGTACATGATGTGGTATTCTATTATAGGTGACTACCGCCATCTATATCTCTATGGCACTGAATATTTGTATTAAGTTTTCATTCAATCCCATCAAATAAAAATTCATTGTGACTCTTATTCCTTAGTGACTTTGTTGCCATGGTGACCTACATGACGTGGTGTTCTATCGTCGTGACTACTGCCACCTGTATATCTATGATGTACGAGAGCCCCGAGTTCCGAGTGATGGACAATCCTGTGCTCATGATTGCAGAGTATCTCTTCGTCATCTTCATGGGATCAGAGATGGTTTTAAAGGTGAAGCTAATCTTTATTTTATTACTCTTAGATTTGATTGATTCTCTGAAAAGTCATTTTCTATTATTACCAGAAAAGCTAAGGGAGGTTTTGGGAGTTATATTTAGGCGACAGTGCAACCATAAGCTCTGATGTTCCGCTATACGTGGCTGGCTGTAAATGAAAATAATCTGAATAGATACAGATGATATTTTCACTTTGCCATTGAAAGCTGTGGGGTTTTCTCGGACGGATATTGACATAGGGCTTGGCATATCAGCTTGGTAGAGCTAGTAATTGGGAGGTCTATGGTGTTGAGGTCCCAGGCATCCATTTTCACTCTCTGTTAAAATGCCAATATGAGCGGTTAGGTGTATACTTATTCTTAATATGTGTAGAGATTTAGTTTCCAAATTCTCCAGAGGGTAGATTTAATGGTTGTTGCCAGGATCTTGTAAAAGTTCCTTACCAGCCACAATAAATCTGCTAAAAGTCTGTTATTGATACTTTGACATTTTTATATTGAGGCTGCCTTTCCATCAAGGTTGGAATAATCGTATGACATTTGCGTTCAATTCTGCAGTGCTTCAATGCAACCCCACATTGTAATTAAAGTCCTATATGCAATCTAAATAGACAATGTTAAGATATTTAACTCACCCTATTATCATTAATTGCCCGTACTATTTCCAACCAATCCCTAATTAAAATGACAGGAATGCTAAGAAGAGGATCTAAGGGAGAATCATCCGTATTTTGATATGCCTCTCTTTGCTGTTGGACGGGAGATGTAGCTCAGAAAGTTCTGTATGGGAATCGTCTACGCCAGATACAATGCGTAATTCTGGATACACCACTGCCAGTATTATTTAATTTTTTTTTTTTACTTATTTTTTTAAGAGTACTTTAGAAAAATAAAGCTAGAGGTCAAATAACAAAATATGCCTCTCTTTGGCTTTCTTTTTATTAATGAGAAAATTGGCTCAGGAAGTTTCTGTATAGGAATTGTCTATAGTGTTAGATACATTGTGTAAGTTCTGTCCCACCACTGCCAGTAAAATTTTTATAACTTATAAAGAATAGCCTCCCAAATTAATTCTTCATATTTTATGAAGTGTTGACTTTAACCACAAATAGCGAGTCAAAAACTACTTAATATATGTGTCAGTCTGTATTTTCTATGTTAAAGATGAGACGCAATCAATGCTTTTAAGTTGAAATCCACGCTGCACCAGTTTTGCATAAATACTTAAAAGAACAAAGTAGCCACTAACCCCCCCCCTCAACAAAAAAACCCACAAAAAAATCCAACACAAACTCCTTATAATTTCAAAAGCACTGATATTACATTTAATGACAGAAGTAATACCTACATTTACCAATGTCTATTCTATAGTTATTAGGGATTTTCTTTTTTTTTTTTTTTGGTCTGGAACACTCAATTTAATTCATTACTTAGTAGCTAATCGACAAACAACAAGTTGGAAGCAAAAGTTGTCCAAATTAAATCTTGTATCGCGAGGACTGAACATAATCATTTATATAATGTCATCCATGTTCTCTTCCCTCTGCAGCACTCAGACTGATGAGTCTGGGATGGTATCAAGAGGAGATACCAGGAGATCTAGTAAGTTATACTCTTAATTGTTTTCACTTGCTTTTGTATTAAATTTTTGTTGTTTCTCTTATCAATTATTTGTATTGAGTTCTACTGACTCAGAAAGTGTGCTTTAAAAATGGTATTGTTATTGTAACTCTTTGTCTCCACAAGTGTAGAACTTAATCATAGATACAATGTTAGTCAAACATAAAGTAAGGTTTGAATATTTTAGATTGTATTGTGATGTAATATTTGTTATTTAAATGCCCATATTCAAAGTTACATAGAATGAGAGTTTTGGCAATGAAAATTGAGTTTTCATTCAATTTCATATCATGACTCGTATTTCTATCCGCCACATGTATCTCTATGGCGATGAATATTTATATTAAGTTTTCATCCAATTTCAATATAATAAAGACATTGATTCCAATTCGCATTTCTATCCTTCGTGACTTTGTTGCCATGGTGACGTACATGATGTGTATTCTATTATACGGTGACTACCGCCATCTATATCTCTATGGCACTGAATATTTGTATTAAGTTTTCATTCAATCCCATCAAATAAAAATTCATTGTGACTCTTATTCTTAGTGACTTTGTTGCCATGGTGACCTACATGACGTGGTGTTCTTATCGTGCGTGACTACTGCCACCTGTATATCTATGATGTACGAGAGCCCCGAGTTCCGAGTGATGGACACAATCTGTGCTCATGATTGCAGAGAGTATCTCTTCGTCATCTTCATGGGATCAGAGATGGTTTTAAAAGGTGAAGCTAATCTTTATTTTATTACTCTTAGATTTGATTGATTCCTTGAAAAGTCATTTTCTATTATTACCAGAAAAGCTAAGGGAGGTTTTGGGAGTTATATTTAGGCGGACAGTGCAACCATAAGCTCTGATGTTCCGCTATACGTGGCTGGCTGTAAATGAAAATAATCTGAATAGATACAGATGATATTCGTTTCATGTAGAAATCCTTACATTCTTTCTTAAAGATAATCTAGAGTAGTAGTCATGATGAAATAATAAAAAACATTCTTGTTCATACAGAATCTCAAGCATAGGAAATAATACTACACACCAAAGGAATTTACAGAAAATTGCGTATTTGCTAATAAAGAGAGCAAATAAGCATAATTTCTGTAACTGGACGGCCGGCGTCCAAGCACATGCGTGACTTAACATGGCCAAGTGGAAGTCTACGGGTATACAGTGCACGTGATTCGCACCGGATATGTGTGTGTATGTTGTGCCGTGACTTGTGGCGATTATAGCGGTCTACTCCAAGTCTCAATTTGACAGACTGTTTCAATATTTTTTCAACATTTCTCTGAAATCAATTATCGAAATGTGAATATAATCTTGTGTAGGCATATGTATATGTTAATGGAACAATGTGAGGACATATCTTAGAGATTTGTCTCAAATTATTTTGGCTGTAAGAACTCAAGCTTGGCTTTAAACTGTGACTACCCCATATGGGGGTGCATCCGAGGATTTCAACTACTGGTACTAATATTTTCATTATATTTCCTCCATTGATTATATAGATCGTAGCAGACGGTCTTTTCTTACGCCCAAGGCCCTGATACGAGATGTTGGAGGGTTCTTGGATGTCTTTATTTATCTCATCAGTCTCATCTTCTTTGCTGGATCCCAGAATGTACAACCTGCTTCATTAGCTTCATGTAAGGTCATATATGATGAAGATTATGATAATGATGAGGGTAGTGGTGTCAATGACGATGGTGATGATGATGATGATGATGATAATGATGATGATGCGTGGTGGTGTCAATGGACGATGGGTGATGATGATGATGATATTGATGGTGATGATCATGATCATTGATGATGGGGCGGAGGAGGAGGTTGATGTGGATGTGGATGATGATGATGACGACGACGACGACAATGATGATGGTATGATATATATCGTACACCACTTAATTATTAGGTATGAAGCATTTAGGAGTTCTCGTTATATACCGAGTACCAATTTAAACCCCCCCCTAAACTTAATATGGCACTGCTACATTACTAGTAATTGTTTGGAGGAAAGAAGCACTAAAGAAGTTCCTACAAAGCTTAGGCAAGACCCAAATATGTGCAGGATAGATAAAGCTCCAAACCAGAACATTTTAACACTTCCCTATTGACGTGATATGTGTTTATTTCAGGTATTCCTTGTTCTTCGATGCTGTCGTCCTCTGCGCATCTTTGCCCTGGTTCCACATCTGCGGAAGCTTTTTTATGAGCTTCTGCGATCCTTCAAGGAGATCTTCCTTGTCTCTGTTCTCTTGCTGGCTCTCATCTTTGTCTTTGCAAGCTATGGTGTTTCAGATCTTTGCGACTAGACTTGCCAAGTGTAATGACCCTGCAATCACAACTGAGGTGAGGACATTTGACCTGCACATACAGCTTGGGAAAATTTATACACCAAGCTTCTTTTCTTAAAGGTAGTGTCATCCTTTTTTCACATATTGCAAAAACTAATGCAACTTGGCATAACTTTAGAATATGATCAACCTATACTGTCTATTCAATCTTACTGTCATAGGTTGCCTAGATCAGTAATATGAAATGAAAATCTGACTACAATTCTAGACAGCTCTCCATCAAATCGTTGATATTACAGCGCGTGCAGCACGACGACCACAACAGCAATATACACACGGCGCATCAGCGTGCATTATTTTCTGCACTAACGGTCAACGGTTCGCACCGTGCGGTATATTTTTCAGGTTCGAAAAAATAGGAATGAATTTGAAAATCGCAATATAATGACAAACATACACATTGAGCTTAATCATGTTGTGGAACACATATAGTCATTGATATACTACTATATCCTCTCAAAAACTAGAAATGTAATTTTTTTGCCTGCAAAAGGATGACACATACCTTTAAGGGTTGCTGTGTGTGTGGTGTTTTCTCGCTATGTGTGGTAAGAAAACATGATAAAAATAAACTAACTCTGCTTCTATACAATTTACAGCAATTATATCATTGACATGTGAGTATAGGACTTTCATTAAACATGTAAATGGCCTCTGTCCAAGAAGAGGAAAGAGCTTAATTTTTGCCCAAGCTGACTATTTAAATTCTACAAGCGCCACTTTATGTAAAAAAAAAAAAAAAAAATGTGTGTATGTCATCATTGTCTCATACTTCCTTCTTTCATGTGCAAGGGGGGGGGTGGGCGGGGAGAGGAATGATGGGGTGGGCGGGGAGAGGAATGATGGGGTGGGCGGGGAGAGGAATGATGGGGTGGCGGGGCAGTATTTTAATATTTTGTGATTGTGCACCTTA
>CALNVZ010000674.1:20172443-20219366 GCA_940671915.1 Paracentrotus lividus
ATTTCAGAGCGAGTGTGTGGGTGAATTCTGGATCCTTGTGAGTGTAGTGAAGACTCATAAACCCAACTCCACCGAAGAGGAGCTACCTAAATTCCTGGTTCCTAGAGTATGGTAAGAAAAAAAACCCTTTGTCACTCTGATGGTAATCACATAAGTATCAACGATAATATTCTACTGTTTTCTTCTCAAGTTAGAGCTTCCCCAATTTTCTGGTTGGAAATATAAAAAGCTGTACTTCAATGTCCATTCTCAACAACAAGCTGATTCCCAGAGTTTGGAAGCAGAAATGTTCTGGCCCTTATGCCCCAAATTGCCTAGTTCTTTGGTCCTTACAACTTTAATTTTCATTACTATATAAGTAGCTATAGGTTATAGGGTTAAATTTTTGTGAGGCCTAAATAAAACCCTCAACAATTATAAAAGAAATGAAAAGCAATATTCAAGACAATTAAAGCTTTAAATCGATAATATTTCTGGAGTTTTCATATGTTCCAGTCTTTTTGTGGCGCTTTTGTACATAACCCTTTCAACAATATGAAGCATGTGAAGAGAGATTAGATAGTAAGGGGAATTGTATGTACATAATGTAACATTTTCTAACAGTGTAGTTGAATTTGTTATTTTTTTCAGGGCCAACCCACGCAACTTTAATTTTGACAACTTAGGTAGTGCTTTGCTTGCATTGTTTGAAGTTTTATCTCTAGAAGGATGGCTAGAAGTGAGAGATATCATAATTAATCAAACCAATATGGTAAGTCCATTATCTTGTAAATTCTTGCTTAGTCTTCAATTACCTGTTCACTTGATACACAATTGATTTACACTTATAGTTGGTTCATATTATTTTTTTCTGCTATCGGGTATAGTCTGAATATCATTTTGTCTATTTATGATTGTACATTGTACATCTAACCACTATTTGGTGCATGTAATTCAAAGACTGTTGTTTTCATTGGCTGTATGGTTAGCCAATTAACCAATCAAATGCCTACATTCTGTCTTTGTAGTATATAATAATGTTATTTCTCTTGATATTCTAGTGGCATACCTTCTACATTCACATTTTTGTATTCATTTGGTGTATGATCAGCCAGTTGACCAATCAAATGCCTTATTTTGTCTACGCAGTGTATGATAATAATTAAGTGCTATATTTTTTTTGATATATGACAGTAGCATACCTTCTACATGCAAGTATACATCTTTGTCTATATGGTTAGCTAATTGACCAATCAAATGCCTACATGTTGTATGATAATAAAAGCTATATTTCTTTTGAATATTCCAGTAACATACATGTACCTTCTACATACACATCTGTGTCTTCGTTGGGTGTATGATAAAGCCAGTAGACCAATCAAATGCCTTATTTTGTCTACGCATTGTATGATATTAAAAGCTATATTTCTTTTGAATATTCCAGTGGCATACCTTCTACATACACATCTTTGTTTTCATTGGGTGTATGATCGGACTTACTCTCTTTGTTGGCGTCGTCATCTCAAACTACTTTGAAAACAAGGTAACTAAACTCCGATATCACCAAGGTGTTTTCAGTCAAAATTTTTTAAAAACCTTTAAAGCTGGTGTATAGTTTCGGGAGAAAGAAAAATTAATTTTGATTCACATTAAGATAAATTATGAAAGATTGAATCCAATAACTATAATAAAGCAAATTATAGTACTTGAAATCTCGATTTAGTGTCTTTATTTCATAATATAAGGATACAAAAAATTAGTTGGGACCCGTCTCATGTTAGCGCTCACATGGAAAACTGATGTGGATTCAAGTGTGGGTGTTACACACAGATTGTTCGCACTAATTCACGCCGTAGCCTCCGGCGTACGAACCTGTCAGCAGAGGTCTAAACGGCAGTTAAATTACGCTTTATTCAAACATTTTGTATGAAATTCATGGGAAATAATGAAAGGAATGTCACAAGATCTCTCACACATATCTTTTAGTGCAGTGTGGACAACATGTAATTACATTTGATCGGTTTTGTTCCAATTCCATTTTTGTTACCAAAACTATACGCCAAGTTTAAATAAGGTTGAATGTTCAGAAGCTCCAGTACAGCCCTAATATTAATCAAGTAAGTTAGATCCACAAATGAGAACTTATTTCCTTCATGCTTTGTATACAAAACTAATGATGACAGATACTGTAAGTCTTTTGAATAGAAAGACTATTTAATGATCGATAATCTCGATTTGCCACAGCCATTTTGCGATTGTTTGCAAATCTTTATTTCCCTGGTGAAACATTTGACTGAAAATGTAGGAGGGTTTGTCACTAAGCCACACAGGTACAAATGTTCAAAATTATTAAACCTGGTGTATAGTTTTGGTAACAAAAAAGGAATTGGCACAAAACCGATCAAATGTGGTTACATGTTGCCCACATTGCACTAATAGATAAATGTGAGAGATCTTGTGACATTCCTTTCATTATTTCTGATGAATTTGCATTGAAAATGTTTGAATGAATCGTAATTTAACTGCCGTTTAGACCTCTGCTGAGACGTTCGCACACCGGAGGTTACGGCGTGAATTAGTGCGAAGATCTGTGTGTAACACCCACACAAGAGAATTCCCATTGGTTTTCCACATGAGTGCTAACCTGAGAGGGGTCCCCGTCTTATCCTTTTTTACTTATATTATGAAATAAAGACACTAAAACAAGATTTAAAGTACTATAATTTGCTTTATTATTGTTATTGGATTCAATCTTTCATAATTTATCTAAATGTGAATCCAAATGAATTTTTTTCTTTCTCCCGAAACTATACACCAGCTTTAGATTGTTGATCGTCCTTAAATTGTTACCACTAGTGATTTTCTTTCTGTTCTATATTCTTGAATCCTAATGAAATTCAACTGGTTTGTTTTAGGGAACCACATTGCTCACCATAGACCAGAGGAGATGGCAGGATCTAAAAGGAAGACTTCAACTTGCTCAACCTCTTCATTTACCACCAAGACCTGGTAAGACATTGTCTTCTTTTACTTAATCCTCTTCTTTATCTGCTTCTTCTCTTTTCATCTTCCACCTCCTCTTTCTGTCCTATTCGTCATCATCCTTTTCATTTTCCTTCTCCCTGTCCTCTTTCAGCACTTCCTGTTGATCTTCCTGCTCTTTCTTCTTCTTCCTCTTCCTCCTACTTCTCTTTTTTCTCCTCCCCTCATCTTCTTCTTTATTCTTTTTCTTCCTCTTCCTTGTCTGCTTCCTCTCCTTTTGTCTTGCTCTTCCTTTTTCTCTTCCTCATCATCTCTTCATTTAGATTTCACCACCAAGACCCGGTAAAACGTCTTCTTCTTCCTCTACTGCTACCTCTTCCTCTTCTTCCTCTTCTGCTACCTCTTCCTCTTCTTCCTTATCCTCCTCTTGCTGTTTTTCTTTATCTTTCTTCTCCTTTTTGTCTGAATGTTATGTTTTCTTCTTCCTCTTCCTTATCTTCTTTCTAATCTGTCTCATCTGTGTTTTTCTCTACTCTTCCTCTCTCTATTTCTCCACTTCTCCCTATACATCTTCTTCCTCTTATCTTTTTTCCTTCTTCCTTCACTTCTTGTTCATCCACATTTTTTATGAGCTTCTTCTATTTCTTTTCTTCTTCCTCTTCTTCCTACCTTTCTTCTTTCTCCTATTCTTCTTGGCATACTACTGCCTCACTTCAATCCTTTAGATTATTACAGTTATTTCTCTGTTACAACTAGGGACCTCACTATCCTTTTTTTATTATTACAGCAACATATGCACAGCTGACATTATGTGGTAATGTTCCTTTATGATATGGCAACAATCCACAAAATTTACCAAGATTTTTTAAAAATTGAATTGATATCTGATTGCAAGTACTCCAAATTTTATGTTTGTGTGATTCTTTGTCAACAGACCATTCTCGCTTCCGTGCCAAACTGTACGATCTGTCACAGCACAAGTATTTCAAAAGATTCATTGCTTTCTTGGTGCTCGTCAACTTCTTTCTTCTCTCATCCAAGGTAAGGGTTTTGAGTGAGGTTAGAGTCAACATGACGACAATGATGAGAATGAGAACGTTGAAGTTGATGGTAATGCATGTATTGGTGGTCATGAGATTGAAGAAATTGTGATGGATGTACTGAAAATTTTGACAATAAAAAGGATAATTAGTTTAGTATGGTAAAAGATTTTGTGATAATGGTGATGGTTATGTTTTTTATGATGACGAAGATTGTAATGGTTTGGGTGATAATAATGGGAGTTGATTGATGAGGGTAAAGGTTTTATTGAGAAAAATGATGGCAATGGTTTTTGTTGTGATGATATTTGTAATGGGTTTGGTGAGGACAGTGCTTTTGGTGATAATGATGGTAATTGTTTGATGAGGGCAATGGTTTTAATAAGGACCATGATGGCAATGGTTTTTTTGCGGTGATGATGGCATTGGTTTTGGTGATGATGAATATGTTATTTTTTTGTGAAGATGATGGTAATATTTTTGACATTGATGATGGTGATGATGATGATAATGACATTGATGATAGTGGTGATGATAGTGATGATGATGATGATGATGTTAATAATTAAAATAACTTTGTATCCTACAGTGGGAGGATGATTATACAGCCCATGTGCTAGCCTACATCTCTGTGGTACTCACACTCATGTTTGTACTAGAAGTCATCTTGAAGTGCATCTCATTGAGCCCTATTGGATACTGGCATAGCAGACGGAATAGATATGATCTCCTTGTCACTAAATAATGATAATGATGGTTATGATGCTGATGATAGTGATGATGATTGTAATGATGATGATGATGATGATGATGATAAGAACAGTAATGATGATGATGATGATAATGATAGTGATGATGATGAGGATGATGATGATAGTGATGATGATGATGATGATGATGATGATGATGTTGATGATGATGGTGATGATAGTGATTATGATAGTGATGATGATAGTGATAATAGTGATGAAAATGATGATAGTGTGGATATAATGATGATGATGATAGAGGTGATGATTATGATAATGATGTGATGCCAATGATGATGATGATAGTGATGATGATGATATGATGATGGTAGTAATAACTAAAATAACTTTGTATCCTACAGTGGGAGGATGATTATACAGCCCATGTACTAGCCTACATCTCTGTGGTACTCACACTCATGTTTGTACTGGAAGTCATCTTGAAGTGTATATCATTGAGCCCTATTGGATACTGGCATAGCAGACGGAATAGATATGATCTCCTCGTCACTCTACTCGGTGTAGTCTGGCTCATTCTTCACTTCACTAATATGGTCAGTAATGCCTCTTTATTGTGTACATTCTTTATTTTACCAATATGGTTAGTAATTCCTCTTATTATATACATTCTTTATTTCATCAATATGGTCGTTTACTTTTCTAATATACTTTCTTTACTTTACCCATATGGTCAGTAATTCCCCTTATTGTGTAAGTTCTTTATTTCACCAATATTATCGTGTACTGTTATATACTTGCTTTATTTCACCCATATGGTCAGTGGTTCTTCTCAATGTAAAAGTTGGATATTTCACCAATATGGTCAGTTACTGGTATATACATAATTTATTCCAACAATATGATCAGTTCCTCTTAACACTTTCTTCATTTCACCATTATGGCCAGTTCCGTACATGATTTTATAATTAGCTTCAAAGAGTATATCAATGAAATAACTAGTCTTTGATGTCACTTTAACAGTATTCAGTTCATAATTAGCAGCAGCACAGAGTAAGATCTTTCTAAAAAAAAAGAAAAAAAAGGTAAGAGTAATATGAAAAAAAAAAGTAAGTTCTAAGTTTGTTTGTCTTTTTCTTGTTGTATAGAATGATACAAGTTTTGCCTTTGGAGCAGCAACAGTTCTCTTCCGATTCTTCACCATAACAGGCAAACATGTGAGTAATCAATTTCGGCACAAACAAAATAATAAAATTTATCATATCTTTTTTCTATATAGCACTGTTCAAGTTACTAGTAACAGCTTAGACTACTTCACAGTAAATCATGACATTTAGAGTGATTTTAGTTTTGGAATTTAGATGATGACTTTAATTATGACCTGTAAAAAAAAAAATCTGAATGTATATTGTTGTGTTCAATGATGTTGTTGATAAAGATAATGATTTATGTGTATTTTGGCATCTTTTCTCATATTGGGGCTGTAGATAATCTGAATGATGTGTTTTCTTATTGCAGCCCGCACTAAAGATGTTGATAATAATGATGATGATTTTGATTTACATGTTCTTTGCATATTTTTGAGTACATCAGCTGTTTTGTTAATGCAGATAATCTGAATGTCGTGTCTTCTTATTGCAGCCCACACTAAAGATGTTGATGATGACAATCGTTGTATCCTGTGGAAAGTCTTTCTTCATCATCGTTGGTCTATTCCTTCTCATCACCTTCTATGCTTTTCTTGGGGTTGTCCTCTTTGGCAAGGTCAAGTACGGTGAACATCTGGGCAGGTAAAATATGTAATGCAATTTAAAGCTAAATTAGTGTAGTGGTCATGAGATGGAATTGTGGAAGAAACTCAAAGTGATGGGAAAGTTTGATAACAATGCACCTAAGAATTGTTTTTTGCTGTGAGGTTTTGGAATCAAGAAAATGTTAAGAAATTTAACAAATTCTTTTGAGAGTAACATGCACTGCACTGAAAAAATGCATGTTTGGAACCACTTGTACATGTGCACACATGTTCGGGTCCCAAACATATGTGATACGTCTTGTCGAAATGAGAGAGAAGTCGCAGATCAAAGATCCGAGTAAATCGACAAACTAATAAAAAAGCGAAGAATGTGAGGAAATTTTTTTTGAATATTTTCT
Source organism: Paracentrotus lividus (assembly GCA_940671915.1). Lineage (NCBI taxonomy): Eukaryota > Metazoa > Echinodermata > Echinoidea > Camarodonta > Echinidae > Paracentrotus > Paracentrotus lividus. The sequence continues at coordinate 20,179,303 of CALNVZ010000674.1, forward strand.
GGTCTACATGCTTCATCTTTGCTCGTGTTAAAAAATAATGAGTGAAAATGATAACGAAAGTGGTGAATATAAGCAGTTTTGCGGGGTGCGGGAGTTTTGTTTCGGTCATGAAATTTTGGTTTTTTTCCGGGACATACAGAGCCGGACGTCGACGTCTGCATTCTTTCCCGCCTCTCCGTTTAGCTGCCTCCCGCTTATAGCAGGTAGGCGCATGGCGGTGTTGTGGATCTGTTCACGTGATTACTGATGTTGTGTGATTTCTATTGGCTTTTGTGTTTCGTTTTTTTGCGAGCGAGATAGCGAACACTAACTCCGTTGGTTTAGCTGCACAGTGCGTTCGCCTTGCTGTGGCTGCTATCATGTTGCCACACTGTCCAACGCTGTAGAATAAAGCGTGCTTCATCGTGGGATAAGCGGAGGCTGTCGCAAACGGAATGTCCAATCTAACAATTCGGTGGGGGGGGGTTATGGGAAAAGCACTTGGCTCTGACGAGCACTTGGATCCAAATGAATGTTAATGTTCAGCATTTTATTTTAGGCCCGGGCGATAGTCTGTTGTCCTGAGGGAAAAAAAACCTCCCTATAGTAACAAATTTGGTTTCCAATCAGGAAGACATAGAGCACCAATAGAGATGTGAACGGGATCATAAGACTTCGATACAGTGATTATAGGTTAGAACCTTAAGGTTAAGCTCGGCTAAGAGATGCTAAGTTGAAAATTGAAAAGAAAATATGGTTTTAAAAATTGGTTGATAATTGCATATATGTGGACTACTAATTAGCACTAACAGGGGGGGAGGGAGGGTGGGCAAATCAATCTAGTTAAAACCTGCGGTCTGGTACTGCTCGACTTTTGGTAGACTACTTTGAAAAACAACTTTAAGAACGCTTAGGAAACATAGTTGTAAGACCAGTTTGTTGAGGGAGCGCGCGGAGACGTCGTCCGCAAAAAGAATAGAAGTTTGTTTCCGTGAGAGATAAAATAGTAATAGTAGACGTCGTCCTGAATACGGAACGATTCTCTCTCTCATAGAATTGCCGCTTGAAGCGTCTCGGAGAACAGTCTCTAATATTATAATTGATTTCACGTCGGGGAGAACAAAATTTGTATTCTGTCGCGGAGGACGCCGCGCGAGGGTGATATAGCACGCCATGAGCTAATAAGCAAATTGTCTGCAGTTTATTTACAAGAGTGATGTTAACGAAAGCTTTTTACGTTTCATTACTAAACACGAGAAACATACTTCTACTTTAAAAAATCATTTTCTAAAAATTATTAATATCTTTTATTTACTTGGTAACAATAGTTTGATCAATAAAAGACGAGATCGGGACAATAACATTTTACGTTTTATTTTACATGTGTTTAAGCTGAACCAGCCACTCATAAAACGTGACGAGAAATTCTAGAATGACGTATTCGGTGGAGGTGCGCAAATATATTTAAAACCATTTGAGCTTATCTCTATATCTATACTATCATTAGGAGATATAACCAAATGCTGGAGCGCCTGTATATCTATGAGGTAATATTAGTCTTAGACTCAGATTCATTAGCTTAAACGTTTACGAGTTTCTCGTGAGTGTAATGTCTTTTGCTACATAGAATAATTTAGTCTATTAGACCATATATGTTTAAAATTTCCAACAAGTTAGATCAAAATGACTCGCTTTATTATGAGTAGAGACGCATGAACATTCAAAGAACGCAGCAAACATCGGAAATAAAACCAAAAAAGTTTAAAATAGTTTTTGTTTCTGACTACTAATTAGCGCCAGGATTGGTAAACACTTTTCTTAAAGGAGCGGACTTTTTCTTAAACATTAGAAAGAGCATGACGTTTTCAATTTATTTGACGAAAGATATAAAACAACTAACCAAATTCAGCTTCTTTTTTTTTTGAGAAGATGAACATCGCCGTTATTCCGCTTGCTGCGTTTGCCTCGATCATGCGTGACGGACGAGTATTGTTCTCTGTATACTGAATGCACCTCCTCATTGTCAATCGTTTCACTTTTGTAACAAGTGGTACTAGGCATTTCGGTGAGTACAGCGGTGACAGAGTGTTTCTTATTTTTCTGGCGGGGGTACAAAGGAAGTCAAACTTCGCAGACGTTTTTCTCTTGATTTTGATTTCCAAGAGCACAATTCTTCCTCGCGTTCAGAGGGCTAATATCTCCACTTCTATTTACTCTTTACAGTCGGGTTATATATTCAAATTCAAGGCAATGAATCAGGGATCATATATAATATGCAAAATAAAATGGATTTCAAAAATTGCGAATAGTCTCTCCTTTCGACGTGACGCATCACATATTAGCTCAAATCCTTCCTAAATACGTTGAAAATAATTTGAAAGCTCACAATTATTTTGTTTACCCATGGTTCACCTTTCCCTCTACACTAGATTCTCTTTAAGTAAACCCTGTCTATTGTTACTTTCATTATCAAACACCAATAATCCACAGATCACATAACAAAATGAATAATAACTACTCTCATGTAGTGATCAGAAAATAAATATGAAGATGAAATAAATACATTCCATCCTTTCCTGTCCCTATTTAAGAATTCTTCAGGACTTATAGAAGTGAACAACAACTGATAATTATCAATGTCATATCTTTGTTGATGTAATGTCTTATTCTTATTTATGTCATTTAACATTTTCCATAGTAATTGATGACAAGACTGTAGAATCTAAACATGTCTAGATGTTTTGTAATGTCTTCGATCTTTTTTCCCCCTTGTTTCTTTCTACAGACATGCTAATTTTGAGAACGCTCCTAATGCCATGGCTGTATTGTTCCGTATCGTGACGGGTGAAGATTGGAACAAGATCATGCATGATTGTATGGTAAGTTTTAACCCTATTCAGACTGGCATTTTCAAGAGGAGATTTTGTCTGGGGGGGGGGTCAATTTGACCCCCCCCCCCTGAGATCTCGGCCGCGGATGGTCCGCTCGCGGCGAAATTTTGCGCGAACGTCGCTGCACATGTAAAGGGTGTCGCTGGTATGTTTTTTTTGAAAAAAAATTTCACGTATTTAATTTATGCTAATTTATGCATACTCATGTATGCAAATTAGATGCTTTTTTATGGAAATCGTTAATATTTCATTAATAATATAGTTATGAAGCCCAAATTTTTTCTAAAAGTTGCTGAGTAGCAAAGACAACAGTATTGAATTGACAAATTCAGAAATTTCAAATTAATTCTTTTGTATTCTATTTTTTTATGAATTTCTTATGTATTCTATTGTTTTTATTTCTTATGTATTTCTTTGTTTTTGTAATTTTTTATGCTTGAGAAATGTATTTTGATCAATATAAAGACAAATTTAATCAATCAAAAGGCTCAGAAGGCACAATTATCAGTGTTATAAAGAAATTTAGAAAAAAGCAGTATTTTGTACACAAACGCATGCAAAATGACGATTTTCGTTCAATTTAGGCCTGACATGCGATTACGTAATGTTGCGTAACGCGACAACGGGGTATCCGATTTTTTTGAACTTGGTGTCAAAATTTGCGAGACACTTGAAAGAAAAAAGTCATAAAGCGCCAGGTTGCGATTCGCAGCGGTTGCGCGGCAGTCGCGGATTTCGTACAGGGGGGGTCAAATTGACCCCCCCCCCAGTCTGAATAGGGTTAAAGGGAAAGCAGTAATATTGAACTAGAATTCAAATTGTAATTTATTGAAAAAGCTCATTTTGCCAACATAATTATAGACATATAGGTTAGTGTACAAGCCCTTAAAATTTACAAGCTAATTGCTTGCTTTTTTGTCCAGATATCTATGATTCCATATCAAGGTTTTGAAAACCATTACCGTAATGCTTTTCAAACTGCTTTCTTCCGCCGCAGCTCGGAATGTAGAGCCTCCCGTTGACTGATGCTCGTGACAGAGCGTTTGTAGTTTTGATCAAACAAGGCTGTAGACCTAGCCTTGTTTGTTTTCAGTGTTTTTCAAGGGAGCTGCTAAATCCCTTTAACTGCTTATGTCATGCTGGCAGCCTGTGTCAGAGGGCTTCCAATTCCTGTTATTCTTTTTTGTTTTTACGTGGCTGCAGAATATAACTTTCTTTTTGTATGCCCGACAAAAAAGAATTTTTTTTATATTCTCATTCATTATGACGTCCTGTTTAAGGTGGTCTGTATTCATGAATTGAATGCATTAATTTGTAAGATTAATTATTTATGAGATTTGAGATATGAAATATAAAACTTTTGTTCATGAATGTGTTTATTTAACAGATTAGTGAGCCCCATTGCAGTAAGACTAAGAGAGGAGAGAATTATTGGGAGACTGATTGTAGTAACAACAAATCTTCTCTTTATAATAAACTATATATATAAACTTTATTATAAACTATGTATTTATGAGTGCATTCATTTGATATACAACACATGAAACCAATCTAACCAATTACAGTGCATATTATACTGATGGTGTTTACTGTCACTACATGTACATGTTGATTCCTTTTACAGATTAGTGAGCCCCATTGCAGCAAGAGAGGAGAGAACTATTGGGAGACTGATTGCGGTAACAGCAAAGCATCTATGGTCTACTTCTGCTCATTCTATGTCCTCATAGCGTACATCGTTATCAACTTGCTTGTTGGTATGTCCAATGTCTCTGCCTGTGTAGCCTTGTATCTCATCAATGATATGAATAGATATACCTATCTTATAATCATATAATTCATTATTTGTCACTGAAATCATACTCCTATCCACTTCTGCTCATTCTATGTCCTCATAGTTTACATTGTTATCAACCTACTTGTTGGTACGTCCTGTGTCTTTTCTCTACCCAGTGGTGGATCCAGGCAGGGGGCGCAGGGGACTCTCGCCTCCTCTATAATTTGAAAACCACTTATTCACTGTACATGTTAAAATCAGAAAATTTGGCGGCTCACCCCCTTATTGGGCCTGGCGTCCCCCTCTATTTTCGAATCCTGGATTGGCCACTGCTGCCTGTGTAGTCTTATATCTCATCAATAATATACCTATCTTGTAATCATTTAATTCTTCATTTGCCACTAAAATTATACGCCTATGCCAAACTGAATTTTGGAAGTAAGTTCTTTCATAGATTTCTCAGATTATCTAATTGCAATAACATTGACACCTTAAAATAGAAACTCAAAATCTATTTATTTCAGCAACATTTTGAATAATATGTGACATATCGGGGGAGCCAGGCACCTTTGAATGTTTTTGCATATATATGGCGCTTTACAAATGCTGTTCATCACCATCATCATCATCATCATCCACCTCACCATCCTCACCACTCTGTTTCTCTCTCTCTCTCTCTTTTTTTTATTCATTTTTTTATCTCACTGATGTAAAAATTGACTTTGAAACATATTATATGTAACATGACAAACTTAGATGCAATAAAATACCTAAAAAGAAGAAGAAAAATAAATCATATCATCTGTACTCTAGTTATTCAATGGTTTATTTCCCTTCATCAGGTATCATTATGGAGAACTTCTCTCTCTTCTACTCTAATGAGGAGGATGCTTTACTTAGTTACGCAGACATCAAGAACTTTCAGATCACATGGAATATGGTGGATATACACAGAAAGGTTAGTTCATATCTAAATATGTTAATATTAGGAAGTTCCTCAGGAGAACTTCTTTTTAATAATTTTCTAGCACATCAAGAGTTTGAGAAAGGCTGTAACAATCTACATATCAAAAGAAAATTGGCTCAAAAATATTCCTGTAGACACTTAATATTGTCAACGAAGCAACCAGTGACTATATAGGAAGCATTTTTTTTCCAATGCAAGGATTATAGTGGTATGATAGTTCTCTCGATGAAGGTTGTCCTGGAGGCATTATATTTTGGGATTTTCTGTCCATAGCTTTCATATTATAAATACACGGGGGTATGTGTGTGTGTGTGTGTGTGTGTGTGTGTGTGTCTGTTCCATTAATGTAGTTTGATAAGAAATGTTTGATGGGTGAACCTTATGCATGGAAGTAATATTAAACTACAATTTATTATTATTGCAGGGGGTGATCCCAGTTAGCAGAGTGAAGTCTGTTTTGTGTCTGCTAAGAGGACGTCTAGAGGTAGACGTGGAGAAAGGTCATCTTCTGTACAAACACGTGTGTTGTGAGATTTGTTTTTATTGTATGAGAAATGATAATTATATGTTTATTGTTCTTAGAGGGGGTGATCTCAGTTAGCCGAGTGAAGGTTTTTTTTTGCAGCTGCTAAGAGGACGTCTAGAGGTTGACATGGAGAAAGATCATCTTCTATACAAACACATGTGTTGTGAGATTGAGACAATAATTCAGTTATTATTATTATTATTATCATTCTTACAGGGGGTGATTCCAGTTAGCCGAGTGAAGTTTGTTTTGCGGCTGCTTAGAGGACGTCTAGAGGTTGACATGGAGAAAGATCATCTTCTTTACAAACACATGTGTTGTGAGATTGAGAAGATGAGGAATGGGCAAGATGTTACCTTTCATGATGTACTCAGGTGCGTTTTTACTACATGTGCTAAAAATGGATTTAACATTATCTGCTTCAAAAGTCAGAAAGGTGTAGACTCTCCAACCTTATAGTGGGGTATGTTATGTTATTTCGTAGGACTAAACTTCCAAAATTGATTTTTAAAATGTTTTGGCTTCTTAAGGGTCCCATCAAACCAAAAATGGAGGGGGTCAAATTTTCAGACCCCTCCTTCACTTTGTATTGGGCCTTTTAGGGGCGCCATTTTGGCCCAATGTGTAAATTTTGTGTTTTCCTACCTAATTCCCAATTTTTTTCTTCAAATTTAATGGCAAGTTGTCAAAAATGTCAGAGGAATTCACACTAAATAGTATTGCATCATGTATATTTACTTCCTTTACCGTTTAGGGGTCTCAAATTGCAAAAAATTGGGAAAAATGAAGGGCGGATGTATAAAATTCAGAAAATGTGGCGTTTTTATTTCCTTTTGGGCTAGAATGTCAAAATTAAGGAGTAAAAATGGTATCAAAAATTGGAATAAACGAGAAATAAATGTCACATACAATGTACCATTTAAATGGCTATTAAAGCCTATTTTTAGCTTTTTAAAGGTAAAAATATATCCAAGTTTAGTATTTTAACAGATGTATACGTTACTTCGACAACAGATGGCGACAAACCCATTTTGATAAATTTTCCAAACATACTTTTAAATATCAACCTCAGATCACTATACATGCATGTATAATTCAAAATTAAGAGAAAGTTCGAAATTTATTACTTTTACAAAGAGAATTTACTAAAACAGTGCGTTTTGCTTTTTTTACAAATGGATTTACCGCCCACTGACCGCCCTTTTTTTTTTTTTTTTTTTATACAACTCGATTTGCACTCATTGTCTAAAACAAAAACAAAAACAAAACAAATGGCGCTGTGATATTTTTGTTCACACTTAAAACGTAACACAACCTTAGTCTAATTTAAAGAATTAATGGGATACAACATGTACAATTTCGGTTATTTATTTATTATATATTTTGTAGTTCCCATGATAACAGGGAAAGTCTATAAGACCACCAATGAATATTATTTGTTGTAACTATAAAATCCATCTTGTCGGGCAGACGTCTCGATATGGCTAATTTTTGTTGGAGTAGCATGACATCATGCTTGGTGCCGGAATGCTGACATTTGACTGGAAGACATCTATTTTCTCAACACCATCCATTTCAATGGAAGAAAGTAATTTGCAATTTGTCTTGTATATGATATATCCTACATACATTGTGAGATGTAAACTATAATTGCAACTTATAACTTATATAGGTCTATCTCACCAGGTTCGTTGATAAAAACACAGTTTCTATCTGAGCGAAAGTTGTTCTCCTCCTTTTCTCCAATGGTTGTTGGACCTGCAGAACAGTATGTGATATATTTAGTTCATTCAAATTTATAGGGTCTCCATTGTAAAATTTTGTTGGAAGCGTACCCTTATCAACTTCAGGATGACATCACCATCATCATCACTATCATGAAGATTAAGTATAGGCATTGATCGATCCATGTTAAGTTCAAAGTTATTTATGTCTTTTAGGAATTCAAAATTAACACCGTGAAAAGTGTTTTATTCTGGTCAGACACTTGAACCGTCTTGACCACATCGAGGGGCACTTTTTCTACAAAAAGCACTTGAGATCAGAGACTTAAAGAGAAAAGTGTTCGGTTATGAAGGGGTGCGCAGAAAATTTGCCTTTAAATTTATGCTTTTTAAGAATAGTAATGGCTTTGTAAGTTATTGAATTGATGTTAAACAAAATGAAGGCAAGCGCGAACTAATTTTTTTTTTTTAATTTTTTTTTGCTGAAAATTTGAGATAATTTTGCATTATATACAGTTTTTAATATCCGTGAGCGCGAAGCGCGAGCCGAAAATTATGAGCTCAAAATTTGAGTTAATTGTGCATTACAGACCCTATTTAGTTTTTGCGAGCGCAAAGTGCGAGCTGAAAAATTGGCGTTTTAAAAGACATAAATATGGATTAACAAGGTGCACATTTTAGTATTAAAAGTGCCACTTTTCATTACAAAAATGACATTTTATTAGCTTAGAAAAGGGGAATTTTTAAGGTGGATGAAAAAGTGGGGTCACAGTGCCCTCCTGCCCCCCCGGTTTCGCCGCCTCTGATGTGAGCCTTTCCATGGTTGACGATGAAGATAATTATATTCTTGATGGGCGACGTGAGCTTCATGTCTTCTATTAGACTAGACGTAGTCACTCTCTATTATGGGGTCTTGAACTATAATGACACTGGATATAATTACCTAGAGTATCACAAGTCCTAAGCAAAGAAATACTAAAGAATTAAAAAAAAAAAAAAAATTACAGACAGTGGAGCACAGGAATAGAAATAGAGATGGATAATGTTTTATCTGATAATGCCCAATGTAGGGTTAGTTATAGGGTTCTTTTCGTAATGTTAAAGCTTTATATTTGTATTCTGTAATAAGAAAAATGTAACGTTTGAATATAATTTTGTATCGATTAAATTATAATTTCATAAACTAAACAAATCAAACAAACAAACAATTCCCTGTTTAAAGATATAATTGTGAGGTCTCTCTTTTTGCGCAATATCTAAGGTGCATGCCAAATTCCATCGTAATTTCATGTCCCGGGTCAAATAAAGCTAGTTCAGTATTAAACAAAATGTTTTGTTCTGATGCTGATATTGGCATAATATACATGTGGGGAAAGGAGCACGCCTTTGAAGTTTTAATAAATATGAACAGATCTGTTAATATTTGGTGTGTTGGGGGAGATACGGTCGTGTATGCTTTCTTCATGGTTGTGTTTGGAAATATGATGTAACGATTCATTCAATCAGCGATGTATCTAGGGGGGGGGGGGGGGGGGAGCATTGTCTTTGTTTCCGTATTTTTCACCATTCCATAATAAAAACGTTCCTTGCAAGATATATTTAAGTTTTCAGCTCTAACGTTTTTCTTTCGCGCCACGCGCTCTCAATGTGTTGTAGGTTTTAAAATCGTTTGCACAGAATCAAAGTAATAAATGGAAATGCACGATATTGCCTTAGGAATGTCAAATATAAACTTTCTATTATTCATGCATTTAGAGTGTCCAAAAGATGATATTTTAGAGAATTTTAAAATTATTTTCACAAACGTGTTTGTCGCCCTCTGCTGTTGAAGTACGATTTCTAGGGATAATCCATGCTTATTTTTATATTTAACAAGCTAGAAATGTTATATTGATGATGTAAGATATATGTGCTTGAACTATACAACTAGAACTACAACTGTATGGTTACAAAGTGTCTTTTCAATTCGAAATTTTAGCCCCAACGAAGGAAATTGACTCGTTTTTAAACATATTCATTTTTAAAGGAATATTTTTTTTTAAATAATATTTCTTCACAAAATGACCCCATAGATTAAAAATAATAAAATTTTTGTGATAAAATGTCACTAAGGATGATTTAGTATGACATTTTTGTAACTTTAGATTAAAAATTGTATTCAAAATTTGATTTGAGGAGGAATACAAGGCATTTTATTATTTGGCCAATATGTCGCCCCCTAAAGGGCCCCCAGGAAATGATGGAGGTGTGTGAAAATTATGACACCATAAATTTTTTATAACTTGGACCCTAATGAACCTAAAAATGCAAAAATATCAAATTTGGCGTTAAAATCGCACGAGAGATGTTAAAGTGACATACCATACCGCACTATTACCTAAATCAAACTTGAATAAGTTGAATAATTGCTAAGTCATCTTCTCTATATCTTCTATTGTTTTTACCCCTTCATAAATCAATTTTTCTTTAAAGGGATGCAATAACATTGAATGATATTCAAATCACATTTTATTTGATTTAGCTTATTTTGCCAACATAATTATAAACACTTAGGTCAGTCTGGTATCTCTTCAAAATTGCAAGCTACATGTAATTGCTTGCTTTACCTTCGAGATAACAATGATTTCATACTCAAATTTTATAAACCAACATCGGATGGTTTATAAAACCATGTGCTTTTCCGCATAGCACAACACACACCCATTTCCTGTTGTATAGTCCCCCGTCCCTAGCAGCAGAGGGTATACTGGTGTTCGGCTGTATGCTTGGCATTGTTTGTTACACTGTTTTAAGGTAGTAAATGACTTCCATTTGATCTGAAACTTTCAGTAGTTTGTTTTTACTGTTGGAACAGTATAATTTTATTAATCTTGATCTAATTGCTCTGCTTTTTGAAAGTTACTGAATCCCTTTAAGAGCCAAATCTATTTATTCAGTCTCAACAGATTCAACATTGGCATGGTTGACTGTACTGCAATTCAGAGCTAAAGATATATTCAGGAAAGAAAAAGATTATTAAAATGCAAGGTGTTAAATATGTCCTTCAATTGTTTAATTTGTATAGAAATTACCTGTGTGAGATTTGCTTATGTTCCTTGCATGAATTCCCATTAAAGTCAGTCTAAATATCTGGTAAGGGGTAGTAATAATAATAGATTTGCTAGGCCGTGGTGTCATAAATCCTTAAAGGGAACAGGGGGGGGTTTCATCAAAGGACTTGTCGGACGTTTTATCCGACAAACTGTTATAAGCTACTGAAATGCTTGCATCTGATTGGCTGAGAGCAAATTTGTCGGATAAAATGTCCGACAAGTCCTTTGATGAAATGCTCCCCAGGTTGCAAAAATTTGCTGTCGCCACAAAATAATTTCAAAGGATTTATTGATTTAGGCACAAAAGGAGCAAATGGAAGATAAGCATGAATTTTGTGTGATGTATGACTACCTTCATTTAGATTAAAATAAGTATTCTCTTTCCCTAGCATGCTGTCCTACCGCTCTGTAGACATCAGGAAGTCTCTACAGTTAGATGAGTTGTTAGCTCGGGAGGAATTAGAATACAACATAGAGGAGGAGGTTGCCAAGGAGACCATTAGAAATTGGTTGGATAAATGCCTCATCAGGATGAGAGCTGTAAGTATTAGCTAGACATACATTAAAAAAAATATTTTGCTTGTTATGATGAATTTGAGGAATATTGTTTAGTCATAATCACAGTGAGCAAACCATCTTCAACCACCTGCCGCTTTTTAGCTCTTTTCTCTCCCTTTTCGTAATCGATTGTAGAAGTCTGGGCGAATAGACTGGGTAAACAGACTTGCCGTTTTGTAACTAAAATGTCTCCCTCTTATCTCTCTTTTATTGCTATTTTGGAGCCCTTTTGAAAATGGCTAAAACATTGAATTTCATCATTTCTGCAAAGCTTGCTCACTGTGAGGTAAAAAGAAATGTGACACCTGTAGTCTTCTTTGTCTTGTAAAGTATGGAAGAAATATAAAATGTCCTCTTCTACACTTTTTCGAAAGACAGAGAGAAGAAAAACAGAAAGAAAAAAATATACTGAATGCATCCACATATTAATAGATATAGGAACAACTTTTACTCTGAAAATTGAATGATTTTCTTTGAGCAGAAAGAAAAGAGTCACCATCCGTCTTACAGCAATCCATTCTATGGGGGTGAGAAACCTGAAAGACTGGTAGTTCCCCCTGCTTTCATTACTACACCTAGTCCACCAAAGGAAGATATGAACAAGAGTAAGGAGGAAACACCAATCTTGGATAACATTGCTCCAAATATAGAGACTAACAAGGATTCTGTAAGTTTACTATTTCTGGTGTTCTTTATATCCACTATATTTCCATCTTATCTATCATATTGCATCAGTGTTTATTCATTTAATTATTTTGTTTAATCTTGTTTGGTCCCTTTGTAATCATGCATGCCTTGTTTTCGAGGGCCCTCTATACATATACAAGAAAACAAATCAGGTTTTGCAAATAACAGGCACAGATTATTAAAGTTCAAGCATTATCTTTTATCACTAAATTTATAGTTGATTAGGTTAATTTATTTGGATTCAAATTGAATTACATATTTAGTATTTTTAATTTCTAAATTCATGTTGAAGAAGTTTATTAATGAGCATGTCATGCATAATCAGAATCTAAAAGGTCACCACCATACAAGCATGGAAAAGTTGAAAATATGATGTCCAACTTGGTCTTTCATGTTCTAATTTTTGTTTTTGTTTCTATTTGGATGTCCTTAAACATGCATGGTTAACCATGTGTTTTACTTATGATTTATAAACATTGCATGATCATTTTATCACACCCTGAACAGACAAAAAAATTGGCCTTTTCTCCACATGCTCAGACAAAACCTGAGCACGGTGCCCCCAGCTCACCGGGACACAAGCTGCTTGTTCCTACCTTATCAGAGGGAGGCAACGTTAAACCTGACGGAGAAGACAGCGCCAGCTTGAGGCCAAGAAGGTCCAACAGGAGATATCAAACTGGTAAGACGTTGGTGCTAGGGTGTGTGTGTTTGTGGGGGAGGGGAGTGTATGAGAGACAAAACCTGAACACGGTGCCCCCAGCTCACCAGGACACAAGCTGCTTGTTCCTACCTTATCTGAGGGAGGCAACGTCAAACCGGACGGAGAGGACAGCGCCAGCTTGAGGCCGAGAAGGTCCAACAGGAGATATCAAACTGGTAAGACGTTAGTTCTAGGGTATGTGTGTGTTTGGGGGAGGGGAGTGTATGAGAGACAAAACCTGAACACAGTTCCTCAAGCTCACCAGGACACAAGCTGCTGGTTCCTACCTTATCTGAGGGAGGTAACGTCAAACCTGACACAGAGGGCAGCGCCAGCTTGAGGCCAAGCAGGTCCAACAAGAGAAATCAAACTGGTAATTGTGTGTATGTGTGTGGGTGTATAGGGGTGTATGAGAGAAAAGGTTGGGGTGGGGTAGTTAAAACTCTGCTTGTTCCAACCTTATCTGAGTGAGGCAACGTTAAACCGGACGGAAAATAAACAGCGCCAGCCTCGGGCCAAGAAGGTCCAACAGGAGATATGTGTGTGAGGAAAGAGAAATATAGAGACAGAAGAGAATGGGGGGGGGGGGGCTAAGGGTCTTTAAAAGGCTGCTTGTTCCAACCTTATCTGAGGGAGGCAACGTCAAACCGGATGGGGAAATTAGTGCTAGCATCATCCCAAGGTCAAACATGCCAATGAGAAGATAGCGTTAGTCTTATGGTAAGGAGATCCAACCAAAAATATTTAAACCAATAGGAAGTGTGGGTTCACAAGCTATTTAATGTTTCTATCCTGTTTAAGAAGGACAACCTCTGTAAACAGAGAAGACGGTGTCGGTCTTGTGCCAACACTACCAACCTTAAGTGTAGTGCTTTAGCTGTGAAAACATGTGTTCTTTTGGGGTGGATTTGCTGTGATTTGACTGTTAAAAGACTGTGAAAAAGTAGTGCTTTTTCCTGTCTGTTCTTTTGTTAATTTTAATCCTCCTGCATGTATTGTCAAAAGTGCTGGCCAGAGAAGTAGTAACAATAGATGGATTACCTGAATGAATAGAGTATGGCCTATTCATCACTTTCACTCTGCAAAACAAAAGAACCTCTTCTGGGTGAGGTGATGATGGATCAATTCAAACAGGATGTGACTATTGTGTTTGAACAAAAAGCACTACTAAAGCACGACCAAACTACTACTAATCCACACTTAAACCCCCACCATTCTACAACTTATTCACACATTTTCCACTCATAAAGAACAGCTGGATCACAACAAAAGCATGTATGGTTTACCACGATGAAAAGCACTACTTTTTCACAGTCTTTTCACTGGCAAATGACAGCAAATCCACCCCAAAATAACACATGTTTTCACAGATAGATCACTACACTTAAGGTTGGTAGTGCAAGGACTAACATGAGATACCAAACTCATAAGATGTGTTTGTGATAGGAGAGAGGTTGAGAGATAGATAATATAAGAATGGAGAAAGAGGGATAGGAAGATGTAGAGATAGAGATTTTTTTTATCGTCCAATGCAAAGACCTAGTGTAAATGTTTCTCCTCACTGCACTTGAAGTATTTGTTATTCTTCCTATCAAATAAGAGATATATTAGATTCAGATTCAGATTCATTTCGGTTTATTAAAAAAAGTCGGAGAGACTGATGCAAACAAAGATTACAAAGTGTACAAATTCATAGTTAATCAATAAACAGATTAATATACAAATACATTGATACAGAGAGAAAAAGTAAAAGAAAAAAAAAAGTAAAATAGCAACAGTAACGAATAAGCATTTAGACTTGGAACAAAATTATGGCCAAGGATAAAGCCCAATATATGCTAGAAGGATTGATATACATGTACTTTACATCACATTAACTTGGGTTTCAAAATACCTACTTAGAAAGACAAAAGAAATTTCCCATCATTATATGCCGATAATCTGAAATTTTGGATTTCAGTTTTAATCAAATTGCTCTGATTTGATTTTCTTTGATTTTCACTTAGGTTCTACATCAAGTTCAACAAGTGTTACACCTGTAAGCAGCACCAGCAGTGCTCCTGTCTACCCTAGGAATACTACTGCACCAACCGCTACCAAAGAGGTACAGGATTGGTGGAAGGAACAGCTTCACTATGATAGTGGGTCGGAAGAAGACTGATTCAAACTCATGCATTTGCAATGTTTTGTTACTAACTTGTAAATATAGAATATATGGAGTGAAAATCGATTGTACGTCTGACAAAGAAAAATCTTATTGTAATGTGATGAAATGATCACATAATTATGTACCTTATACATGTTTGAATAATCATGTGGAACCATATTTTGTGCTCTACGTTTTGATGAATAAAAATTTGTCATGATAAGATTTGATAGATACAGTGTATATGATGATAGCACTGTATTTGATTAAATGATTTGATTTCTTTGTGAAAGGCGTATTGTTTCATTGTAATTACTAAAAAATCATCAATGTCATAACTATTTATTCATGTGCAATTACATAACAAAGAGTCACAAGTTTGTTGTGCACTTTAAGCGTCATTTAGACAACGAAAACAGTTGTTAAAGTTGAACATAACATTTGCTTAGGATGACTTGGAAATCATCACCCACACCTATACTGATGCATGGAAGAAATGACATTACTTTTTCCTATATTGACCAAAATATATGTGTTTGCAATTGTATAAAATAAACTATTAGAAATATTAACTGATTTCAAAGCTTAATTTAAAAAAATTTGGGTATGATACAAATGTCAAAGGTTTTGTATTTTTATTTGCAAAAATATTTCCATATGATGTTGTTTTTGTAAGTTGTGTGTCATAGGGTGAGTACTGGTATTTAAATTTTACTTTATGAACTTTAAAGTTGAATTAAGAAGACGATCCAAAATATTGAGATATCTACATTAATAGCATCCTTACAACCCCCAAAAAATACTGTGTGGCGTTTCAACCCCCCAAAATAAGTTAAGAATAGTGAATTTTAACGATGTACCCCTACCCGTAATTCCGAGTTCGCTCCCCGGGGATGCGTACTAAGAGTAGTGTTCTCGCCGTCGACGTCACAGACGGGAGTTCGGTCTTGGCGAAGTAAACACAAGGCATGTATTGTGTACGCGCTGACACATTTATATGAATCTACTTGCGTGTCAGAACTTTTATTTTATCGTTATTGATTTTATGTGAATGATTTAAAAAAAAGAATAATAATGAAGCAATGTCATACAGTCAATGATATGCCTCTACATTGTTAGAATATTCTTATTTGTAGCATTTTAAGACGATTTTTCCGCCTTGGCTTCGTTCAGGACCGTGGCGAAACAAAGTCAATAAATACTGACTGTCATGACCGTTACGGTATAGAAATCAGCTACTTGTGGTGTGCATTTGATCAATTTTCGAAACGTAAATGCTTATAAGAGTAGATCTATGATCATACTCATTCTCCAAATATGTAACTGCCCTCTAAATGAAACGATAGACCTATATGTTAATTTCAAGATAAATAATATGAATTTTGATCGAGATATGCTCACCGGTCAATCGCGTAGCGGACGCTAATCGTTCGTGTTATTGTAAGATATTCTTCCGCGTGTGATGCGGCCGGCTCTTGAAAAACCGAGTCGCTAGCGGATTTGGTCTGCGCTTGCCGCCGGCGCGGTTGGCCTGGCTAGCTAGCTAGCTATATATGGTGGTGTTCAAATTTGCGCTTCACTTTGCACATTACCGTCTCATGAATTCGGTTTTGCCTTACAATTTATGCAAAAATCAGTCGGTAGGCCTATAGGCCGAGAAGTATGTAAGTAGAATTGTTTATCAATTTCTTTGTGACTTTGCTTCATCATCTTTCACTAGAAATCTATATGTCTTCAAACTTCATAGAAAGGTCATTTTGATCCAAACTTCACCCATTCTTGAATACTTGTCAACAAGAAATAGCGAAATCATATCGAAAACAAGCCACAACCATGCACTGTATGCAGCGAAGCAACACACACAAACACACAAATAAAACAGTACACAATACATAAACAGAATTAGAACAAGCTGCTCAAGCCGCGTGTGCACTGTGTGAGCGACCGGATCTACAATGTATACGCGGAGTTAAAAAATATATAAAATAGTGAAAATATCAATTAATAACTCATTGTTTGCAATCTTACTTCACAATTTAAGACTTGGAAATAGTTATTCATACTATTGTTTATATAGGGATAGTAAAGATTTGTACATATGATCCCTATTTATTTGAATTGACTTCCTTGAAAAAAATTGGTAAAATCATCTATCTCTATCTGCACATCATTCTGTATTCAACATCCAGGCACGTTATACACAATACCCGGCCGTGACGTCACCCTCAGAGTGTACTAGAGTACACTAGTCTTTCGTGCCCAGGCAGGAGGCTAATTTCATGAACTATCAAACCAGAATATTGAGAAGCCAGAGGATTTTTGTGATATGCTATCTGTTTGAACAACTTATATATGCTATATATTATCTTTAGAACCCAATTTTATGGAAATTCATCCCCTTCTTAATTCAACTTTAATAGTGTATTTGTGTTGTTACCATTGCTACTGCCTACTGAATATGATGTAGCAGTCAATAGTGAGTTAAACAAAACTTTTACCAATGAAAGGCCTGTCATCATGTGCAGTATGAAATTCTGTGTAATTTGTGACAGTTCAGAGTTTATTGTTATCTATTGATTCATGTTTTATTTGCACTTTATGAAGTACTATAGTAATTTATTTTATTTGTACAGTCTAAAGCTCTATAAATTATTGTAGTATTCAATCTTTAGAGGAAAAGGCAAATATCTTTGGCAGGCCATTGATGTATATGTAGTGTACAATTGTTTTGTATATCATAGGCCTGTATTCACAAAGATGTCCTAAAGTTTTGCCTAACTTAAATCTGTGCAAAATTTGACACAATCTGTCAACGTTGTTATGTTTTTTTACACGTTTACTTGGTTCTGTGGTCGTACTTTAATGGTTAGGAAAACTTATCTACTGATCATTACCAGGCACTTTTTAAGAGTTTCAATACCAAAAATTCTGATAAATCGAACTTCTACTTTCCCGGATTGGTGTCACCCATAGTTAAACCACAAATTTAAGCTAGGCTTAATTTTAGGACACCTTTGTGAATATGGGCCATAATGTTTTTCTTACTTGTTGGTCTTCAGGGCTTTACACAGAAATCATCGAGAGATCAATGAAAATATAGTCTACTCCTGTTTTAACACCAATGGATATGAAATGAGGCAGTTCTCACAGTCCTGAACCCATATTCATAAACCTTCATAGGCCTAGTTATCACCTAACTGTGTACTGTTTCTAATTAGTTGACAACTAGCTTTAGTAAGGTTTAATGAATATGGGCCCTGATATCTAACTTGTACACGTGTGTTGTAGTTGTGATTTCGTTTAACAAGGTAATGTCTTGCTCGTAGGTACCTCGTTATAACGGAAGTGGACATATTTTGAAGTACAATGTCTCTAACAGACAAAAGCAATATCGATGCAGTACATGTATGTACATGCTCTACCCGTATTACAAGTATTACAACTACCCCCTGGACAATCACCCCCAGGACAACTACCCCAAAGAAATAGGGTTAGGTGTAGAGTTAAGGAGAAGATTTTTGGCAGGGGTACACCAAAATGTAGTTGTCCTAGAACCTGTTCTACCCAATCACTTATTATACAGGGCGTCCCAAAAAGAACTATACACTTTTGAAATGGCTGCCAAATAATAAATATATGATTTTAGGTAATGAAATTTACATGTATGGAAAGCTCATTATCCCAACTTTTATATGACACCAAAAAATCCGAAAATAAGTCATGCATGAATGAGCAGCGTTCACTTTTGTAAAGGGTATGGAAATTAGGGTGCGCAGGAAGTGCCCTACCAATTTGTATGAGGAAAGTCATTTGGAGCTTATGGAATTGAGGATGATATGCAGAATTACTGATCAATTATGATGAGTTGGGGTTTGCTAAGTGAAATTTGTGGAATTGGGGATTACAATGTCATGCATGAGTGAACAGGAATATGTATTTCCTATTGTTGCATTGTAACTTTCCAAGGTATATTTAGTGAGGTCCTTCAGTGGTGTGTTTAATCTCTCTCTCTCTCTCTCTTTGTCTTCATCCCCCTCTCCCTCTCTCTTCTTTCTTTCTCTCCCTGTCTCCCTCCCTCTCTCTCTCTCTCTCTTTCTCTCTCTCTCTCCTTCTATCTCTCTTTTTTGCATGGGTGTGTTTTAGACCATTCATATTCATTGGATTCTACTCCAAATATCCTGACTACCTTCCCGCATCCCGGTCTACTCACATTTACTCAAATTGGGATGGTTGATGACAATCTATCAATCTATCAATCAATCGGTCACATAAATTAGACAATCAACACCCAGCTAGCAATCACTTAATCAACAGTGTACCAGTCTCCAAATGTTTCAACTAATCAATCAAGCATTACATCATCTTCATACGGTTATTTCAATCAAAATGTCTTACTGTAATCCAATAAACCAATCAAGTCAATTGATCAACCAACCAACTATCCAGTCATTTTAGCAATTTGGACTTTTGTAAAGGAATATGGTACAGTGTTACACAAATTTGTGAAATTAACATGTCAGTCTTTATTTTCAGTTGAATTTTGTTCTTTTCGATTTTACACTTGTTTCATCCATCCTGTAACAAAACAAAAAGGAGAAAAAAAAATTTGATAATGCAAAATTAAAATAAAAGTCTGTACGTTCAATGCTCAACGTGTCCTCCTCTTTCGATGCACAACCTGTTTGTTGGAAAAAAAAATGTCACTGATGTTGGACATTCAGACAATCCAAAAGATCAGGAAAACAATCATCAAAAGGGATAAAAAAAACTTACCCTACATCTCACTTTTCTGCACCCCATCCTGACTACCACGAACACACCACTGAATACAACTTTGAAAGTTACAATGCTATAATAGGAAATACATATTCCTGTTCACTCATGCATGAAATTGTAATCCCCAATTCCACAAATTTCACTTAGCAAACCCCAACTCATCATAATTGATCAGTAAATCTGCATATCATCCTCAATTCCATAAGCTCCAAATGACTTTCCTCATACAAATTGGTAGGGCAATTCCTGCGCACCCTAATTTCCATACCCTTTACAAAAGTGAACGCTGCTCATTCATGTATGACTTATTTTCAGACTTTTTGGTGTCATATAAAAGTTGGGATAATGAGCTTTCCATACATGTAAATTTCATTACCTAAAATTATATATTTGTTATTTGGCAGCCATTTCAAAAGTGTATAGTTCTTTTTGGGACGCACTGTATAAATAGTGCATGCTCTACCATGCAACATACTAGATTATGTGCACGACAAATACTAAATTATCCCGAGGGCACATTTATTTCACCGAGGCCGTAGGCCGAGGTGAAACAGATGTGCCCGAGGGATAATTTAGTATTTGGAGTTCACATAGTCAGTAATGTTGCATTAATAGATGCATGCACTATTTATTATAGTAAATAGACCCCTAGATCTTTGACCTTGCCTAATCTGGTTTTATCTTTGAAATGTTTGCCAAACTTTTGGTGCTAATTAAGCTATTGTGACGTATATTGTCGCTCCGCGTATCTATTGTTGTGCGCACCATTTTACTGTTATTACGCGCTTGCGCAACAAGGCAATTGATTTCGCCATTCATTTTAACACAGGTAAAAACCGTTCAATATAACAAAAAAAACGTTCAATATAACAAAAACCGTTCACTATAACAAAAACGTGAATGACACGTGACACCCTTTCAACCAATCACAGCTCTTAAAATTCTACCACTATTTACTATATGAATTTAATGTTTTGATTGCTTTGGTTTGAAATCTTGAAGATCGACATATAAGATTAAAACAATTTGTAGATTTTAATTTATTGAAATATGTGTTCATTTGAAAATGTTCTTTTTAAAAAGTAAAGTATGCTCCAAGTCCATTTGTTGTTCTTCCACCTTGCTTGCTATTCATTATTACTGTATCTAAACATGTTCATTTAATAGCACCTATTTATTAATGTTCACGTCATATTTTATGTGTCTGAACTTTGTAAAGATTTATTTTATCACCTTGTAAAGCTACTTGTTAACTGATAAATTATATTAGTTTCAGAGTATTCCTTGTAAATGCCACTGTTCCTCTAAGAAAGTTTGTGCATTTATATTTTTGAATGTATTGACAAATTTTGAAAAGAACAAACTGTTGTTTTATTGAAGGCATTCTTTTTGTTGATCAGGGATGAGTTTCTCTTAGGAGGGGGGGGGGGCTGGAAGAAGGGCATTGATTTTTCAAGTCAGGTGGGTTTACATGCTCAGCTGATATATCTACTCACATGGAACCTTGTAATGCACCTCCTTTCTTATTGTATCGTGCCCTCTTAACTTATTTATTTATTGACAAGGCTATTCACCAATAATGATTCAATTAAAGTATGCTATAAGAAAAAAATGGTATCATTTCATCTCTTTTTTAAAAATAATGTTTATTTTTTAATTGTACGAAAAGAGAAGGCATACCATCTGTTTTTTTACAAAAAAACAACACAAAAAACAACAGAAGGAACGCCTCTCTTTTTGTATTTTTGAATATTAATAGTTGAAAAGTTAAAATCTGTAGGTAGAAATGTACAGAATTATAAAATACTATAATTACACTATGTTCCCGACAGTCGTTGCTGTGCCATTTGCCTGAAACGCAGTTTGTCGTGATTGGCCTGTGGTCAGACAAGGTCATTCCCTCCCAAAACAACCTTATTTTCAGGTAAGTGTTGAAGACTCCAGAAGGCTGAAAACAGACCCTTTTTGATGCTTTTTGTGGTTTTAGCCATGGTGACCAGAAACGTCACTGCTGGGAACAAAGTGTAAACATAGCATAAAATTTCAACCAGTCTTCCAACAAGTAATACTTGTGTAAATATAGTAGTAAGAAGACATGATGACAAAAGGGTTTTAGAAGTGAAGAGAATACAGTCCAGTACCATTATAACAGGGTATCTACTACCTTGTTATCATACAGTCCTATCCAAGATACTGAACACAGAGGTTTGCTTTATTTTTAAAATCGGGACCAGCAGCATTGCCCCATGGTAACAGAAATATTGTGTCCATGCTAGTTATAATGGGCATAGACTGTAAGAGAGAGACATAGGATAAGCAAGAATGAAAGAAATGAACATGAGAGAAGTAAAGATCTAGGAGAAATGTGAACCAGGAGGAATTAAAATGGCTTGGAACCACATATGTAATGTCTTGAAAACAACAACACAACAAATATCAGGTGAAGTATGTTATTCTGCAGAGGTGATCATTGACGGCTCTCACCCTGAAACAGATCTGCCCTGAAATGACATTTAAACTGGTTACAATTTCTGTAAACTGATATCATGGGAAAGCTTTGGTTCTGTAGTTTCAGATGATAATTCTATCTAAAACAAAATAAATTCTGGCTACTTTGATGAGCTGGCAGGTTTTCAATGGAAGATAAAATAATCAAGAGTTAATGGAGAATTGGCCTTTTATAGATAATTGGCTTACTGTGCATGCAGAAAAATCAAATAAGCACATTAGTGAAGATTTGGTAAAAATTGGATAAATGATAAGAAAGTTATGAGTATTGAAATGTTGAGATCTCTGATGACATAGGAAATCTCACATTGGCAACGCGGTCACCATTTGTGATGTCATACAGGGAGAACTCCCCATTGTGTGCACAAAAACTATTCAAAATGTCTCTTTATGTTCATTCTAATGATAGACAGATTTTGTGTGCATGATTTATTATGTGTTTCATATATTTACATGTCATCCATAAACAAATTTCTATATTCTACCTTTAGAATTGAGAAAAAAACAGGATTTTAGTAAAATGTGTACAATAGATATGGGACAGATCTCCCTGCATTACATCACACATTATGGTCGCGTTGCCAATTGGAGGATCTCCATATCATAAGTGATCTCAAAATCTGAAAATTCATATCTCTCTTATTCATTGTCTGATTTTTCTGAAACTTTTGCAAATATGTCTTTGGGGTTTGTCTCCATTCACTGAAGCCTAATTTATCTGAGGGGATAATTCCCCTGCATTTTCAATCAATATTGAATAACAAATACCGGTAGGCTTACAGACAATAAAAAAAAAACACGATAGCAAATATATGTGCTGGGTGAAAAATACATATATTAACTCAATCAATATTGATACATATATTAATTATCTAAATTACTCAAAAAATATCTGATTTCATATACTAATATACAAATTATCAATGACTGGTTTACATAGTACATACAGAACTGGCCATTTTTTTACATATATATGGAACATGATAACATGTTGAATACAGTTCAAGTTGTATTTACAGCGTGTAAAACATCAAGAATACAAATTCAAATGGCATTTATATATATATATACATATCTGTCATGATCACTTTTTAGCATGTGTGTAATGCCCAGTAATATAACAAATACCGTTAGGTGATAAATCCTCACAGGGATAAGAAGACCACAAGATAATAAGTCAGAAAATAATACATTGAGGATAAAATCCTCCAAATAGCTATGCTTATTATCAGACATTTGAAATCATTTGATTGATTGATCAATGATTGACCATTGCTAGATAAATGTCTACTTATTCAATGCCCAATGCTATATTTTAATCAAAATGCCATATTGATTGTAAATTTACCTTAACAATTAAGGTAAAAATGAAATTAGAAGCAAATCCTGCAAATGGCTAAAATTTTTTATCAAACATTTGATTCATGGAATCTAACACTGAAAGATAAATGTCTTCTCATTCTATGCCTTATGCAATTTTTTTAAAATACAAAATGCTACAATCAATTGCTTCATCCCATCTACTCCTCTGTGAGTTCACTACATAAAATTCTAAAATATAATAATAATATTGCACTTTCTAAGTTATAATGGCACACTCTAAATTCTAATTGCACCTGACTGAATACGTAGGATTATATATTTTGAAATATGTTGAATTCTACTTGTATATAATTTTACATCTAAGTACAGTTCTAAACTATACCAAACTCACCTAACTACAACTTAATTTGGTATAAGAAAGAAAAACAAACATCTGGCAGTAAATTTAACCCTGTGTTCAGACAACATTTGTGCATTATATCAAAACTAAAAATATATAATTCATAATCATATATAATAATAATATATAGCACTTAAAGTACGCCATCTATCTAGTTACCTATTCAGAGGCGCAGAGGGAAGAACAATGAAGGGAGGGGATTTATTTAAAATGAGACGAGAACAAATGTGTTTTAAGACCTGATTTATCACATTTAATGGTTGTTCTAATTTAGAATAGCATTTGATAAAAACTCAATTGGCAAAGACCTGGCTGAAAACTGTTTTATAGACATATACATGTATAAATTTAATTATCTGCAATTAGCACATCTCATTGACATTTTGACAAAAATAACTTTTAAAGTTTAACTTGTTGTTAACTTTATGAACCATGTGTCTGGCTGATTTGTGTAATAAATGGCAAACAATAATTCATAGTTCTTCAGTGTAGAACAAGATCTGTTTCCCCTCATACCCTTCCTATAATAATCAATATATTTCCATTCACAAAATGAATAATTTTTACAGACACATACAACAGGGAAACCAATAGAATGATTAAAAGATTGTAGCAAGCATGTTTCATGAGTAGGGACAATTGGCAGGGGTATTTCATAAAGTATTTCATAAGATAACATTGAGGCAAATATACATAATCTACTACAAACAATAGATAGGATATAGTAGTAATATCATAATTATTTAAATAGGAATGTCTATGCAAACTTTGAATCAACTCTCATTTAGCTATTAAAAAAAAAAACCAAGGGGAGGAGGTAGAAGGCAGCAACTTTTGAATAAATCTTAAGTTTGTGCAGAGTCCTTAATTGGAATAAAAGAAGAATGATAACACAGGAATGACTTGAATCAACTAATGTTACTGAAAATCTCAAGCAAAAGAAGGCAGTTATATACAAGTACATTTAATGATTTTAACAGTGCAATTATTCATTACATACCTCAAAATATTTATGTGCATAGAACACAATAGGCCTATCATATCATATACATGTATCTTTCTTATGGATCATATTCGCCTAAAACTTTGTAAGTCAATAAAAATTGTGATTTAATCTAACAGGACACACTATATTAATGTCTGCATAAACTGCCTAAATTGCATAGCAGCCTCATACATTGAATAAGCTACATATTATTATTTAACCTTAGACTTAGTAGGAGATGTAGAGGTACTGCTAAATTTTATATCTCTTGTAAAGATCCATCGATCCGTCGATCTTTCGTCCCCTCCACTTGATGATACCGATACAAGCTTAAAACCCAACTGAGTAATTTGCCTGAAAAGTTTGACACGATTCAAAGGCTGCTCTCTTGGAACAATCAACCCATTCTCTTCGGGACCGAAAATATGATCCAGCTGGTTGCGGACAAGTCGTAGATGGTTCCCGAATCCTTCCATGACGACAGGGATTTTCTGCAGGATGTCGGAGCTGCCGAATATAATCCAGCGTCCATTTGCACATTCAAACTCGACTTCCAGAAACTCTTGCTCCTGGACGCGCTCTTTCGCTCTTTGTTCTTCCTCCCGCTCCTGAGCGACTGAATTTCTCAGCTGAGTCACGGCATCGATCAATTCTTTAATCTGGTAGTAATCTGCTTCTTGTGCAAGCATGTCTAGTTCTTTGAAGTCTTCAGGTAGGACCAGAATGGACCGCCGTAAGAAATTGAGTACGTATCGAAACAGGGGTCCATCTCCATCTATTAGGTAATTCCCCTTTTCATCTGTGTTTGAGGGCAGACGATCACTAAACATGGATCCAAGCATAGAATCGGGAAAACGGCTCAAAGTAGCTCGCGAAGTTGTGTAAATCATACCTCCGACATTGAGGCTTACAAAGTCAGTCATGCTTCTGCAAATTTAAGCTCTGTTTTAATGCAGTATCTTAAATAGTATTGCCTTAGACTGATACCGGCATGCATGTAGAGAGCAGTTTGTTTATCATAATATACCGTGAGAAAAAGATTCGCTGCTTCCCATGTCCGCCGCTGCCGTAAGTCATGCGTGTCGAACAGCGCTTCAGAAAGCGAAATACCCACCGCCTGCTTTGAGCATGCGCATTGATCTGTTATTGTGGATCAACTTTTGAAAATAGAGCTGGAGAGAAGAGAATGTAAGGTAAAATATTACAATAATCAGAACATATTTTTGTCATTATGTTACTAAATGTCTGAGCAATGATCAGATGTGTCTTGTTGAATCGTTCAGATTTATCTGATTTTGCTGACGTGTGTGGTTATGTTCGGTTATTGTTTATTTGTTTTACTCGGTTCCGTGCAGCTGGTTTTGCACCTGCCGCTATTTTCATCCCCCATCCTCCCCGTAGCGTCGGCGTCCCCACGACGCCATATGTGTTCAAGCCACGAACAGAAGGAAGTGCCCAAGTCTGCGCACCTAAAACTTGACCTCATTTTCAATAAAAAGTAAATATTATTTTTGAAGTCATCAATGTTATTCCATTCTTCATATTCTAAAAATCAACGAAGCAAAAAATTTCAAAATATCATTGACAAGAACAGTGTGTTTTAATGATTTTTAGACGGGCTTGTCATTTTGCAATTTTGTGACTTTTTTTTGTGTAACAAAATTGGATAGGCCTAGCTAACTAAAGTTAGTTAGAGATCTGTATCTGTATCTGTATCGTTGGGTCAGCAAAATGTCAGTTCCTGACAGATCACGCTAACTTGTGAACAGCAACGCTACGTGTGGAGTGGCTCGTAGCATTAATGAAGGTTCAATTTGTTTTTGAAAGAGTCCAAGGATTGAGAGTTTATGTCAGCAGGCAGTTTGTTCCAGTCGATTAAGGTTGTAACAAAGAAGGAGAGATCTAACTTAGAGGGTCCAAATCAAGTGCCCACGGCCACGTCTGTGCACTAACTCATTTTGCACGCAAATCAAGCGCACATAGGTTTTTGACTTTTCATTTTTGAGAATTGTTGAAATTTTTAGGGTGGCAAATAAAACTTGCTGAAAACCATTGACTTATAGGTCTAATCAATTATTTTTGGATTCTTTGGTTTCAAAATGGATTGTTGAGGTTAAGATTGAAAATTGGTGTCAGTTTGATGTTTTGTTCTATGAAAATCGCGCATTTACGTGGGTGCGCAGACATAGGCACTGCTCAGACTTGGGCACTCTTACCAATTACCATAGATCTACACACTCCTAACCTAAACATAAAAAAAAAAAAAATTATAAATGCCTTAAAGTCCATTTTATACCCAGTTGTTGTATGTCCAGACGGGTTGTGTGTCCGGACAGACGATTTTGACTACCCATTTGAAAAGGTTTACAAGCAGTCTTTTTGTAGTTTTTTGGAACAAAATTTTAGAAAATATTCTACAGATCAAATATTGATGAAGATAGCCATTATTCAACATATATTTTTGGCTTAATCCTGAGACAAACAAGCAGGCTTCATTATTGTAAAGTGTCCGGACAACCAACCCCCCATCCTACATCATATCCATAATTTTTTTTCTTCTATTTTAATGGCTTGTACTGTACAAAAGGAAGACTTGCCAATTCTAGACTCAGAAATGGACAAATTTATGCGGCTTTTAGTTACTTTTGCACCACATTTTCTTCTCTTGCAATGCTTGTTCATTGCCGACATTGTTGGCTAATAAAAAAAAATATTATACCGGTAAATATAATTTTGCTTTCTCTTTTGGTGCAAAGATAAGGCAAATATATTCCAAATTAGTTTTCATAATTTATGAATTTAGTTCTCCATGAAGACCATTGGCATTGCATTGTTGTTTATCAGGTGCCAAATCTAATTTCTATTCTAACGTTTATGATGGAGGTACCTTAGTCCACGCACTTTGTTTTCAACTGCTAAAAAGTAAAATAATTTAATATTTTCATCAGTGTTTCTCCTCTATTGAATGTAATATATTCTGAGGAACATTTCTAAAAAAAATATTTTGCGAATGCGCAGGCTGGAGTCGATTACGCGACCGTGTCAATTTTCTTCCACAAAACTGAACGGTACATTATTCCACGCACATACAGTAAGTGAATGTAAAATTTCATTACCTACCTCAATAATGTGTATTCCTCATGATTTCATGAAATTGTAGAAAAAAAAAACCAATGGCTTTTTCCCCAAGATTTTGTGATATCTCCGATAGGCTTGTTGTTTTCTTGACTGTTCAAGAAATTGAGCGCACATACCGCATCGCATCGCGCGTATGAGAGGGTGCATGGACTAATGTACAATGTACTGCGTGGACTAAGGTACCTCTACCATACATCCACTTGGCACTGACTCATTTACTGACTAAGTCAATCTACAAAGTATTTACCTAGTAGTAGTAGTAGTGAAAGTGGGACTAAGTAAGAGTGGCAGGTTTTTCATCTTGAGCATTGGTTTTTCCCCATGATTTTTCTACTTTCTGCAAAATATATTGACTCTAAAATGAAGCCTTCCAATATTTCTATAATATTTGTATTAGAGAATGGGTTTTCAATAAATTTGATTTCACTATCATGAAAATAAAAAATTAAAAACACTCCTGATTTTTCGATGATTTTTGGAAAACCGTATGGGAACGCATTCAGTCTCCACACTAAATTTTTGCCACAGTCCCGACATAGCTTTGCTGCTAACGTGGTTAAATCTATCCCTTATCTTTATAATTTATTGCGTCCTGACAGTGACAGAATGAATCTGGCACGAATCAAGATAATCAATTTTAAATTATATTTTGGGAGAGACTCGGGGTAATCAAGCCCCACAGCTCTGATGGGGACTGGTCGGTCTAACAGGAAATATAATTTGCATAAACATAAATTTATACCATCCAAAACAGAGCTCAGAGTAAACAGTAATAAACAAGTTGTTTGTTGGGTGTTCTATGTTCTGTCATATAATTGTGCATTCGTGGCTAAACAGATAAAGTTTTTTAATACCGAGATATAGTTCTCATAATAAATAAATAATTTAGATCAAGACCATGGTTGTCTTTCCAATTATTTAGAATTGCTTTTATTCTGTTTTAATAATGTTTTGTATTTTGATTGAAAAGTGTATCTCGACTGTATATTCTAGAGATACTTCTAAGTTTATCATGTGCCAAATCTTTTTCTATATCTCTTTTTTTTAATCATAATAATTTATTGTTTCCTGACAGAATGAATCTGGCACGAATCAAGACTGCTCTAGATGGTATTCATGAATCCAGCCTGCACAGCCTTAATACAGAGACCATGAGCGGCATTGAACCACTGCCAAACAGCAATAATGCATCTCCTGTCGGAAGTCCTCAAGGTGCGTCTTCAAAGATCACCAGGACATATCATCATCAAACAGCCACAAGAACTCAAGCAGATGCTCTGTTCTCACCCGTCGGGGACGCCAAGCATGAGCCGGATGTTGTTTCGGTTCTAGCAGGGGCGCGCTCGGACACGCTTCACAGGGGATCTGCATCTGAACCGACGACCGGTGAGAAAGACAGGAGATCGCTGCACCACCAACGAGGGCTCAGCGAGAATAAACATCACATCGATTGTAGCCAGAGGACAAAGACTGGTGTCCACTTTGAGGCTACTTCTGAGACTGTAGTTAATAGGGCTCTATTTGTGAAGAATGATCACCAATCTCATGCATCATTAGGAAATATTAAAGGAGATACGTTGTCAGATGATTCTTCCCGAACGTCTCATCTCACAGCATCAGAAAATAACGGACGCAAGAAACCAGTAGATGGTTCAACTTACCATTATAACGTCCAAAGTGATAGAATCGACGTAGATCAACAATCGCCACATGATGCATTCAGCAGCATCTACTCAGCCGATACGATTCCACCTCATTACCATGATACCAGCTTGACTACATCAACTATGTCAAGAACATCTCAAGGTCAAAATGAAGGAGGAGGATCAGCTCCTGGAGTACTGTCGTCACGGCAACAACCTACGTCATCGAGCCCAAAGTACGGTTTTCAAGGACGGAGCCATCCAACAGAT
Organism: Paracentrotus lividus; assembly: GCA_940671915.1. Lineage (NCBI taxonomy): Eukaryota > Metazoa > Echinodermata > Echinoidea > Camarodonta > Echinidae > Paracentrotus > Paracentrotus lividus. Next base: position 20,209,396 of record CALNVZ010000674.1, read on the forward strand.
TTCCAGGTAAAATTCTTTTTGGAAAGTTTCAGAGTGCTCTTAAGAAAACAGTACAAAAATATTTTGTTAATATTTAAGTATTTGATTTTTATGACATCATAAACCTGTGATTTATGTAAAATAAAGAAATCCTTATCAAAACAACGTATACAAAAGCTTTCATGTGAAAAATAGTCCTCAGATTCCTATAGATTTTGATATTCAGCACCATTTTTTCTGTACAGTTGGGAAATAATCTTTGTTGGTTCCAAGTGCGATCTGGGGCCAGTAAAAAAAAAAAAAAAAAAACAATCGTAAAATGGTAATGGCCAGTCAAGATCATTGTTGTATACAATTTTTGCTCTAGTGACTGATCAGTAGCCAAATATAAATGTTCTTTAAAATGCAAATGCTTATAGCAAATTTGTTTTTATCTTGTTTTTAACAGAATCGATCCTTTCCTCCTGAACTTGCTGAAATTGAGCATTTGAGGCAAAATCTGAGCAACATGATAGCTTCCCCAGGTAAGTCCATAATTGTAGTCAGTGTCATGCTTTAATTAAAATATATCATGTAAATCATTTTGCTAGGATAAGAAGTTCATTCCAGACAACAGAGAGCAAGTATCCATATTATGTCACTTTGCTTTGAGAGATTATAAACATTATATGCACACTTTGGGAAACTGAATTTGTGAGAAAGTATGTTGTATAAACATCATTTTTGGAGGCGCTCTGATTATTTAATACCAGTATATGAAGTATAAAATGACCTCTTTTGAGCACATTCATCAAATACTTTGCGATAGTAAATTTACAAAGTTAATCTAACAATTCTACTTTGTGGTTTCAGGAATTTCTCAAGATGAGAGTTTATCTGAGTTGCTGATGCTGAACAAGGAGCACAATAAACGACAATCCACAGAAAGCGCCAGAACAGACTCTCTTTTGGGGTAAGTACACAGTTCTACACGTACATGTACAGTTAGTGAAAAGTCATTATGAAAATTTTCTTAAAATCAGGGAAGTAATTGATAAGCTTAAATAGTATTGCTTTTGCCCTCGGAATCTGGATTGTGTTTCTAGAAAAGAAGCAAATTCTAACCCTAATACATACCAGATTATCTGGGTGCAATAATAATTACCGTTTTAGAACAATGTAAAAATAGCTCTTCTGACTCACAAATGTTGATAATTTCAAACCGTGCCCTTTTTTGCTTCATGATTCAGGTCTCAAGTTTTCCAAGGTATTTCTCCATCAATTAGACCTGGTTCAGACAGCGGCCTGGCATCCTATCAGCCATCACATGTGACCTCGAGTCAAAGGTCAGGGGTCAGCACGACTGAAAGTAGCATCTCTAGAGAAAACAGGGTGCTCAGAGAGGGATTGGAAAAGGAGAGGTGTCGGAGAAGAGTGAGTTAATTATAGAAAGGATTACAATTATCGTTATTTCCTTTCAGTGTATAGGACAAATACTTTTTAGTTGTCTGTCTATCCTGTTTCAGTTCTTTCAATATCTCTAGAGCCAATTGAGATATCATCAATTCAATTCAATTCAATTCACTACCAATAATCATCATTAAATTGTGAATATCTTGTCTCGTTTTCAGCATTGTGAAGATCAGATAGCCAGCTTACAAAGCAGGATCCTAGAGATGCAACAACTATTAGCTGTAGCTCAATCTACAGAGAAGAAGAAAGATAACATGATTGCACAACTTGATAAGGTAATACATTCAACAGTGGCGGATCCAGGCTGGGGGCGCACCCCCAATCCCCCCCGCCCCATAATTTAAAAACCCCTCATTGACTTCATGTTTCGGCGAAACCACTGTAACTGTGGCTAATGTTCCCATACTGTATCTGTACTGTACTGTATCCCATACAAATCCTGTATCTACCTCTGTTTATTCATCAAAAATTACATGAAAGCTGAAATTTTTGTAGCTCCCATCAAGATCGTAGCTCCCAAGACGGATCTTCATTTTTGCTGCGACATCAATGACAAGAGCATCCGTGGGATTCCATAAATTCTGAGACATTGACGGCTGGATGCTGTTCCTGTTTTTCGAAAGGGAGTTCAAGCTGTTGGAGTCTGATGATAAATATTCATTTAAATTATCCCTCTTGCTTTACTAGTTTAAGGATTAAAATGCTCAACAAACTAAAGACAGCTAATGTTACTTTATTGTTTTTATGTTCTAGACGATGGCCAAAGTGTCTGCTAGTCTGAAACAAAGAGAGCAAGAAAAAATTGAAATGTTAGACAAACTGAAGGCAGCTAATATTGCACTATTGGAGGAGATTGACAAGCAAAAGATTGTGAGTATCAACGTACATTATTGATTTCTTATTCTTTTGTGTGGTCATTATATTTGAAGGCTAATTGCCCTAACATTATTTCACATTAATTCATCTTTCTTTGCATCAATCAATTTTTGCAAGATATCTTTTAAGAGACTTGTTATCAAAAATATAGTATTATTACCACTGAAAAATTGATTTCCAGAACTCTCTACAAGAAAGTTTGTAACACTAAATAGTATCTTAATATCATAAACTTTAAAACAGGACTTACATGTAAACTCAAATTAGTTTGTTGTTTATATATTTGGAGAATCATGCCATCAAATGGTAATAATGGTTCTAGGACATCTCCCCCGGAGGACAACTCCCCCGGGGACAATTCCCGGAGGACAGCTCCCCCGGAGGACAACTCCCCCGGAGGACAACCCTAACCCTAACCCTAACCCTAACCCTAACCCTAACCCTAACCCTATGTCCTCCGGGGGAGCTGTCCTCCGGGAATTGTTCCCGGGGGAGTTGTCCTCCGGGGGAGATGTCCTGATACGGGTAATAATATTTGGATCAAAAGTTACATTGCAAATTATTGTTCATGTGTACTATTTCCAACCAACATTTACTTGATGTGTTTTTTATCGGTAAATTTCCAGTCTGGTCTCATTCCACATGTTCTAATTCCATTTTGTTTACAACCATTTCGCCTAATTGCCATTTGGTCTCATTGTCACTTCGCCTATTTACTATTTTGTCTAAATCCCATTTGTCTAATATCCAATTCAATTAATACTGGTAATTGACCAAATATTCACTTCTGAATTTAGACAAAAAGCAATTAAACCAAAAGGTAATTAGACGAATTGGCAATTTGACCAAGTGCGAATTAGACCAAGAGGAAATTAGACCAAATGGGCTCAGCCCATGTGGCATTAAACAATAAGAGAATTGGACCAACTGTTTTTTGACCAAGTGGATATAAACCTTTTTATTTTAGATGATGAGGGATCAGAGCAAAGAGTTGACCGAGTCCAGGCAGAATTGTGAAGACTACAAGAAATCAGAGAGAGCATTCAGAGATCAGGTTAGATCAGTTGTCATTTCATGGTATCATTTTATAGATATTTTACGCTTTTTTTTGGGGGGGGGGCATCATTGATAATTATCCATGCACTATTTTGTACCTTTGCATCAGACTCAAAATGTTTGAAAATATTTCATGTTCAATATCCATGTAAATTGTTTTGTCAGCTAAATTGTGCAATAAAGTTGTGATTGTGTTTGCTTTTTGTTGATGAAAGTGCCTGCCATTTTTCACCACGATTGCATAGACATAATATACTGATTCTCTGACTTTATATTCCCTGTCACACATCAGTTAAAACAACATCAAGCAGAAAGTGCCAAGAGATGGGAGGAAGCGCAGCAGATGGCACAGCTCACCAATAAACAGATTGAATCCATGGGGGAGGATTGTCTGAAGGCAGAACGGCAGCTCAAACAAGTTCAAGCCACACTAGCAGCAGTAAGTGTTACAGAGCCTTTTTGAAAATTTTTAATTTTCGATTAGAGTTGTTCTTTGTTTTAAGGTAAATTTCTTGAAAAAAATATGTGAATTATTGAAACTAGACGTTTTTTTTATTAATCAGGTAAGCAGCGATCATGAATGTATTTTAATTTGTCCCTCCATCCTGTAATCTTAACTTAATTCATATGTAGTCTAGAGATAGGTTATTATTTTTAATGTAGGATAAACTTTGATAAGATTACTGTGTAAACCAATATATTTATAAACAACAGGGTCTAAGACATTTTTGTGATTTGTTAAAAATCCAGCAATAAAATACTGTGTAAGCTAATATTTTTGCAGGTTGTTAGATTCGCGATCTTCCAGTGATTCACTGCAAACCTAAAACCAACACAAAAGTTTCAGCTCGTTAAGTATTAGGGGGAGACTTATAACATATTTTAGTAGCATTTGGGTTCTTTTGATGATAAATGATGATATGTACTGGTAATTGATAGGAGAGGGAAGAATGGAAGCAGAAAGAGGTTCAATTGGAGCAGAGGATTACCACTCCTGAGATGGAGCGGAATGCATCCCTGGATGAAATGCAAAGATTACTCCAGGATGAGAGGAGAGGGTGGATGAGATTATTTTGTTCCTTTGATAATAAATGATGATATGTACTGGTAATTGATAGGAGAGGGAAGAATGGAAGCAGAAAGAGGTTGAATTGAAGCAGAGGATTACCACTGCTGAGATGGAGAGGAATGCATCACTTGATGAGATGCAGAGATTACTGCAGGAGGAGAAGAGGACAGTCTAAGAGATTGTTTTATTCCTTTGATAATAAATGATGATGTGTACTGGTAATTGATAGGAGAGAGAAGAATGGAAGCAGAAAGAGGTTGAATTGGAGCAGAGGATTACCACCGCTGAGATGGAGAGGAATGCATCACTTGATGAGATGCAGAGATTACTCCAGGATGAGAGGAGAACAGTTGATGAGATTGTTTTCTACCTTTGATGATTAATGGTGATATGTTGGTAGTTATAGGAGAGAGAGGAATGGAAGCAGAAAGAGGTTGAATTGGAGCAGAGAGTTGCGTCCGGTGAGATGCGGTGGACCGCATCACTAGATGAGATGCAGAGATTAAGACAGTAGATGAGATTATTTTAGTCCTTTGATAATAGATGTTGATATCTATTGGTATTTTATAGGAGAGAGAGGAATGGAAGCAGAAAGAAGTTGAACTGGAGCAAAGAGTTTCTTCCGGTGAGATGGAGAAGACCGCATCACTTGATGAGATGCAGAGATTACTTCAAGATGAGAAGAGGACAGTGGATGAGCTCAATAAGGATCTGATCAAAATAAGACGAGAGGCTGACGATAGTAGGAAGGAGAAAGAGAAAGCTCTCAGGGAAAAGGTATACATTTTTTTTATATCAACATTTGCTCCGGCGACAAAATTGCTCCACTGTGAATTGCTTACACTAATGGAATGACTTCATTCAACCCTGGATTTTCACTATACCCTACTCTACACCTAACATGGAGCCTTATTGAAACCTAACCCTAACCCATCTCATGCAAAATAAAACTTGGAGGAATTGTTGTCAGGGCAAATGTTTTGTCACCAGATTTTTTGCAGAAATATTTTCCCTTTCCCTGCCCTTAAATTGCAGTCATTCTCATTTTTGTTCTTGTCTTGTATTGATATGTATTACATATCCTTGTGAAAGAAACGTATAATCTATTTTCATGATTATTTTTTGATAAAGGAAAAAGTGAGCCTAGAGCTGAGTGTTGAAACTGCTCGATGGGAGGCCAAGCTACAGAAACAAGAGGCTGAGATACAAGGGAGAGAAGAAAGCAAGATGGCGGAGAGAGTTGAAAAGATGAAGAGCGATGCGGTTGCTATGGAGGAGACGCTAAGAGACGGACAGAGGAAGCAGGTCACTGAGATGAGCGAGAGACATATGGAGGAGCTGAGAGTTCAGAAAGATGTTCATCAGAGAGAGATGATGCTGAGAGAACAAAGATGGAATGATAAACAGCAGCAATATCAGACAAGGTAATTTCAACTTAATGCATTGTCTTATCAGTTCAGTTCAGTTCAGTTCAGTTCAGTTTATTTACATATTCCAATCAAACAATAATAAGAACAACAATTATATGTCATTTGAATAACCTATATCATTATTGTGATAAATCATTAAACGAATGAATCAGTAGCATAAGAAACAGTCCACCCCAAGAATAATGAAGTGTTTATTGTCTGGGAGGGTTCTAGGACAATTACCCCCTGGACAATTTCCCCGGACAATTACCCCCCGGACATTACCCCCCGAGACAATTACCCTCCCCGGACAATTGACCCCCCCGACAAATTACCCCGAGGACAATTACCCCCCGATGAACAATTACCCCCCGGACAATTACCCCCCGGACAATTTTACCCACTAGGACAATTACCCCCGGACAATTTACCCCGGACAATTACCCCCCGGACAATACCCCCGGACAATTACCCCCGGACATTACCCCTAGGACATTACCCCGGACAATTACTCCCGGACAATTACCCCTAGGACAATTACCCCGAGAGTTACCACCCCTAGACAATACCCCGGAGAGTTACACCCGATCAACTACCCCCGACGACAATTCCCCCCTCAACAGCGCATTGATGTTGGAATCAAGCAGCGCCCCTTATGGGTCTCGCCCGGTGTCGCAGGTTTTCTAATTATTTCTACTTGATATTATCATAATGAATCTCTTTCTCTTTCATATTCTCTTTCTCCTTTGCTCTCTTCACTTTCTTCTTTTTCTTGCTTTTTTCTCCCCCCCCCCCCTCTCACCATCTGCGCCATGAAAAAATGGGGGGGGGGCTTGAGCCCCTAAGCCCCCCCCCCCCGGTTGGATACTCATATATGCATCAGAAAATAGTAAACGGGCCCTCATTACTTTATTTTCATAGAACAACAATTTGAACATTCATGAAGGACACAAAAACACATAATAATCACACATTTGAAATATCTCTGATTCTCTCGATTCCAACTGATATGAATTTTAATTATTTTTGTTTAATTTCACGAAAAATGGATAAAACCTTGGTCTGAACCCATGTTTCTAAGGGCGGCAATAAAGGTCATAATCAATAACTCCATAAATTAACAAATTAAGTGAAAATATTAACTAAAGCTTAATATCAAATTTATGTAAAAATAAGGTAATCGTAAATTAAATACATACTAAGTTATTCGTATGCCCAGATGACGCCAATAGAACCATGGTTTCGGACCACGTATTTTGCTGAATCTCCCGTTGGAATATGAGGGCAGTTTACATATTTTCTGATGCATAAATTGTTATCCAAACAGGGGTGCTTGGTGCAAGCGCCCCCTCCCCATTTTTTCATGGCGCAGAAGGCGCCGCTAACAAAACAAAAAGGGGAAGGAGGGGGTGGAGGTGTGTGGTCGAAGGATAAGTCGGCGGACTGACGATTCACAAGGTAGCGGTTCAATCGTCCATTCCACTATGTCCTTTGGCAAGATATTAATCTGCAATTTGCAAGACTTGACCAGTAGGTAATGGTACCGGTAGAAGAAATTCTCGAATGGGCTAAGCGCCCTTTATAAGGGCAGCTATGGCTTAGCCGGGTAATAATATTAGCTGCGCACTGAATAGTTACTAGATTAGTCGGCGCATTATAAATGCTTAATATGATATTATTATTATTAAATTATTAAGGAAGGAAGAAAAAAGAAAAAAAAGGAAAAATAAGAAGTGTGGTGTGTGTAAGAGAGAGAGAGAGAGAGAGAGGCAGAGATAGAGAAAAGGAGAAGATAAATAATAAAGGGAGAAGGGAAAGAGAAAGCCATTAAGATAAGATCAAGTAGAAATATTCGAAACCTGCGAGCGAGACTCACATGGCGCCACTTGATTCCAACATCAATGCCTGTGAGGGGTATTGTCCCTGGGTAAATGTCCGCGGTAATTGTCGCCGGGAAATTGCCTCAGGGGTAATTGTCGGGGTAATTGTCCGGGGGTATTGTCGGGGTAATTTCGGGGGTAATTGTCCGGGGGTAATTGTCCGGGGGTAATTGTCCTCCGGGGTAATTGTCCGGGGGTAATTGTCCTCGGGGGGTAATTGTCCTCAGGGGGTAATTGTCCGGGGGTATTGTCCGGCGGGTATGTCTGGGGTATTGTCCGGGGTAGTTGTCCGGGGGTAATTTGTCTGAACGGTCTGGGAGAGAGAGAGGAAAGGTAGAAACACTGAAGGAAGGCCAGTAAGCAAATGCGGAGAAGGGGAGGCCATGAGTCCCTCTCAATGCCCTCTCCCACCACTGCCCCAAGCTGATCTTACTACTCTTTCGCTAATGGGATCGCCTGCGTTTAGTACTTAACCTAATCAACTGGGGGGGGGCCATGATGGCCCCCCTCGACATTTTCCGCGACCACTCCGCCGCATGAAATTTCTGATCACGCCGCTGCTGACTTTTTCTAAGTCTCGCGCATCTTTGAAACCATTTTCGCAAAATCGGTCGTACCGTTACGACGCTTGCACGATTTTCAAAAATATCCGTCGGACCGAAAATGGCTCAAAACGTGAATTGTGTACAAGTCGATGCAAATTGAGTTTTCTCACCTATTCATAAAGATATGATTATTTTCACTTTCATTGCTGAAATCAATATTTTAGCAAATTAGCTTAAAAATGGTTCTAAATGATTTTTGCGTAAAAAAAAAGAAAACACGAAAGGTCGAAAAAAACAAAGAAATACATAAGATTCATAAAACTAAAAAAATACATAAAAATTAATTTTGAAACAAGAATTTTTTTCTAGTACAATTTTAGGAATGCTATAAAGATAATAATACACAAAATTGCATTCTAGGAGCTTATTTTTTCAATTAGAGCAAAAAGTATGATTTCATGCATAATTAATTCATAAAAAAAAAATTCATATTATTTTGAAAAATTAACAGCGCAGTCTGTAGATTACATGGCTCACACGTCGTGCAAATTTCGGCGCGGTCGCGTGATCGCGGCCAAAGATCTTAGGGGGGGGCCATCATGGGCCCCCCCCCCAGTCTTGACAGCTACCAAAACACCCCAGTCTGATTAGGGTTAATGGGTAGAGTCTAATTCTGAGTTGGATTCCCCACATAATCAATATATACAATGCATACTATGATCTTTAAATGTAATCAGGTTAATTACAAATCAAACAATATAGTCCGGCATCCCAGAAGATTTATTCAAGCGAAAAGCGCCGGAACAACTGACCCCATAGGGGGTTGGGATGGACCCTGGGCCTCACAAAAATGAATTGCTGCCGGGTCTGAGCTGTGGCCTTCCCGCCAAAATCACACATTTTGTGACGTCACTACCGGAAGTTACTTTTGAGACAATGTACATGGAGGTGCACTTGACACTATCACACAAAACGTGTCCCCAACATATTTTTAGGGCTTCATTTTTTATTTTCTCTTTTTGAGTTTGATTAACCGATAGTATACGATGCACCACAATGAGTTTTCCTGACATTTTCGTCCCTGAGATCGATGATACCGACGTTAACATCGCGGAGCGACGTCGTCGATATGCGACCAATTTGTCTGTTTTTTTACTCGTTTTCGGTTTCAAATTTTGAAGTTTTGTTTAGATTGTGTTTAAAATATCCGATTGCTCTGAAACTTTGCCAACGTCTAAAGCAAGTCCACTGCTTTCTGGAACATTTTTGTTTTTATAAGTTATATGTATTTTTATCCTATTTTTGGGCCATTTAAGTAACATGGTTTTAAGGAAAATCGGTCAAAAAAGAGAGTTTTTGAGGGTAATATTTCCGAGCCATTCATAATACACGTGTTGTATGGGGATTAATACCGAACTCATTATATTCTCACAAACATACTCATTATCCCCTTGTTCCCACTATTGTCTCCCTATCATATGGCCCCACACCCACCCACCCACATACCCACCCACACACACACACACACACACATAAACACACACACATAAACACACACACACACACGCACGCACGCACACACACTCCTCTTCACCATCTCTCCTTACATCGTCTCAAAGTACTTAATTTTGCGTTATAATTCCTTCATGACTTTCAATCCCTCTCTTTGTCACAAATTTCTCCGGTCCCCTTCCACATTCCCTCT
>CALNVZ010000674.1:20223066-20257469 GCA_940671915.1 Paracentrotus lividus
GGGAAAACAATCTATAATCATTATTCGTGTGGTGTACTGTAGATCACGATAATTAATGTATCTGACACAGTATACGACACAAGATTCTGTGGCTGTGCCTCTATTATTTTCGGTAAAGGTCTCCTGACCCTAAAGAAAATCTAGTACCTCATTGGCGGATCATTCAATACAGCATTGTCAGTTAGAATTTGGAAGTGTCGTACGCTGGAGTTGTAGGAAATCAGTTGTAGAACTTGCATTTCGTGAAACTGAGGCAAGTGATCCTTCGATCAGGACACTATAGCCTCGGTGAGAGATGCTCTATTGCTGATCCAGTCACGAGGATTCGTAGAGTTTCCCCCAAAAAGCAACATCTATTAGTGAAAATCGTCCCGTAGCCATGTTATATTCAAAGGTTGGCGCTTGTAATACCTGAATGGAATATACCTTCAGATCAGGTCAGGTAATGACCATTTATATGCCTACCCGTTTCTTTTTCTGCAAATCTGTCACGGAACGCTTGACGGGGCTGAGAAATGATATCCCTGTGAGTAAATCGTGACTTAGGCACTGTCTTCAATTGATTAAGGAGGCACTCCATTACAGCCGGTGTTCGAATGAAGTTTTAAGATGAAAATTGGAGGAACCACCTGACACCCTTCTTCTCCCGCTGAATCTTCACTTTCTCCTAAATAGTTGCTAAATAATCTTTGTTTATATACACCTTTGATATGATACTAATGTTGACATCGTAAAACACCCCAAGTACAAAACAAAAACAAAATAAATATATCAATATAACGAAGACTTTGATTGATATACATGTAGATTTTAATCACTTATGCATAATGAAAAGGGAATGGAAGGAGAAGTAAAAAAAGGTGTAAGAGAAGTGTAACGGGAAGTGAAATAGGAAAGATAAGGAGAAATGGAGAAGAGACAGAGAGAGTTGTAGATAGAGAGAGAAAAAAAGAGAGGTGTAGATAGAGTAGAGGAAAGACAAAGAGAGGGACAAGGGACAGGGGCGGAGAAATTTGTGACAAACGAGAGGATTTGGAAGTCTACGAAGGACTTATAGTTATAGACGCAAAATAAGTATTTGAGACGATGTAAAGAGGAGAGATGGTGAAGAGGAGTGTGTGTGCGTGCGTGACGTGTGTGTGGTGTGTTTATGTGTGTGTGTTTAGTGTGTGTGTGTGTGTGTGTGTGGGTTGGGTATGTGGGTGAGTGGGTGTGGGGCTCATAATGATAGGGAGACATAGTGGGAACAAGGGGATAATGAGTATGTTGGTGAGAATATAATGATTCGGTATTAATCCCCATACAAACACGTGTTTATGAATGGCTCGGAAATATTACCTCAAAAACTCTCTTTTTTGACCGATTTTCCAAAACCATGTTACTTAAATGGCCAAAAATAGGATAAAAATACATATACTTATAAAAACAAAAATTCAGAAAGCAGTGGACTGCCTTTAGACGTTGGCAAAGTTTCAGAGCAATCGGAATTTTTAAACACAATCTAAACAAAACTTCAAAATTTGAAACCGAAAACGAGTAAAAAAACAGACAAATTGGTCGCATATCGACGACGTCGCTCCGCGATGTTAACGTCGTATCATCGATCTCAGGGACGAAAATGTCAGGAAAACTCATGTTGGGCATCGTATACTATCGGTTAATAAACTCAAAAAGAAAATAAAAAATGAAGCCCTAAAATATTTGGGGACACGTTTGTGTGATAGTGTCAAGTGCACTCCCTGTACATTGTTCAAAAGTAACTTCCGGTAGTGACGTCACAAAATGTGTGATTTTGGCGGGAAGGCCACAGCTCAGACCCGGCAGCAATTCATTTTTGTGAGGCCCAGGGTCCATCCCAACCCCCTATGGGGTCAGTTGTTCCGGCGCTTTTCGCTTGAATAAATCTTCTGGGATGCCGGACTAATAGAATAGGAGAAAGGACTCGAGAAGAAGAAGAAGTCTGGGAGAAACTGCCTTGTTAAAACAAAATGTTGTATATTCAAACATGTCCATCAGAGAGAGATGATGCAGAGAGAAGGAAGATGGAATGATAAGCAGCAGTACTTTAAACTTAATGCATTGCATTATAAAGTCCATTGCGATTGTAATGAGGCAATTGGGACTGCTATCCCCCCCACCCCCGGCCAAAAATCTACCCCCTAACTCCGCACCTAATCCTAATCCCATTTCTGGGGGGGGGGGGGTAGTTGTCCTTGTACTTCCATTATATGAGGTGCTTGTAATTGGTAGACCTGCCTTGTAATGAAATTTTGTTGTACCTTTGTTTTATGTGACAGGAGTGGATCGTACTACATAAAAACAAATATTTTTTTACTTTTAGTTGGTGATGACTCAAAATAGTTCACATTCTTCTGAATTTATAATTGTAGTACCGGTATGTCAAGTTCATTTGTAGGACCTTGTGAATTTTATGACCATTCATCAAATGCTATTCTTGAATTTGAATTCTTCATTTTGTTTTGAAAATGGAAATCTGAGGACACTACCCCAATACTGACTCATAACAAACATATATTTCTGTTGTTATTGCTATTGTAGGTTGGCAGAGTGTCAGCAAGAGATTCTCAAATTAAGCACAAAGATAGAGAAAGTACAGCACCAGAGGTGGGTAATGTAATGGCATAATGTCTAGATCATGCATATTATTAATTTTTTGTACATTGATGAAATGTTATCCATCACCTTTAAAGACGGTCTGTAAGTCATGATATATCATAGGGCGCTTTCATCTTGATTTTGATGATCAGCAAAACTTGAGCAAAACCTTACAATGATAGTAACATTAACAACAACAATTACATAACATGCACCAAAAAGATGACTATTTTATTTATATGCTACATAGTCATTCACCCAACCATGTACAAAATCTATTATATCAGTATGTTTTAGGAGTTCAGAAATGAGTGCAATGGACATTTCGCATTGTCTGTTGGTGTGCAAAATATTGAATAGCACCCTATATGTATGCCATTGCAGACAGACTTTAAGTTGTTACTGATGCTTCTTTGCAGGTTCAGTGTGGTTAGTAAGTTGCAGCATTTCCTCCAAACCCAGTGCAACGAAGCAGTTATGATGGTCTCCACTCTAGACTCCTCTCCTAAAACACCAGTCAACAACGTCAACCAAGTGACTGGTCAAAGAGGCTACACCAATAATATCAGCCAAGTGACTGGTCAAAGACCCTACACCAATAATATCAGTCAAGTGACTGGTCAAAAAGCCTACACCAATAAGGAGGTCAGGGGTCATGAGACAAGAGCCAAGCCTGCAAGTGTTCCTTACTCAAGTATGGAAGGTATGAAGTGATTGATTGATTGGTTTATTTTACTTAATTACTAAGAAAGTAATTAAATTCTTATAAGTAAGCAACCAGAGGGCCTATCTCAGGGACTTGGTAGTAGGAATGAAATGAAAATGAAATAAAAAAAGAAAATGATCAAAGTGCACTAGCGCATCGACTTGGTTTTTGCAGCAGGGATTACCCCGTTACGAGACCACTGCTCTACCGACTGAGCTATCAAGCCTTACTATCATGGTGTTCTACACACCTTAGTAATTGCTAGGAAGTGTGAATGCTCTGTTGGAACAGCGGTGAACTCTGGTAACAAGATTGCTGATTCGAAACCAAGTCGATGCTTCAGTGCCCATTGGTAAATTAATATTCTTGCAAAGAGTAGTAATGACAATGATTATAGACAACATTTATACCGCGCTTAATACAATGTGTACTCTATAATTTTTTTTCACTATCAGATGAGCATTCAGCACAATTGAAACAAGCCCAGGAGGAGGCACGCCAGGCCATCCAACGTCTATATCTTCACAAACAAGACGTAGGTGACGACGCACCCCACGAAGCTTCCTTCTACCCACTAGACAGTGCTCCATCTACTCCTACAAACAGTGAGATATCACAGAGCACCGTCTACCAGGATATCAATACCTCACCTGTATACTCCCACCATCAACAGGTCCATTCCCATGGCTTGCCTGACGTATCGACAAACAATTATGCCAGAAATAGCAATGGTGTAGCTCAGAGGCTACGGACAAACCAGGATGTTGATTCTTTGCCTGTGTCTCCCCATCAGACAGTTCAGGTCAGTTCTCATGGCCAGCAAGTCGTATCGAGCCACTTACATTGGCTTGGCGAACAGAGGCTTCACCATTCGAAAGCAACCAATGGGATTGCTGGGATGTTGAATGGAAAGTTTGTGACGCCGAGGGAGCAGTCGAGTCAGAACAACCATCAGATAACTGATGGGTTAGAATTGGGATGGACGGAGGTTGATCAGTCAGATGCAGGTATCTTTATGGAGATGATGACTTCTGAAGATCATGGGAATGAAACTGTGATGGAAAAAGATATTGGTGAGTTATGACTCGGGGAGACTTACTGTTGTCAATAACCTTTGAATGAAAGAACATAGATTATGGAATCAACCTATAGAAATGGGAAGCATACATGATGGTGGCAATTTGAAGTTTTGGTCGACATATAGTGTTAATTACTTTGCATTAAATATTAATGCTTACACATCGAAAATTCCACTTATAACAAGGAGACAACTGTAAAAGTTACAGCTCTGGCAAAAATCATTGGACCAACCTGCTTTTCATAAGAGTTTCTTCTCTCTTGTCTTTGGGTTTTTGTCATCACTCTAAGGTTTACTAAGCAAATACTAAGCTGTTTTACTGCCCTACTATGGCAAAAGGAAACAAGTGACAAAAGTGACATTTCCTGTAAAAGAGCGAAATGTGTCGGTCATTTACACTGATGTCAATGTAATTGCCTAACGTGTTACCTTAAATATTTCAAAGATGGATAAACTTTGAGACATGAAATTTGGACAGCAAAAAGATGGCACCACATGAAATATGTAAACATTAAAAACTCAAATTTGATTGGTATGTCACTTGCTTCCTTTTGAATCGTTTTGAATCTTCAGGAATAACACTCTCTATTATTCTAACTTTTGTAATTTTTCACAGTAGGTTGGATGAGCAAGCATAACTCCACCCTAACCTCGTCCCCTACCAAGGAGAGCCCTTCACCTGATATCAACATCCATCCAGGTCAGGGTATGCTACTACAGGTACCTGGATCCCTAGGCACCCCTGGGCATTCTCAGGTCAAAGGTCACAACATGAGTGAACTTTCAACTGGGCCGCTAGATATGCTAGACAGGTATGCCATGGACAATAATGATTTTACTAAAGTGCACAAAATAATTATGTTTTTCTTCTTCTAATTAAAAGGGATTAACTACGAAAAGTAAATATAAGCTCGGTTTACCTCACACACTGAGAATTAGATCTTCTTATACAGTGCGTCCCAGAAAAAAAGTATACCCAATTTTGAGAACCTCATATTAAAATATTATAGCTTGTGTGACCTTGAAATATATATCATGATGAAGAGCAACTCATATTCTGTTCAATGATACCAGTCTTATACCTGTGTTGTGACAGATGACTAAGCAGTTGGGCTTTAAAAAACAAGCGTAAAAAGTGCCCTGTCCCAAGTTTGAGCAAAAGCAGCCCTTGCATTTCAATAGATCAAGTAATCCTTTGTGCCTAATGAATGGACTCAGGAAGGCTGACCTCAAACAAACAATGAATGATGAGATAGCCAGGGCTGCTTCTCAGATAACTTGGTACAGATCACTTTTTCACCAATGTTTTTAAACACTCAAGTGTTCAGTCATCCATGACAGTATCGGTATGATTTTGTTATCATTAGATAGAATATGAGTTAATCTTTGTCATGAAATTAAAATTAATTACACATAAGTTATACAATTTTAATATGAGGCTCTCAAAGTTGGGTATATTTTTATCTGGGACGCACTGTATAGTGCATAACACATTTAACCTTGTCTCTATGCATTTAATTCAAATAGATCAAGCATTCCTTGATTTGAAACTGCATTGAATAATACATGAATATGATTTTGATTCTCTATTGTTTATGTGGTATTGGGATATTTTTTTGAATGACCTTTGTTAATAGCATTGCATGCCTTTACCAAATAGACTTATGCATAATTATTTTAAAAGTTTTTAGGTACTGCATGACATCGGAATGAATTCATTATTCAATGTTTGTTTTCTCTCTTTGTTATTATAGCCCTGTGTCTTCCACGCAAGATGAGTGGATAGAGTCAATTCATACATGTAATTCAATGTTTGTTTTCTATCTTTATTATTAAAGCCCTGTGTCCTCCACACAAGGAGATTGGAGAGAGGTTGCTCTACAGAAATACATTACTAAGGTAGGTGTAGTAGAACTAACAGTCCACTCCCATTAATTTACAATAAGATGCTCAGTCGTTAAGTCAGTTACAGTTCGACCTCGCTTATCTGGCCACGTTGGGTCAAGCACCCATCCATTTAAGTGATATGGCCGGTTGTGAGAGTAATGCATACATGTAGCTTATGTACTGGGACATCAAAAATGGGGGAGGATTTATAGCCTTGAGTGGAAGGATTTATGAAACAGATGATTGGAAATGATCATGTCTTTCTGAGTGTAAGGAGATGAAGAGGTTTTATGTGAAATTTAAATGGAATAAAAATGGGAATCTGGCAAAAGTCCATGACCGGTTAATAGAGGAGGCTGCTTAAATGATGACCGTATATAAAGCGAGGTCGAATTGTAAAATTTATCATTCCATTTTCTGGAGCTTTTTTTTTTCTTTTCTCTTTTAATAATTCATATAACTGAAGTATCACATTAGACAACAAGTTTTGATGACTCAGTTTTATTAAAGATTTGTCTAAATTTCTTTTGAAATAAATTTGGATGCATCTATTCTTTACAATGGTTGTTTTTTTCTATTACAGCTTTTAGAACAATCACCCGGCTCAACACAGCAAGGCAATCAACCTGCTCAAACCTCCTTCAACTCAGGTTAGTTATTTTAATTTCAATATCTCTTTAATTCTTTCCATAAATTTACATGAATTCAAATAAAATGTACTACATTGTGAAGGGGGTACATCATGTACTTCTTTTTTGTTATGTGTTCTCTTTACCGGTCACCAGTGATAAAAAAAATAATCAACCAATCTTCCATTTATAGAGAAAGAGACTATACGCAGCAGCTACTCACATGTGATGACAGGGCATTGGCGTGGCCAGCCTGGTAGATCAGATAGTGGTAGGAGGGCCACACCCATAGACCATGGGAGTGCCCCGCCCGGTGGTAGAAAGGCTACAATCCAATCGATCGTCGTCATACATGTCATGTCTGATCCTTTAGGACCCTGCTGATGATGTTTTTCCAAATATCTCTGTCTTGTTCCAGGCGATGAGTCCGGCTAATTGTTTTATGCCGTCCGTCTATTTAAGCTTCTGTCTGCCTCATCTCTGACTACCTTCAATTCAACCTTGCATATGAATGATTGTTTCAATGTTATCATCCTGTTGTCCATGTACAGGTAAACCAGCGATAGAGAAAGAGACTGTACACAGTGGCTTCTCACATGTAATGACTGCGCATGGGCTTGGCCAGCCCAGTAGATTGGATAGTGGTAGGAGGGCCACACCCATGGAGCAAGAGAGTGCCCCACCCGGGGGTAGAGGGGCTACAATGAGGACGAGTAAACAGGTGCCTGGTGGGGCTAACAAAGGCCTCGTTAACAAAGACAAGGTAATGATATGACCCCTCCTAGTTTGCACCATATTTTTCTAATGATTTCACATAAATACATGTACATGTAGATAAACATGTTTCGGTTTTGTTTTGTTTTGTTTTTTTCGCCTTCCAAAAGAGACACCCGGAAATTTATCTGGCTCTACCTATAATATTCAAATCCCAATAGGATAATTATAAGATGTCAATCAAATGTTAATTCCATATCAAAAATATATATTTGTCATCATAGTTACAGGTCTTTCTCATTGTAATGAGGTTTTTAGAACCATGCCAAATACATTGTTATGAAAAAATATCTCTGTATTGATCAAATAGGTTTGCACATGCTAAATTAGAACCTCAAGAATTGCTTCCTTATAAAGAAATCTGGGGGGCATTTCATCAAAGGACTTGTCAGACATTTTATCCGACAAACTGTTAAAAGCTACTGAAATGCTTGCGTCTGATTGGCTGAGAGCAAATTTGTCGGATAAAATGTCTGACTGTTAAGTAGACTTATAGTCGCACTTAACTTCTACGCGCTTCTTGTTTTATAACGCGCAATTTAATTGATAGATTTCACAATGGCGCGCATCCCCTGTGCATGCTCTGACCAATGAGGTGATGCGTAATATAACGCACAAAAATAACGAGTTAAGTGCGATTTTTAAGTCTACTTAACTCTTTGTGAAACACCCCCCTGTACTCTGACAAAAGAAAGCAAGTGGCATATCAATGTAATTTTAGTTGTTGATGTTTATATATATATATATATATATTATACCTACATGTAGCATGCTCTTTTTCTGAACCAAATTTCATCAATAAACATCAATCCTGTTAAAAGATATGTTAGGCAAGGCATATTATGATATTGCACTGGTGTTAGTGTAAGTAGCAGATACATTTTTATATTAAACAAAAAATGTCATTTTTGCCACTTGCTTCCTTATGTCAAAGTAGGGTAGTACATAGTCTTAGCACTTATTGGTTTATTACATTGATTTACAGACACAGGCATCTGTTGCTAATACAGGAACAAAGAGTGCCACCAATAGACCAAGATCAGCCATGAATGTCAGTAGGGATAACGCTGGAAACCAGACCAATAAACCAACTCAGAAATCAAAAGTCTGGCGATGAGTTCACTTCAGTTATAACAGGGTGCTCATGACCATGCCAATTACCTAGTCATAACACTACTACTAATAGACTAAGATGAGTCATCAATGTATGCAGTTACAAAACAGCTGTCAGTGTCAGTTGAAACAATGCTGGAAACCAGACCAACTCACATATCAAATGTGTGGCGACGAGGTTACAAGATCACTCCCATAACAGGGTACTAATAGGACCAAGCCAATTACCTAGTTATAACTGATACAAGAAGATCAGCTGTTAATGCAAGTCCAAACAATGCTGGAAACCAGACTGATAAAGATCAAAAGTGTGAGGATATAAGTTCACTCCCGTTATAACAAGGTACTCAGAACCAAGCCAAGTAGTTATGACACCACTGGTAATAAACTAAGATCAGCCGTCAATGTAAGCCGGGACATCGCTGGAAACCAGACCAATAAACCAACTCAGAAATCAAAAGTCTGGCCATGAGTTCACTTCAGGTGCTCAGGACTAAGCAAATTACCTAGTTTTATCTAATAGAATAAGATCAGCCGTTAAAGGAGGACTCCGGGCTGAAATTTAAAAGTTTTGTAAAATAAAGTAAAATTTAACAAGCACAACACAAAAAATTTCATCAAATTGGATGAAAAATAACAAAGTTATGCATTTCTTAGGTATTGAATTTTTACGTAAACAGTTCTTGGCAGGTCTCATGAATATTTGAATATTCAAATGAGCAAACTGATGATGTCACAGTCCCCCTACTTCTTGTATATTTTATTATATGAAATCCTAATTATCTCATTTTTTCATACATTGCGTGTACAGAAAATCTAAACCTCATACTGAAATAAGTAAAAGCACTTGTGACCTTGAACATTCTACAAGGATTAATCCCTATTTTTATGTCCTTGGGGCAGAAAATCTTGATAATTGGTATTTCATACAATAAAATACAAAGAAAGTAGGGGGACTGTGACATCATCAGTTTGCCAATTTGAATATGCCAAGATCCAAAATTCAAAACCTAAGAAAATTCATAACTTTGCTATTTCTTATCCGATTTTGATGAAATTTTCAGTGTTGTGCTTGTTAGATTTTACTTTATTTTTCTAATAATGCAAACTCCAGCCCAGAGGAATTATTTAATGATACTTTAGAAATTCAAGGAACCATTCCAGTAGACAAACTCAGAAATCAAAAGTGTGGCATTAAGGTTACAAGTTCTTTACCTTTATCAAGCCAAAAACATTTACCTCCAATGTAGTTATGACAACTCTACTAATAGACTAGGAGCAGCAATCAATGGAGATCAGGACAATTTTTGTGTTTCATAATGTATGCACCACCAACTTTCATGAGGGTGCAACTTGCGTGCATGTACAGTCTGTGTAAAAAAAAATGGTACAGTCGGGGAAAAAATGATACCAGGTTGTGATTAATTTTCATACTATAAAAAAATGTTTTCCACTTGTACCATTTTATTTGACACAGACTGTATTATGAAAAGCGAGAATTAAAGAACAAGACCAATATACATTTGTACATTTGCAATTCCAGAGAATTCCTCCCTCCAATACAGTTCACTCCTCTCTCGAACAAAATCTAAATACTATTACCTTGTTATAATGAAAACAGTGCACTCTAGTTGTCAAGCCAAACCATGTACTAGTGCAAAACCTCTTATGTTCAGTATAACCCTGACTTGTTATAATGAAAACTTAATAAAAGTTCCTTGCCATCATTCAGTCCACTTCTGTTGCAAGGAGGTACTCATAACAAATGCATTTACTTTGTAAATATGATACCTTGTCATAATAATGCTATAATTTATAAAGCTCTTTTCCCGTAGCGGCCTAAAGTACATACAATCATGTAAACGGGAGGAAAGCAAGTACAATATTATATTTACACAGAATTGTAGAAGTCAGGGTTACAAACAGAAGTCAGGGTTATACTGAACATAAGAGGTTTTGCACTAGTACATGGTTTGGCTTGACAACTAGAGTGCACTGATATAATTCAATACCAGGTTACTTTGAGATAAAACACCTTAGTTACCAATGTGTATCCTTGCATGGGTAAGGATAATTGTGATTATATCATTTATCATTCACTTTCAAAATCGTTTTCGTACTGTTAAACAGACATTTTCATAGTACAAAAATTTCGCAAATTGCCGACAATCAAATTCTGTAGTGGTGTTCAGTATTGTACTGGCTTTCAAATGTATTGTGTAGACATAGACTTTTCCAAGCATTTTACTTTCGAGAATCTCGTCTTGCAAAATTAGCAAATGTATCATGAATGCAAAAATATTTCAGGGATTATAAACAAAAAGTTAACAATGAAATACAAAGGTGTAGGGCTAGCAAATGGATCTTGTTCTTTATAGTAAAATCCAACTATAACAAGTGTCCCAAGAAAAGAAAAAAACTGGATTATAAATCATAACAAATAATTTACTTAAGAAGTTTATATACGTGTTTGAAAAGTTCTGATTTTCTTTTTTCACTTGATCCACAATTTAATTCACCCATGATTTAATTAGTACAATAGAGACTGGTGCTGCGTAAGGTTCATACAGGCCATATATAGCTCATCAAGAATATTTTTCATGAAGATAGAATTCTTCTGGGACACACAGTATAATAAAAATGTCATTTCTACCTGTGAATCGATAGACTTTATTCATTGACGTCATTTCGCCACCATCTTAGAGGGTAAGGCCATTACCTTGCACACATATCCGACAATGCCGTATACGCATATTTCCTGTGTCCTTTGATGGAGGGCGCTATAAGATTATGACGTCATATGCATAAGGTCTATTGTGCGATTTTTGTTCCGTCTTTTTGGTAGTTTCATTTTCATTTCCCTTGAACGTTGCCTGGCATATTAGTGTGTTTATTTGTTAATTACTCCCAGATGCTTAGATGTTATTAGTACCTGGCTGCTCGTCAACTAATTTAAAAGAAAACTGGAAAAGGAAAAAAAAAATGTTGAACCTTTACAAACTAGACATGAACTTGAATGTACATGTATTAAATGTATTGTATGTGTATGCGTGTGTGAAATTGGATAGTACTTAAATTGCATTGATAATGGAAAAAATGAATAGTGTATATTTGTGTAATTGTTGATATGTATAAATGTAGGCTATACAATCATTCCAATTTTGTAATTAGGCCTTCTATTATGTACATGTTCTGCTGTGAGACAGAAGGGTCCAAACTCATGTATTTAACTCTTTGCCCATTTTCTTATGGCATATTCAATGCTCGAGTGGTCAGAAGCTATTGAAATCTGGTATAAACCCAAAGGATAGAAATCAACTTTGGGATAAATGCTATAAAGTAATGCAGCTTTTTTAAATATAAATTTGAAAGAAGAAAAGTGACCAGAAATTATCAAATGAAAAAGTGAGCGAATAAAATAGTGTTTATTTGAATGAACTGATTTTAGAAGAAAAGGGATTAGACCATGCGGGATACGAACAGATGGGCATAAGACAAGTTGGTTGTAGACTTAGTGTTAATTCACTGATTTAACTACCTCCAGGCTTATAACAGACAAAATGTACACTTAACAAATATTTCAAACTGAAACTGAAATTAAAATCAAATCAAATATCAGCTGACTTTAATAATGAAAATGGCAACAAATCAATTTTTATAATTAGAGTGTACATATGAAGTTTTGTAAAATTTTGAATAATATCAGTACCTCATGAATTTATATTTCATATTCCAGTACAAGTTTTGAAAATTTGAACATAGTTTTGTGTGAATTTTGTTCAATGTGTCATATTTGCAGTTTGTTGTATTTTTGTATTCATATATAGCTGTATTTATTTGAAAATAAATCACCTTGCCAAATTGAAATAAAAATTTTGTAGATTTATTATTGGAGTAAGACATCTTAAGCACAAGACAACGTGTACCCATTGTTATGTCAAGAGATAATTCAAGGTATCGGAGGTAAAAAAAAAAATAAATAAAATGAACAATTTGTGCACAACTACAGCACTTGAAAATAACCCAAAATATCTTTGCCAGACACTCCAAAGAGTTACTTGGTAAAGAGTTAAAGGAAATAAACAGTTTACGTCAACCCAAAGACGTACAAAAATCTGACCCTGTGCCTACCACTACTTGCTTGCGGTTACTCATACATTAAACTGTTTGATTCTTTGAACTCTTTAACTTCATTTTATAAACTTTGGGTTGTGGGGGGGGGGGAAGTAGTTTGTAAGATAATTGTAAGTGTTCCAGCTGTGCACAAATGTTTTGGTTTTTTTTTAACCTTGGAGACTCTTTAGTAATGCAAATCCTATAGTTCTGACCGAGATTGATATCACAGTTGATTGCAATCAAATCATGACCATTCACCTTGTGTTCAACATGGGTCAATCGATTGCAATCAGCCGTCACGTTGAACTCGGGTCAGGACTGTATAATGACACTTTTCCACAATGGATGCTAATGAGCCTCTGCCACTATGCAAAATTTCTAAATCACGGTTCCCAGCATTTCAAGAAAACAAAATTCCCGGATAATTATTTTAACCCATTTCCAGTTTCGCACGTTTTCTATGTTGTCGCAATTAACTATTTGCAGTATAAAACTCTTGTCTGACCGAGTACCGTACTTTCGATTTCCTTGACTTTAATTCCCTGTTGCATTTTTTATCAAATTCCCTGACTTTTACCCGACTGGAAGAAAGTAAAATAATTTACCCCGATTTCCCTGATGCGCTGGGAACCCTGTTAATACAGTCCGAACTTGCTTATACAGCACATTTTACCGGCCTATTTATATCAACTGGCCATAGACTTTGGCCAGATTCCCTTATTATTCCTTTTTCCGTTCACATAAATGCCTCACTTTCTCCTGTTTTTCATATTATTTTCATCTCCTTCCATTCAGAAAGACATTATGACCATTTACGATCATCCACCCCATAAATCCTCCCCTCAAGGCTATCAAATCCCCCCTATAAATTTTTATAGAAATCTCATGTGGTGTCCCAGTACATAAGTTATGCACTACTCCTACAACTGGCCATATGCATGGGTGCTGGTCCCAAGATGATCGGATAAGTGAGGTCGATCTGTATAAGGTATTGTAGTTATTGTGTAAACATCCTTCAAACTTTATTTCAAAATAAATCAGAGGACAAATGAGAAATTGGTGAAACACATTATGTTCAACAGTTTATTTAATACCTTATACTTGAAAACAATATTCAGTACAAACGAACAAATCCTTTCAAATATATGGTCAAACATAATGACCATACTTACTGTAAAGAAACAGGTAAAAAGATCAACATAAAAACATATTTCATTTATATTTCATTGGAACATACTTTTTGGCACAAGACAAAAGAAACTTGTTCGTTTCTTTGAATGGCTTATGAATACAATCTAATGAAATCAAAAAGTCTTTGTTCAGAGACGGAAGGTATTAATTCTCGGTAAATTATTGGCTCAAAACAGACGATATTAATTTTCTTTTAATCCAATATGTCAATCACTACAATTTCTTATGAAAAATTATGTCAATGGAAATATGTTACATGTATGTTTTTTTTCAATGCAGCATAAAATAAGGATTGCAACTGTGAGAGAAATTACGAAATCTAGTTAAACACATGTCCGTAGGTTATTTAATTGGTGGGCCACGAGACAGAAATTATTTAACGGATATATGAAAAGTTTGATCTTACAACTGAACAGTCCAGAATGTGGTCAAATATCACAATATATTGAAGATATTCATTGAAGAACAAATTTATGGCAAGAAATGAAATATAAAAATAACAAACATTTTTGATGTCTTCATCAAGTACCAAAAAAAAAATTAAAACCCAACAAACTACACACTATGGTGGGATAATCCACGGCAATTTTAAAAAAAGGAAAAGTTTCTCCTTTCCTAAATCTTGACATTCTAGTGTGTTACATGTATCTCAAAATCTAACATTCTAAGACATGTTGATTTCATGCATATTGGTTAAAATCTTGATGAAACTTAGATGTACATGTATTTGAATCATATTTTTAACCCTTGTTAATAACCCCCAAAAAAGACAATCTTCCACTGTCTCAAATGGTGAGTAGTACATACACAAATCAGCAACAACTTTCCTGCCTGGTAAACACATTTAACAACTATAACTTACATTCTACTGTAAAAAGATATTCATTTACATGCAGACACACCAACACTTCAGATTAATTAGAACATTGGGAATTAGAACACATAACGCAAATAGATAAAACGGCTGAAACAAATGACTTCTCACAGGAAAAAGCATGAATAATAACACTTTGCTCTGTCATTCAATTTTGGGAATGTGCTTAAAATCAATAGATTTCTTTCTCTCGAAGACATCTCTAAGAAGGCATTTGTTTCCGCTGTTTTAATTATTTGCGCTTTTCGCGTTCCTATTTCTAATATTCCAATTATTCTGTAGTATTGGAATCTCTGTACATGTCCATGCATCAGACAAATAAAATAAAGTACTGAGATGTGTCTTGATAAATATGTCCTTAGAAAAAAACTATTTACATGTTAATCTAACTTGGCACAGCCAAAGAAAACTACTATACTAACATATGTACATTAACGATGAAAACAGATGGAATACTTTGGTAATAAAAACAAGAAAAATAACACTAAATCAGAAGTGAATTTCTGTGGAAGACATCTGTAAGATAATAGTACCGATATGTCTTTGGTTTCAAAAACTTTAATACTGTTCATTCATTCTTTTCCCCTCTCTAAAACACATTCACAGTTATTGCGGCAGTATATAAATCTCCAACATAAACACATACGCACAGTGCAAAATAACATGCACAGCAACTGTTCTAAAGGACTTTAATACTGAACATGAAGAATATCAGCTGCTTTTAAACCCCGGTTAAAATGAATATGTAACAGAGGATTTTACACAGAATAGACTCTTCATATTTAAGAATGCAATTTGGTTAGCAATGGACAGTCAACACCTGTTATAATTGAGAAGAATTTTTTTTTTAAATTAGCTGTCTCTGTTCATGTATCCCTTAATATCTGTGTCTCTATCTCTCCATGTCTCTTCCTTTGTCTGTCTCTCTATACATTCCTATTTCATTATAATAGTGAGCTTTCGCAAATCAATCGCAGACGGGTTCAAGGACGAAAAGAGATCAGATTTAATCTGCGCATGCTCATTTTGCCACTGCTTGTTCGTGCTTCAAATTCAAGAACAGTTCTTAGCCAATTTCATGTTCTTGATTTTAGCAACGGTAAGAAGTAGCTCAGCCAATCAGCGCTTTGTTTTTGTCAGTGATGCGCTATACGCATTGTGCACAAGTTACACGGCAAGCTTTAAGAACTGCGCACCCTTTATTGTGACGTCATATAAGTTCAATAATTATTGTCAAGCCTTAGGAGGACCGCGGACAAGTTCAACTACGGTTAAATATTACCTTTCCTCGTCCTAGAGTGAGTCCGCAATCGATTTGCAAAAGCTCCCTAATGAGTTGCTTGGGACAAAACCAAATACATCTTTGTATTGAAATCTTGTGAGTAAACTCATACATTGACATGTTTGTATCTGGGACAGTAAGAACTGCCTTGTTATTTAACAAAATTATTGTATCCATGTTCATTATTGATTGGTTCTTCCCATCAAACACTCGCTTCATCTTTGCACCCCTTCCATCCTCTCTCTCTCTCTCTCTCTCTCTGTGTCTCTCTCTATCTCACCCCATCATCTAAAGATCTTGTATTGTGTTCCTCCTGCATTTGGTTCTTCCCATCAAACACTTGTTTCATCTTTGCACCCCTTCCATCCTCTCTCTCTCACTGTGTGTCTCTCTCTATCTCACCCCATCATCTAAAGATCTTGTATCATGTTCCTCCTGCATTTGGTTCTTCCCATCAAACACTTGTTTCATCTTTGCACCTCTTCCATCCTCTCTCTCTTTCTCTTTCTCTTTCTCTCACTGCACATCTCTCTCTATCTCACCCCCTACCATCTAACAATCTCTCATCATGTTGCTACGTTGGTATCTATTTCATACCCATAAGTATCTTGATATCTCTAACTCTGTTAGTTCTTCTCTCCTCTGGTGTTTGGTTCTTCCCATCGAAGACTCGTTTCATCAGTTGTCTCTTGATCTCTTGTAGCTGTAGCATGGCTTCCTCCACACTGTTACGCACCAAGAACTGTTCCAATGACAAAATAAAAATTGTCCCATCATTTTAGTTTTGGTATGGTAAGAGTGCCCAAGTCTACACAATGCCCATGTCTGCACACCCACATAAATGTGGGATGGTGGTTGAACAAAATATGCCATAAACATGACTTTTCAATCTTAACCTCAGCAATCCATTAGAAAATGCATGATGAGTATTAAAATAATAGTTTTCAACAAGTTTTATTACCCCCCTGCATATTTAACACATTTAAAATTTAAGGTCTATAACTGTGTGCAAAATGAGCTAGTGCGCAGACATATGCACTTTCAGCTTTGCAACACAAAATGACAAAACTATCTTAACCCTAATCAGGCCGAGGGAGGGTTGATTCAACCCCCCCCCCCTCGACATTTTCCGCGACCATGCCGCTGCGCGAAAATTTTTGACCGCACCGCTCCCTGACTTTTTACTAACAAGTCTTGCGCATCTTTTGAAACCATTTTCGCGAAAATCGGTCGTACGGTTACGATGCTGCACGATTTTCAGAAATATCCGTCAGACCGAAAATCGCTCAAAAACATGATTTTGTGTACAAAGTCAATGCAAATAGAGTTTTCTCACCTAATTCACAAAGATATGATTATTTTCACTTTTATTGGCTAAAATTCATTTATTTTAGCATAATAATGCTTAAAAAAGATTCTGCAATCAATTTTGACCAAAAAACAAAGAAAAACAAAAGGTCGAAAAACAGAGAAATACATAAGAAATTTGAAAAACAATAAAATACATAAGAAAATGATTTTGATACCGAATTTTTTTTGAAGTACAATTGTTAGAAATGCTACAAAGAATATTTAGACCAAAATTTAGCATTCTATGAGCTTTATTTAGTAAATTAGAGCAAAAAGTATGAGTTATGCATAAATTAGCATAATTAATTAATATAAAATAAATCACATTATTTCAGAAAAATTAACTGTACTAACTTGTAGATTACATCGCACACTATCATTGTGCAAAATTTAGTGGCGCTCGCGCGATCTGCGGCCGAGATCTCAGGGGGGGTTGATTCAACCCCCACCCGGCTATAGGAGAGCCAAAAAAGCCCGGCCTGATTAGGGTTAAAATTGTTTAAAGAAACATTGTTCTTATAAATAATTTTTATTTCAGTGATCATAAGAAATATAAAAATGGAATAACATTATTGCATTTTAATCTGTTTACTCTGTATTGAAATTGAGGTAAAATTTTAGGTGCGCAGACATAAGCAACTCATATAATGGATTACTTTATGCAGACAGTTATTCAAATGTTGAAAATTAATTGAAATTGGAATGAAAGCTTATATTTGTCCATTTACATTATACAAAAGCAGTGTCAGGTAAATTTATTTTCCAAAACTCTAATATCAAGATTACAATGATTATTTCCTTACGAAACATTAGAAACTTACCTTAGTGATAGTGACATCTTTGGTTTGTCCCAGACGATGACATCGATCAAAACATTGCTCTTCACACGCAGGATTCCAAGCCTAAAATACACAAAAGACAGTTTATCAATGATCAGTGATAATATTGTATTTAAATGTTATTATCATAAAGTTTCTGCAGACAAATCCACCAGTCTCCCAGAAAAGAAATTCTTTATGTTGAAAGCTACAGTCTCCCAAGGCTAAAATCTTATGTATGATTCAGGTACCAAGACTGCGGTGAAAGATTAGCAGGACATAGACCTTGTGATATCTCCTGAATCAACATTCAACCTATCAGCAGTTGTGCTCGCATACACTTGCGACTGATGTCCTTTGCACATTAAAGACTCAAATGTCCACCCGTCATTAGTCAGGGAGCAAATATTGTGACTTATCTTATTCATGGTACTTATTTCTGGGTAGAGACAGGTTTGAGAATGTAAGCAACCTGATAGGTCAACTGACGTCACATGGGGTGTGCATTTAATTTCTTCAATGTGAAAAACTACTCCCACCAAAAAATTGATAATTAATGCTATACAGTTAACATAAAAAGTCATTTAACTTTCAGTAAACTGAGGCCATGGTATGGCCATGTAACAAGATAAAGTAGTAAAATTAGCACTAATTTTCTTATTTACGAGATAATCACATGACCCTCTCTTACCTTGCTTTTGTTCCCCGAGAACAATGCTAAGGACCGAACCACAATTAGACACCAAACATTTTTTCCTAATGCACTGCCCCCCATAATCCCCTGCCTCACGCTCTTGGCTCTGTTTACACGACGTGGCGTTAGCCCGCCAAGGCAATTATCTTCATTCTTTGAACCAACTCTTAATCGACACTCGTCAAAGAGACAAGGTTGGGGGCCGGAGGGAGGGGCGTAAGAGATTGGGTCAGTGATTTTTATATCTCGTAAATATAAGAATAATTAGTGCTAATTTTACTAATTTTACTTCAATAATCACAGACCCTCTTCTTACTGCTTAGTCCAAACAGACCAGCACCGACACCCAAGGTGGACAAAAAGAGAGGCAGTGCGGGAGGCTAAGAGGCCTTTTGATTAGTCTCGCGTGTGGCCGCCTATAATCGCGAGACACCCCAAAACGCTTCCTCACCCAATGCAAACGTCGTAGGTAAAAATGAAGATTGAAAGGAATTGACTAGTGGCGTCAGTACTCTGGGCTGTCAAGGAAGCGATCTCTCAGTGGAAAACGGGGCTGCAAAGAGCACGCCAAGGAAACGCTGATACCTCTGGTATACGGTGACCTGTGGGGGCCCTTAGACTGAACAGCAAGCGCGTCAGGGACACCGCCTCTTTAGGATACCGCTTCTCAGCGATCCAGGCGGAGATGGAGGGTCGGGGAAGCGCAGTAAAGGATATCTTTTCGAGTGGATGATGAAGAGTTTATCACTCTTACAACAGAATTTCGGGATCTGGAAAGGTACCTAATTAAGGCCCTAGCCAGAACACCACACCTTTCTCCCTCCGGACTGAAGAGAACGAGGATCGAAGCCTTGTTGAGAAAGATCTCCACCGGTCCCGCAGAGCCAGTCTTTGGTTGCCCATGAAACAGGTTCAGGGCGATAGACGCAACTTCCGAGGTTCGAACCTTGAAGTGGCCCCTCAGCTGCACTAAGGGGCCTGATATGCGTATACTTCGTCTGTGGCCTGAAGCCACCGCACACTGATAGAGACCAGACTTAACTGTCATAAAGGGTGAAACGAAGATCCGACGCGGCCCGAAAGGAGGTTAGGCTAACGCCTCTCAGCCTTGCAAACTCCAAGAAGGAGCTAGGGAGTGAGACTGGATTCGGTCTTTCGCAAAGAAAAACGACCTAAGCAAGCGGCTTAGACCGGAGAAGTCTGGAAACTGTTAGAGCCGTCAGAAAACCGTCGTGAATTGCACAACAATGGAGGACGATAGCTCGTAAGGTCGAAATGAGAACGGCCCTAGTCAAAGGTGGATTAAAAATCGCTTCAAGACCTTGGGCAGGGGTGTCCCTCTGGGGAGCAACCCTTCTCTTCGTACCCTCAAAAAGGCAGCTAACATGGAGATTACACCTAAGCGCGACTCCCTCCGG
Source organism: Paracentrotus lividus (assembly GCA_940671915.1). Classification (NCBI taxonomy): domain Eukaryota; kingdom Metazoa; phylum Echinodermata; class Echinoidea; order Camarodonta; family Echinidae; genus Paracentrotus; species Paracentrotus lividus. Next base: position 20,243,613 of record CALNVZ010000674.1, read on the forward strand.
TTCCGGGCATGTAGAGCGAGGCTCTCCTTTCGAGAAGCCAAAACGAGATCTGCCTACGAGACCTGACTGAGACGCCACGCAGTCAAGCGAAGCTGAGTCGGATGCCTGAAAGAGCGCCGGAAATATCGGCTGGCTTCACACGTCTTCGTCACCGAGGAGTGAGTTCAACGGCGCCCGACCAAAATCGCGAGCGTAGAGGAATCTACCCATGGTCTAGTTCTCCGGCCAGTGCTAGTTTCCTGGTTTTTGCTGGATTCTCCTAATCGAGGAGTTCATCGCCACAGCACTCCGACTCTCCTCTAGGCGTCTTGCTTCAGGGCACTAGTGGTGGGATCTCTATGGACCATTAGATTAAGGATGGTATCTAAGAGCGTATAAAAGACATATTCAGTTCATATTCCCGACTTCCGGTCGTCACTAAGAAAAATTTTTTTCTTTCCCTTCTTTGTATACTAGGAGAGAGATGCCTTCAAACTTTGACTAATAGTAACGCCCTCGATGGAACTTACAGCCAAGGAGCTTCCGTCATTACTAGTCCGTCTTCTCTATGATCTCGAAGAGAAGACCAATCGGAGGTGTGAGATGATTGTCGCTGGGACCAGGTGAGACATTGGTAACGTTTTCCGAGCAGACGGTTTCGTTCTGGTATTATCGAGAGCGATTACATCGCCGGTTCGCCCCGCCTAGGGTGGAGGCGAGGGCAAGAGCCGTGGCTGAGGTACTTTTCTCCTCTGCACTATCTCCATCAAGCTGGAAGCCGCGACCAAGGCGGCGTTTCAAGCTTCCTCTTTGCGAGTGTCCTTGTCGTGGTCCTCCTCGGTTAACAAGATATGAAAATGAAGGGGGTGATACTCGCTAGCGTTACACTTGTTGTACCTAGCGCTCTAGGTGCTCCGCACCTCCTCTACATTTCCAGCTACGTTTGAGATTTTTAGAAGTGACATTATGGTAGTCTTCGAAGGAGCATCCTTAAGGTTAAATCGGTTCCCTCACGTTTATGCTTGATATATGTGTGTCCTATAGATGGAATCTCTTTTGTTCGGTTTTCTTTCGGTTTGTGTTGTTCCGGGATCCAATGAGAACTCTCTGAAGGTTCCTCTTCTCCTGTAAAGTCGCCAGCGCATCAACATGTTCCGTTTCATAGAACCGGAGACCACCCCTATCCGGCCCCATAAACACGTCGGATTGCCTGTGTGTAAAAGAATCCAAGGTATTAGAGCGAGAAACCCACTATACCATCTCGTCTACACATTGATTGTGGGGATGGGTGCATGTCAGTTCGCCCTGAGCCGAGAGTCGCCCTCTGTACGGTTCTCCCTGTACCCTTCGCATAGGCCGCCCCGGTCTAGCCCTGCAATAGCCACAGCGCTCGTGTAGGCAATCATCGCGCTATCAATGCGGCGCGTGATCGCGCTAGCGGAGTCCGCTTACACAGATTTAATGCATATTTTCCTGGACGATATGGAGAACCACCACAGTGGCTCTCACGGGCAGGGCTGGTCTACGCGCGATCTGCGCGACCCGAATCTCCGATCTGGTTCCATCAAGGGGTGAGCCACCACAGGAGGTGTGGCCTTTGGGAGCACCGCGCCAGGAAATCCTCCACGCTGCTCGCTCGGAGTCTGAGTCATAAAACCCCCTACTACTCCCGAAAGCTCCCAGGTAAAGCTGCTGTGGCGCAGTCGGTGTATTTGGGAGATATCTCCCTCCGGGTGCAGTTTTGGCTGACTAAAGTCCCAATCGTCCAGGTAGACGACCAAAGTCGTCTAGGCATCTGGAAGTACGCATCTCTAGCCGAAATGCGAGAGATGATCGCTCTAATCCCGATGCACGAGGGAACGGAAGATCCTGCATCGAGCGTGCTCCGTATGGGGGTCGGCGTATCTGTAGTCAGTTCACACGTCTGAACTAGACTCCGTGACTCGAGAGCAACGAATCAAACACGCTCTTCCGCCTAATCTAAGACTTCCGTGCACCTTTCGCCGAATGTACGAGCGGCCTCTCTGGAGCCTCCGAAGACGTGAGTTAGTGCTCTCATCCCGGGCCAGCCCGCCGCTGGAAGTGACAATGTCCAGAAAGTATCACCTCCTGTATAATATGTCTGGGTCGGAGTGTGCCGCTTCAGGAGTTGTGCCGAAATATCGCTCACACGATCAACCCATCTATACCGTAGCCGCCTCAAGTGCTGGATGTGCCCAGAAAGAAAGGGTTACTGCGGGCCGGAGTATCCAGGCACACTGTCATCCCCTTCTGCGGATTGCTCAGGATGCTAGCTATCCCCAAGTTCCACCAGGCCGCTGAGACCAAAAGGCGAGGGCTTCTAGCGTCCGAGGCTCCCACGCGGTGAACGTAACCTCGGGTGGGCCTCGGCCTTGTTCCTGTGATCTCCCAGGAAGCCAAATGAGGTACGGCGCGTGCAGCTAAATCTCGTCACCGTTTCGAGCTAAGTTGGGTCCAGGTTGCCCGCTCCCGGCGCCCCTCTTCTCCCTTCACCTGACTACCATCCGTTGACCCATGCCACGAGGTAGCCTGTCCCGGTCACTCTTATTTTTTTGGTCACATATCTCACCCGGATGGCCCACAGCTCCGCGAAGGCTGCCGAGGAGGTGAGGGGCTAGCGAAACCGCGTCTCCTGGTAGGCTTCTGTCCGTGGCGCAGACCAGGCGACAACTCATCAAGGTACTCTGAACTCAGGTGGGGCGCGGGCCGTCCGGTTATCCACGGACTCAGTATCACCAGTTTCGGCGTCCTACAACATGCCCCTGCGCTCACAGGCATATACCAAGCCACGATCTATCCACGCTATGGGTTTTTTTTTGTTAGTCTATGATTGGTTCCCTCACCTCTTGGTGCGAAGCTTTTACTTCCGATGGTTCTTCATGGCACCCGATAGTGCCAATCCCCGACCTCTGGTACAACCGCGTGGGTTTGATATTAGGTTGGGCAACCAAATACTCACCAAGGTTTATCTGGATAACCCGGCGTGAGCTGGCTACGAGACCGAGCTGCCGTGTCCGTAGTGACAGGTGGCCACTGGTCTATGACCATAGTGCCATATGTGCCGCTCCCAGGATTACCCTGTCCCGACTAGTCTTACTGGGCGCCAGTAAGCCCAGTCATTCTCTTAAATCCCTCTGTGTCATCGTTATGGGTTTGATTAGGTAGTACACTGTTCGTGTGGGAACCGCCTTGGTAGGGCTCGCAACTCGTCTCACCACCGAAGAGTCACACCGGGATGGAGTCCGGGCTCTCCGGGTGCCGTCAGGCAGGTTCGAGCTGTGGTTCACAACCACCCCGGCATTCATGCTCTCGAGCGCTGCGTGCTCGGGTCCAACCCCACTGATTTATATCGGGCGTTCCCGACCCCGTACGGGCCCCGGATTATCCGTATTCTTGGTGTTTGCCTCCGTGCACCCATTTCTCTACCCAACCGGCCTGTTGCTGAAGGGTTACCGAGACTCCTTATCCCTCCCCCGCGGGGTATCTCTCGCGGGCTCCCAGATGTGGGCTGCAGGTGTTCCGGAGAGAGACGGCAGTACCCCCGGTGGGGCTTAGGCTATATACCCTCGTCTCTAAGGTCAGAATAACTTCTTTAGTAACCGACCAAAGGAACCCTCCGCGCCAGCTGTGCTAGCCAGGACGACATAGCGTTCGGCGAAGGGCCGGTCCTGCGTCCCGGAGGCAGGACAGTGGCACGGATTTCTGTATTGTGTCACACAGAGCCCACCGCGCCTTATCGTTGGCCTCTGGTTCTCGGATCCTGCTATTTGATTCATTTAAATTTATTTTCTTGTTCACTGTCTTATGTCTTTCTCTTCATTATTTTCTAACTTTCCTTGTCTCATTAATTTTTTTTTGTCGGAGCCGCGGGCCATACGGGGTGCGTAACCGCTCACTCTGACGCGCGGGTACCATGGCTGCCCCCGTGTGACTCTCTGAGGGACTAGACCGCCCGGACCAAGGTCATTACCGGGAGGCTTGTACTATCTCTCTGTACTTATCGCGAAATGGCAATATCTTCGGAGTGTCGTCTCGAACGGCACAACACCTTATCGGATTCGGGATATCCGACAAGACTGCGTCGAGACACGGTTAGGGTCCAGGCATGGTTTTATTATGAGCGTGCTTGTATCCTGACGACTGGATTGATAACGGATAATCCCGGACGATTACTAGTCTCAGTATTCACGCACTTCTCAGGGTCGGTGAGGCTTGGCGCTTTGCTTTCTTAACACCACACTTCCCGAAACGCGGCACGTTGCGGGCTGCTATGAGGATTTTACACACCATACGCGCGTACGTTAGCCCTCGTCGAGGCGAAGCTGCCGCAGTATATGCTTACCCCAGTGTTCGAGTTTGCTATCCCGGTCTTATTCCGTGCTGGTTTCATTTGTCGTTTATGTAGTTTATGTTTTTGAAGTTAGTACGTGGAGCTTGCGATGGTGTTCACCACTCCGGGAAGTGCCTTGGATACCCTTCATGTCCGTGCGTGTCGTTCTTAGAGTCTGAAAGGACTTTGCACTTCGTACCTTGCTAATAAAAACTACCTTCCCGACTCCATCCGACTATTCTCTTTTCTTGACTGCGAGCCTGGATGTGAGGATACTCCGATAGTATTGTTCTGGTTCTATATGTCGGACACCGGGTCTCTCGTTATCCCGTGGGGGTCCGCTTACGGCAGGACTCCCTAGGACGGGTCAGTCCGAGCCAGAGGCCTTTAACACCTGCGCGTCGTGTTGTGACCAGGCCGGTGTCCTAACAATGTTGGTTTTTCTGCCACGAAGGCGTGAAGCTGAGCCTCATTCACCTCTGGAGCGAAGCCGTCAGATAGTAGTCATACCCGCTTAATGTAGGTGCCGGAGGCCATCACCCAAGAACTGAACGGACATATCCCGGAGTGCCGTTCACCGGTCGGGACCTAGGCGGTCATACCGAGGCAGTAGAGCCGAATCATGCAGGTGGTTGTACCCAGGCCGGTGTCTCATGAGACGAGGTCGGGTTTTGTACTCAGCCGACGAGGATAAGCTGCCCCATCACTCCTCTGGGTAGCCATAACGCTCCGAGGGATTAGAGGAGGTAACCCGCCTTGTTAGGCGTGCGGCAGGCACCCATACCAAGGCATCGCGATATCCGAGGCCGTACCGGTTACTTGCGGGATGTCGCCCGAGATAGGGCGGTCAAGCCAGAGGCCGATGTGGCGGGTGGTTGTGACCGGGCCGCGCTGTCGTAGCTTTGAACGGGGGTCCGGGCGTACACGCCACGGGGGTTGCTGCCCCTTGTCACCTCTGGGAGCAGAGCCCGACCGGGCCATATAGGGAGCGTAACCCGCTTCCGGCTTAGGGTGCCGGATGGCACCCACCAAGGTGTTGTCGGTGATATCCGCAACTCTCGTGAGAAACTGCCAGCAGGTTCGTGACAGCTGTCATCCGGAGGCGGATAAAACGAATATCCCTGGAACGTATCTGCGGTGAACATCTGTAGCATTCCTGCGTCCGAGAGCTTCCGGTTGAGTCGCAGGTTAGACGCAACTTCCCGGCAGGCGTTCGGCCGCGTTATCCCAAGGGATAGCCGTAATAAACCCTGCTGCCCACTGGACGACCAAGAACAACAACCGCGCTTGACGTAGGTGGACACTCCGGACGTGGGAGCGGAGCCACCATCTGGGGTTACCCACTTGATGGAAGTGTTCCGCCAGTTGCAGAAACTGCGGCGCTATCGGCGTCCCAACCGTACTCGGCACCCCGAGGTCATGCTCCTGAGCGAGAGACAGTGTGCGCACGACTCTCATCCCCCGAGTGAGACAGAAAACGCCAATTTTTTGCTGCATACACACGGGGGGGCCACTGCACGGGCGAGACGTCTGGCGAAGACTGAACTCGTTCCTGTAGGCCGAGACAACTCGAGACCGACAACGGTTCTTAGGCACGCTTGGCATAACGTTGGCGTACGTTTAACCTTGTGCTCTCTTTTGTTGAGCTACATAAGACCTTTCTTACGTTGCTGGACTTAGAGGAGGTGGAGCCCCGCTTGACAACAAGACTGTCTGCTGGCGAGTTTCCCCCCCTTTTTCTTAGGGCAGAGAGGCGGCACTCACGTACCCTGTGCTGGTTCGAGACGGCTCTCCCACCGGCGCAAGCTTTCTCGATACAGACGATAACCGTCTGTCGAATTGAGACCAATTGCCACCAGTCTCTTACGTTCGTCAAGAGGAGCTCACTCTGCTGTCCATTTGGTTGAACACGCCTTCTGAAAAGAAAAGAACAAACAAATTCTTTCTTATGAGCGTTAACCTAATTCCTTAGAAACTAAGGTAAGGAACCAGCGAGACCAGCTGGTATTAGGCGGCTCGTGGAGAATCCAAAAAAAAAGGAAACTCCGTCCAGAATAGGCTAGTATCGAAGAAAATAAAAATTAATAATAATTTTTTTTTGTTTTTTTTTTTTTTTTTTTTTTGTACGAAATACTAGGGGAACGAATTCCGACGAATCAACCAAGCAAACCGAATATCACCGGAAGAGCGACTAACAAGAAAGGCCGCATCGTACCACACATATACACACCACGCCCACAACAAAGATGGCGGCAGACCCTATATAAACGTAATCCGAGGACTCCGAAGATTTCCCGCCAAACCACGCCCACGTCGCCAGTTCGGCCGCGGAAAACAAGTACAATTAATAATAAACAAAATCCTACTTTCAATTGTCAAAATATTTTCAATAGAAATGAAGAAGGTAAAACCCCTCCTAAAATCGGAGATATCAACCCAAGGGTGGAAGCCCCAGTCAGAGAAATCAGGGACTGACGTTTTCAAAGAAAAAACAGGCGCCCAAACCGACCCGAGCCCCCCACAACAACCAACCACGTACAATTTGTATACGAGTGGGACTCGGGTTGGGAAACGGTCAAGAACAAAACGTCGAAAAGGGACGGTAAATTCTTGGCCATAAAGAGGGCGGCAATGTAACACTAAAGCCACTCACCGAATTTACTACGCTCATGGCGTTAATAAGAGGCTTTTGGAAGCGCCAAATTTATTTTGATAATATAAATTCAAATATGCCCAAGTAGGCACACCAGAGCTCACCCATTCAGGAACGTCCGGTTCCGTCACGACTCGAAAAAAAAACAGATATGAAGATAATTTCCTTGGCGGGCTAACGCCACGTCGTGTTCAGGCAGGCGTTGAGGCAGGGGATTATGGTCCGAGGCAGTGAATAGGAAAAAATGTTTTGGTATGTCTATTTGTGTTCGGTCTTAGCATTGTTCTCGGGGAACAAAAGCAAGGTAAGAGAGGGTCATGTGATTATTGCAAGCTAAATTGGCCTTCAAAAATATACCCCTCCTCCCCTCCTCTCTATCCTTCAAGGGAACTGTTCTAGGGGTGCAAGAGGAGAGAACAGGATGAACAAAGGAAAATGATGGACTTTGACAACATTTATTAGAGTGGACCTTATCTATTGTTTTGTCCAATTAGCCAGTCCCTCTCCCACAACCAGGATAAATGTGAAGGAATATGTTTTCACCGTATCTCGTCAATCATTTGCCCTACGACTCCGAGGGGTTATCGGAAATTAGCAGTATAGTACCATTGTAAGTAAACAGAGCAATAGATTCCTACCGGTTGTCTAATGTAGATATAAGCTCTGGACGCTGCCTTTTTGGTTCAGGTTAAGACCAACTCCATCCAGTTCCTTTTCCTAGCGACAGAAGGAATATTTGAGGTGAATCCGGTTTCCTTGCGCTGAATTCTCGTACGCAGCCGTTCCTCGCGTTGGACATTGAAGCCATATACAAGCCACACGATTGACCATTTGTTAAAACCTTTCTCACCCTGTACAAAAACAAACAGCAAACATTTTTAAGTTGTCAACAAGTTCCAGCTTTTCATTTTCTGTTAATTAATTGGGATATGGATCTGAAAACTATTTTATAATTCGATATTTTTTCATTGATTATGCATGTAAATTACTACAGTTGTCTATCTCTCACAAATTTTGAGCAATTCTGTTTTTGTCATTGATGAAAATTGAATCCAAACTTTACACACTATTCGTGAAATAAAAATTTTCCAAAAATCTGCTAGATTTGCCATTTATAAATCTTTTTCCCACCAACTTTTATAACGTTTTCCATTACATTCTAAGCTCCACAATTTTAAGACCTGTGCCCCGTAACATAAAGAGTTTTTCAAAATTGCCAAATCAATAGTAGCCAATCAGGGAGGCTTGTTGACAATTGCGTACTTCTTGAATATCGTTTCAATCCGCTGAATCAATTCAGATTATGGTTTGTTTCAAATTTTTGCAATTTATGTAACTCTTAATGTACAGGGCACTGATAATCAAACATAAATTTATTTTCTTTGGGCTGAATAAAAAAATGTAAACTGGCTGCCAATCACTGCTCTTGATTAAGGTATTGACAAGAATAAATAAACTCACGTGAGAGGTTTTCTTCAGCCAAGGTCCTAGGAACTGAAGGTGAACTGAGATAGGAATAACGGGACAACGCTCTTGGTCTTCTTGTTCTTGCTGCCCTCTGTTGTATAGTCAAACTCCATGAGGAGCATCAACCTGTTTATTGTCAGGGAAAACGCTAAGTTTATCTTTAGCTTTGGCTTAACTACTTTTAAACCTGATGGACACTTGTTTTCAAAATGAAAGTTCTTGCCTTTATTTTTATGATCAATAATCCACCAAAAATTAGAAAAATGTACACCAAATGATGCACATTACCATGCCGTAACAGGTCGCCAAGGGTGCATATTTTAATATTTTATTATATCATACCAAAATGTACATAGATTGCTTGAAAGAAGCAATTCATTGTTGCCTTTATCTTTTTAAAATTTCTTTATCCAGAACTATGTCTGGAACACCCCATTCAGTGATTTCTAATATGCTTTACCTTTTCAATGAATTACATGACTCTTTGTAATTTTTCTTTTACCTGTGGTTCACCCATCCAAGTTTCTAGTTTGTCCAATATTTTGTTTATCTTTGTAAACCTATTTTTAGATCTTTTTGATCTATCTGCGTACTCCCTTTGCACTAGAATCCTACTCTTTCCGCTCATGTCTCCCTTATCTCAGTATCTATCTTTGTCTCTTAGGTAACATTGACCAGTGAGTCTCTTGTTCTTACTGCTTTGCCGACATTAGAGTTTCAGCTGGGACCCATGATCCTACAACACTATTAAATTGTATTTTAAAAAAAATAAATTATAATGCGTTGCAATGATAATTTTGCGAGATGGCAAGATTTGCGTAAAGTTAAAATCTCATTGCGATACATTCTTACGTCTGTATACTAAATGGCTCAGCTATAAAGATTAATTCTTTTTATTATTAATGATGCCAAACCCTTGAGCAGTAAAATTACAGGAAATTTAGTCTTCATTGTGTGCACAAATTTGGTTTCTGCTGATATACATGCTACATTGTATCTGGGTTATATCTTTTTAAAAAACTCAGAAGTAAAAGGTTTTCAAGTCAAACTATGCTATTAAGTTTAATGTTTTCGCGAATATATCCTTTAATCAAACATTATGTGCCTTTCTCTTTCAATAAAGCTCCCCCCCTTTGCCCTAAAGAATGAAATGTGTCCCTTATAACCATAAGGCTCCTCTCCAGTCATAAAAACAACGTTCAGTCTTCTTGTTTCCCTAATGTCCTTAAATCCACAATGATGTTATAATGTAATGCTAAATGAGTAATAACAATAATAAAGATCTGAAAACATAACATATTTTTGTTTAAAAAACTTTCACTTATCATGACTCTCCAATTACACCTTGACAAACAACATGAGTCACACAGCGTGTTCACTTAATGGATCCTCAATTGATTCCATGCAATACAACACTCCTAGAAGAAATAATTATCATATTATTTACCTATTTACCACTTCGGGTGTTAGATTTCCTTTTGCCATTCCATTTTTTTTAAAATTCCATTTCGTTTTAAGTACTCTCTTCTAAAATCATTATTTCTCCTCGTTTTTGTTGAAAACACCTGTGAATCCTATATTTTCTGTGTTTTGTTTTTCAAAGACCTATATAGAAATATTCTTTTGTTATTATCAAAACTAAGACACTTCATAAAGGATTGAACATGGAATTTAAAAAAAAGATAAAAAAAACACATACAAAAGCATTAAACATTCCGCAGATCAAAACGCAATACCTTTGAACACCCATTCTAATCACAAATCACCTTTCATCAAACTATTTTCCTTTCAATAATTTAATGTTATGTACTACCAATTATACTTGTTCAATATCATATCTTATCTGATATGATTATACAAACAACTTTAGAATATCCCCCCTTCCTCCCCAAAATATATAAAAAAAAAAAAATAAAAAGAGAAAGAAAATAATCCTGGAAATTATTACCTCATCATCTTCCTTGGCTGAGAAAATGATATACAAGGTGTTGCTTATTTAAGCTACGTTTCTCCTCATCAGTTCTTCTCACTTGGTTATCTTTCAATCATAAAAAACAATATTCAGTAAATTAAATGAACAACCATTAATGCATTATACTTGTTATATACTATAGGCCTCACAATTATCACACAAACATGTAAACCTTAAAATCAAGTACATGAGAAAGTGGAAACTTCCCTGACCCAAAAAAATTCCACAGTTTTGAATATATCTTATGTGATCATGAAAATTAATCACATAATTTGCCTATAAGTTCATGGCTATATCATCAGAGCTCAATATTAGCTTCTTTTTTTTCCATTCATTTTCGATTTTATTAAAAATTCCCGTATAAACAAGTCTGCGACCAGACTATACAAACAAAGATTGCAAACGGTACAAAATCCATAATTACTTAAGAAGCAAATTAATATACAGAATACCATTGACTAACAACGAGCAAAAAATTCGAGCTGAAAAGCAAACCAAGTATACGAATACAAATTACAGCTCATGAATAAAACCGATATTAAAATTAATATGCAATACGGTTATGGTATAACGTATCCAGTTTACGTAAATTTTTGCAACTGTAGGCAGCTTTTTGCCCTTTGTCATACATAATTTTAGAAGAGACCAATACACAAAATGTAGTATAGCAAACATTGAAAAAAAAATTATTAGATCATTCCTTCAAGGTTTATGATATATGATAATTAAGAGGTTTTCATTGATGTGTTATAGTTGTATGTTCATTCAATAGTGGTCTGCTAAAATGTTGATACTGACAATCATTTCATTTCATTATCTATCTAATTAAATAAAGGGGAAAACACAGTTCATGTAGCCTCATGGGTTAGATGGATATATACCTGTAGCCTGACAGAGCTTTGCCAGCAGCCTTAGCACATAGTCCAAGAATGACAACACAGTTGTCTTAGCCTCAGATCAAGATCGCTAGGATATCGCCATTAATGATCAAGACACTGCCTTTTGCTGAAAGTACCTACGATTGAGAATATATTATATCATTTTGTACAAATATGATGGATGTAATATTATACACAATATACAATGCACAATCGAGGGATCTGCGTTAAAACTATTCGCATCGAAGGAACATCACATAGTACTATTCTCTCGAGGCATCGGCAACCGAGAAGATGAATAGTACTATGTGATGTTCCTGAGTGCGAAATAGTTTTAACCTGTTCTGAGAATGAGTATGTTTATATTTGTTTTATATCCTTCCACTATCCTTTTAATTTTTTTAATGAACATACAATTATATAGTCTTATGCTTACCGTTTCTTCTGGACTCCAATAAGTTACAAGTACTTACAAACGCCCTCTTTCGAGCTACCAACGAAAAATTTTTGTTGCGAGCGCTGAATCGATGAAATTTGACGTTCGATCTCATTCACATACTCACACCATACAATTGAACAAAATTCACTGGAATATAGAAACAGACATACTTTATTATTTGTTTCTGAGTATTAACGCTGTTCAGTCGAGTTCATGAAATCCACAATTCCTCGTTTCATTATACTGTCTGAAATCATTCCGTATTACCATCAAATCTAGCTTTCAACTAGTGGAGGCAAAGCCATTTATTGTCTGCTTTTACACAACAAAAATCAGTGCTGTTTGCGCACCGTTGCACCTGGTCAGTGCTATTGCAGCCGTCCGAAGAGTATTCCCGTGGCTTATGCGCTCGCGGTCATGCATTGGAGAATTCAGTAAAAGCAGCAGCATTTGTAGCACCGCTCGCACTTGTTTTGCTGTGCGCAAACCTCTTGTGAATAGGTGTGGGGGTGGAGGTGTCGGAAAAATCGTATAGTCCGAGTTTTTCCCTAGTGGAAAAAATGTACTATGCGTGACGTCCCCTCCCCCATGAGAAAAATCTGCAACTATTTCACCTTTGAGAAACGTTTCTAGTAAACTATTCTTTTATTCTCTCTTGTGTACACATTCTTCTATTATGCAAACAATCTTTATAGATAAGGGATATAAGCAATTCAGCATTTCATTATGGTGCCTCCCCATGTTAAACAGTAATACTAAAAATGAAACTTTTTGCTTAACACTAATCTACCGTCCTTTCTCTTGATAATTCTCACCTTCCCTCCCTTCCTTGCCTCTTCCACCCCTCCCCACTTATAATTCAACTAAAATCCACACTTACTTGCTAACAGACTTATTCTGCCATCTTGTCCCTTCCCGGTAGTTTCCCAAACCCATCTCTTCTCTTCCTCTCCCACAAAACTAATAAATTAACTTTCATTTACTAAGTCTGCCATTCCTTCTCTCTCAGGGATCTCTCACTCTCTCTTTCTCCCCTCCTTTCACTCCCCATAAAAACTAATAAATGAATCTTACTTTGCTAACAGTTGGCTTTCTGCCACCCTCCTCCTATTGCCACTCCCCCCCCCCCCCCAATTAAAAAACAACATACTAAATGAACTCTCCCTTGCCCTCTCACCAAGCTTAATAAATGAACTTTTTGCTAAAAAGCTTATGGTCTGCCTGTCTTTATCTTCCTGACGATCCTACCCCCCATACTCTTGCTCATCCTCAACCTCCGCCTCCCCCCCCCATAAAAAAACCCCTAATAAAATGCGACTCTGCTCGCTTCCTCTTACCATAGCTAATTGTATATGATACTATTTTGCTATACAGATTCTTTACCATTTCTTTCCTCCTTCTTGATGGAACCCCAATATTCTCTCTTCTCAACAAAACTAATAAATGAACTTATGCTAACAGCTATTCTGCAATCCCTTCTCATTGATAATTCTCTTTCCACCCCTCCTCTTCCTCCTTTGACCCCCCTTTTCCCCCAGCTCCTCACAAAGCTAATAAATTTAACTTACTTGTCTACAGCAATGTTCTGCCGTTCTTTCTTCTATTTTCGTCTTGTAACATTCTCTCTTCCTTCATCTGAGAAGTTCCACTTTATATATAATGAGCATTCCACATTTTTACGAAGCAGAGTAGATCCCACTCACTTTTGTTTACCGTTTGACTTTCTGGGATTTCATTTCGCTCTTAGAGTTCAATAGCGGTCTCCATCTTAATTCTTACCGCACCTCGACTGATAATAAATGATAAATAAAAGGCGATTTGTTTAATATATATCTAATTCAGAATGTGGTGTTTTAAACACAGTAAAGCAGTCCAGATTCCACTTTTGATGGTTTACTTCGTATTTTCTTCTGTGTTCTTCCATTCGCCTAAGAGCAGGGTTGTTCTCAATCACCTTAGGCACAAGAGCAACCATAAAAGTATCATTTATTGAACAATTATCAAATCAATTCCGAATAGCTAACAAATAGTCAAAGTTCTTGGCTACCAAAACGCAATCAAGTCATATCAGGTCCATATTATGTTTTAGTGTGTACTTTCTAGCTCTTCAGATGAATT
>CALNVZ010000674.1:20264275-20287900 GCA_940671915.1 Paracentrotus lividus
AACTGAATTTATTACCTCATCAGCTCCTTGGCTGAGGAAAGATACAAGGGTTGCTACAAGCTGAGCTTTCTCCTCATCAGTCTTCTCACTGGTATCTGTCAATCATAAAAAAAAATTATTCATAAATTAAAGAACAACCATTAATCATTATACTTTATTGTAAGGCTCACAAATCACACAATACAGAAACCTTGAAATCAAGAGCATTGAGAATGGAAACTTCCTGACCCCAAAAGAATCCATCAGTTTGAATATATCTTTATTGATATGAAATTAATCACATTAATTTGGGCCTATAAGCATGGCTATTGCATCAGCTCAATATAGGCTTCTTTTTTTTCCATTCATTTCGATTTATTAAAAAATTTCCTCGTTAAAAGCAGTCGGAAAGACTTATACAAACAAAGATTGCAAAGTGTACAAATCCATAATTACTTAATAAGCAAATTAATATACGAATACATTGATACAACGAGCAAAAAATTGAGTGAAATAGCAACAGTAACGAATAACAAAATTACAGTCATGAATAAAACGATATAAAATTAAATGCAATACGGTTATGGTATAACGTATCAGTTCACGTAATTTTGCAATGTAGCACTTTTGCCCTTTGTCATACCATAATTTAGAAGAGATCCAATACACAATGTAGTATAGAACATTGAAAAAAAAATTATAGATCATTCCTTCAAGGTTTATGATATATGATAATTAAGGTTTTCATTGATGTATAGTTGTATGTTCATCAGATAGTGTCTGTAAAATGTTGAATACTGAATCATTTCATTTCATTATCTATCTAAGTTAAATAAAGGGAAAACACAGTTCATGTAGCCTATGGGTTAGATGAGATATATACCTGTAGCCTGACAGAGCTTTGCAGCAGCCTTAGCACATAGTCCAGGATGACAACACAGTTGTCTTAGCCTCATCAAGATCGCTAGGATATCGCCATAATGATCAAGAACACTGCCTTGCTGAAAGTACCTACGATTGAGAATATATATATCATTTTGTACAAATATGATGATGATAATATTATACAAATATACAATGACAATCGAGGATCTGGTTAAAACTATTCGCATCGAAGGAACATCACATAGTACTATTCTCTCGAGGGCACATCGGCCGAGAGAGAATAGTACTATGTGATGTTCCTGAGTGCGAATAGTTTTAACCTGTTCTGAGAATGAGTCATTGTATATTTGTTTATATCCCTTCCACAATCCTTTTAATTTTTTTAATGAACAAAATTATATAGTCTATGCTTACCTTTCTTCTGGATCCAATAAGTACAAGTACTTACAAAGCGCCGTCGTTTTGTTCGAGCACCAACGAAAAATCTTGCGAGCGCTGAATCGAGTGATTTGATGTCGTTCCTCATCACAAACTCACACCACATCATTTTGTGAACAAAATTCACAGGAATATAGATACAGATACAGTATTAATTTGTTTCTGAGTATTAACGCTGTCAGCCGAGTTCATGAAATCCACAATTTCCTCGTCATTATACTGCTGAATCTTCCGTTATTACCATCAATCTAGCAACTAGTGGAGGCAGCCATTTTGTCTGTTACAAACAAAATCAGCTGTTGCGCACCGTGCACTCGGTCAGTGCTAGTGCAGCTCGCCGAAAGTTTCCGCGTGGCATGCGCGCGGCATGCAGTGGAGAATTCAGGTAAAAGCAGCAGAGTAGCACCGCTCGCATTGTGCGTTGCCGCAACTCGTGAATAGGGTGGGGGGGGGGTCGGAAAAAACGTATAGTCCAGTTTTTCCCTAGGGAAAAAATGTACCTATGCGTGACGTCATGAAGAAAACGAACTATTTCATGAGAAACGTTTTTCTTAGTTAAACTATTCTTTTTCTCCTTGTGTACACTCCTCAATGCAAACAATCTTAGATAAGGGATATAACAACAGACTATTCATATGGTGCCTCCCCAGTAAAACAGTAACTAATAAATGAACTTTTGCTAACAGCTAATCTACCGTCCTTCTCTTGATAATTCTCACCTTCCCTCCCTTCCTTGCCCCCCCCCCCCACATAATTAATAAATCACCTTACTTGCTAACAGCTATTCTGCCATTCTGTCCTTGGTAGTTCCCAACACCGCATCTCCTCTCCCTCCCCACAAAACTAATAATTAACTCATTTACTAAGTCTGCAATCCTTCTCTCTACAGGGATTCCCACTCTCTCATTCCCCTCCTCACTCCCCAAAAAAACTACATAATGAACTTACTTGCTAAACAGGTTGCTCTGCCACCCTCCTCCTAATTGACCCCCCCCCACCCCCCCAAAAAAAAACAACATACTAAGGGATGAACTCTGCCTTGCCATCTCACCAAAGCTCATAAATGAACTTTTTGCTAAAACCTAGTCTGCTGTCTTATCTCCTGACGATCCTACCCCCACTCTGCTCATCCTCCCCCGCCCCCTCCCCAAAAAAAACCTCTCCTAGCATAAATGGACTCTCTCGACCCTCTCACATAGCTAATGAATGAACTTATTTGCTAACAGTCTACCATTCTTCTCCCTTGATGAACCCCCAATCTTCTCTCCTCAACAAAACTAATAAATGAACTTTATGCTAACAGCTATTCTGCAATCCCTCTCTCATGATAATTCCCTACCCCTCCTCTCCTCCTTTTGACTCCCCCCCCCCCCAGCTCTCTCACAAAGCTAATAAATTAACTTACTTGCTAACAGCAAGTCTGCCGTCTTTCTCCATCGTCTTGTAGACATCTCTCTCCTCATCTGAGAAGTCCACATATTGAAGCACCACATTACGAGCAGGTAGATCCACTATTGGTTTACCGTTGACTTTCTGGGATTTCATTCGCCTTAGAGCAAGGGTCTCCATCAACTTACGCACTCGACTGGTAAATAAATGTAAATAAAAGGCGATTTGTTTAAATTATTCAATCAGAATGTGGTGTTAAAACACAGTAAGCAGCCAGATCCACTGATGGTTTACTTCGTATTTTCTGGGTCTTCATTCGCCTAAGAGCAGGGGTCTCAATCACCTTAGGCAACAAGAGAACATAAAAGTACATTTATTGAAATTATCAAATCAATTCAATAGTAACAAAGCAAAGTGGTACCAAAACGCAACAAGCATTCAGGTCCATTTATGTTTTAGTGTGTACTTTCTAGCTCTTCAGATGATGTAGCAAAAGATTTGATCAACTTATGCGGCAGTCACAACTCGCCGTACCTTCGACGTGCAAGTCCCTACGATGGATTTCGTAGAGAATTCGTGCAGCGGAGGTACCTCGCAGGTACAATGCATGTACGACGTACAGGAGGTTTTTACAATACCCTTACTACAGAAACGCAGGAATCGCAGAAATTGACCAACGACCTGTGCATGCATTGTACATTCAATGCAGGCTACGTTGATGGCACGTGCCCCGTAGCCTACGACTAGTTGTGACCGCCGCATTACACAACTGACTAATCAATAGAGTAAGAAAGCTAGGCTATTGCCCCCTCCCTAACTAATAATAACTAATCTGATATCAATTACCATGGAATTGCCTCTGTAAGACTTGATATTTGTATAGATAGAAGAATGAGATATAGTACTTACTCTATGCCCAAGGAGTTATTTTGTTGTATGGGTCTAGCAATGATCCTCTGCCACCAGTTATGAGTTGATTTGAATGGTTCCACACCAAGGAATGCAACAAGAGACCACAGATCTTTGATACTGTTCTGTATGGGTGTACCTACAGAGATGAGATAGTGCACCACACAAAAATTAATATATCAAGGATTGATAGTAAAAACTATTATCCTCTGCTATCTGTTATGAGTTGATTTGAATGGTTCCACACCAAGGAACACAACAAGAGACCACAGATCTTTGATGCTGTTCTGTATGGGAGTATCTACAGAGATGGAATAGTACACCACACAAAAATTAATATATCAAGGATGATCAGACAATGTATTTCTTGACCGATCACCAGAGAATAATTTATTCTACACGTTGTGTAATGCTCTTTCCATATTCAAATACTAGTATCAAGTATTAGCATTTGCTAAGCAGCTACAATGTATAACATGCAATCACACCAAAGTACAATATAACTCTCTAAACTTGCTCTGTTAAAGCTTTTCAAATGATAAGAGCAAAAAAAAAAAAAAATAAATAAATAGATAAATAAATCACTTGAAAATTTTAGTGTTATATGGGAATATAATGCCTCATCCTGTAGCCTCATAGAGCCCACTTGCATCGTAATTGGAGCGCATGTCTTGAGCTGCTTGTTTCTGTAGAGTAACTTGATTAAAAATGTTCTACACAAAGAGAATATGCATGTGAGTGCCCACTTGCGTTGTGCTGTAAGTGCATGAGCTGCTTGTGTCTGTAGAGTATAATGTGATTACTAATGCTGCAAGCTGTAAATCCTTAATAAATTACAGAGAATTTATACATGAGAGAGCCCACTTGCATTGGGCTATGAGTGCATGTAAATTACAAAGAGATTACATACCTGTGAGTGCCCACTTGCATTGTGCTTTGAGTGCATGAGCTGCTTGTGTCTGTAGTGTACCGTGATTACGTATGGTATGTGCTTCATCTAACACCACTCGAAGCCACTCTATCTTCTGCAGAGTAGACCTCTCCTGATCCAAATCAATCAGAAACATATTCCGATATGGAAGATTTATTCAATCTCATTCAATATTAAAGCAAATGAATAGTAAATCGAGGGCGACATACCCCAACTCATTTAGAATTCATTCAGGGAAATTTGGGAGAGAAAAGTGCTCATTTGTTTAAACTGTCACATTTTTATTGTTTTGAATAAAGAGTAAAACTGACCAGAAATACATGTATAGAGTATGAAAAAAATTGACAAAGAAAATGGGATTCCATCGGGATTCGAACCAAAGACCTCCTGATTACGAGATAGGTGCTCTACTGACTGAGCTAAGGCAAGCCCTTATGTCAATGTTCGTCCCAGAGAACCTCTTTCCTTCAATGCTCGGGCGATCAGGTGGAATCCCATTTTTTTGCTCATTTTTCCATGTAATTTTTATTGTCTTACTGTTGCAAGGAGTAGCGGATGTGTTTGATTATGCGGTGAGAATGTCGCATCATAGTACACAAGATATTAACAATTTGAGTAGTTCAAGACTGAATTGATGCAAAATAAAATATGAAGTTAAGATGTTATACCTTGCTTGCTTTAAACTCCGCAGCCATGGTATTATATGTAGTGATGACGACGTCTTGTTCCTTGAGGTCCGTTGCTTTTAATTTCTTCCTGTTGGCTCCGTAGTAAAGGCAAACGTTCACCCTAGCTTCGTCAGCTACATGCTCTCCAAACTGATCCTGAAATTTGGATAGATCATTGCCTTGAAAATAACCACTTTAATAGATGTCATTGATTATGTACATGTAATTATCTCCATTACCATAAAAACATAAAACTTGTCCTTCGCTGGCTCAAACCACCAATTAAACCCCAGAATTCATAATATTCTGGTTTCATATGATTTCTGAATCTTTCCAATGATATCAAATGCTTGTAGCTTACTCAAATATAACCAAGTTGAATATCAGGTAAGTTGTAAGAGCTACCAATGATGAACATGTATAGTAGAGTGACTTATTTTGTGATTTTCTGGAATACTCACAATCCAATTTGACAACACCGACAGCGGACAAACTATAAGTGTAGGACAAGGCTTCTTAGCATCGCCGCCACCTGAGTGACCTTTGACCTCAGCTTTCATTGATGAACTAGGTCCCGGCATTAGGCTACTTGGTTTACTCGGACCAGGGAGTGACGTGATTGGTTGATATGGTCCGGACTGTGATGTGATTGGATGACTTGGTCCTGGCGTTGAAGTACTTGGTTTACTTAGACCAGGGAGTGACGTAATTGGTCGACTTGCTCCAGGCAGGGACGTGATTGGTTGGCTCGGTACAGGCAGCGATGTGATTGGTAGACTTGCTCCAGACTGCGATGTGATTGGTGGGATAGGTCCAGGTGCGGGTGGGCCTCGTCCGAGCACTACCGCTGGGTTAGTTGTTGCATTGTTCCCACGTGCCTTCTTCCCCTTTCCTTTCCCCTTTGTAGAACTCTGTCCTTTCGCCTTGGATGGTTTGGTTGCTTTAGGCTCTTTCTTTTTAGCTGAAGCACACAAAGAAAGGAGAATGATATGCTGTATATCCTGGAAAAAATTGTTTATTTTTAGAGATTCTTGTGATTTTGCAATAGGTGGGAAATTTGCAAGAGCATAATTTTGTGATGTTTGTTGTTTTCATAGCTATAAAGTCAATATTTTTGTGTTGACTGACCTCAAATTTGTCTGGTTAACTTCAGTTCACAAGGCTTTTAAAATAAGGGCAACAGATGCAGATTAAAGCGAGTAAGTTGAGAGAAATTTATGACACTTGTTCTTGCAAAAAAAAAAAAAAAAAAAAAAAAAAACAGTATCAACGTCGAAAACCACATGATAATGAATAATATAATAAATCTACTATCATGCCTTACCTTTCTTTTCGGTAGATGGATTAATCATCAGAACTCGTCATTGAATTTGAACTTTACCTATTGGCCAGCACTTGCCCTGAAAGACAACATGGTACAGCAAGGAATTAATTGAGGCATTCCAATATCAGTCTAACTATAGTATAAGCAAATAGATTTTATCAGACAAGTTTGTCAATGAATATGTGATACGTCTTGTCGAAATGAGAGAGAATCGCAGATCAAAGATCCGAGTAAACGACAAACTTAATAAAAAACTCAAAATTTTGAGGAAATTTTTTTTTTTATTATTTCTGGTTCTACCATGCTTCATCTTTGCTCTGTAAAAAATGAGTGAAAATGATAACGGGAAAGTGGTAAAAAAGCAGTTTTTGCGAGTGTTTTTTTCGGTCATAATTTTTTTTTTTTCCGGACATACACGCGCACGTCCACTGCTCATTCCCTCTCCGTTTAGCTCCGCCCTTAGCAACGCATGGCTTTGTTTGTTGGACTGTTCACGGTCATGTGTTGTGTGATTTCTATTGCTTTTTGTTTCGTTTTTGTGAGCGAATAGCGAACTAAACTCTCTTAGCTGCACTCAGCTGTGCGATGCCACACAACCTGCTGTGAATAAAGCTGTTTATCCGGGATAGCGGAGCACGCAAACGAATGTCAATCTAACAATCGGGTGGGGGGGGGGGGGTTATGTGGGGAAAAGCTACTTATTGCTTGACTTAGCTAATCTGGATCCAAATGAATGTTAATTTCAGCATTTTATTTTAGGGCCGCGATATCTGTTGTCCGATGGAAATTAAAACCTCCCTATAAACAAATTTGGTTCCATCAGGGAAACATAGAGCACCAAAGAGGTGACGTGATCATAATACTTTCTGATACAAGTTTTAGGTTAAAGTCTTAAGACGCGTAAGAGATGCTAATTTAAATTGAAAAAAAATATGGTTTTAAAATTGGTTGATATTGCATTATGTGGAAACAATGAGCAAGGGGGGGGGGGGAGTGGCAAAATCCAATCTAGTTTATAACTTGCGGCTGGTATCTCACTTTTTGGGAATAACTTTGAAATGAAAAAAAAACAACTTTAAGACGGCTTAGAAACAAGTTGAGACGAGTGTTGAGACGTTCGCGGAGACGTCTCCGCGAGGTGAGATGCACCCATAGCTACTAGCAAATTTCTGCAGTTTAATTTACAAGTAATGTGTTTAAGAAAGTAGACGCTTAATAAACACGACGAAACAAAATACGATTTACTCTTAAATAATCATTTCTTAAAAAATTATTAATATCTTCTATACTGGTAACAAGTTTGATCAAAAAAGACGAGATCGAGCAATCATTACGTTTTATTTTCATTGTCTTAAGCTAACCTACGCCACTCATAAAACGTGATCAAGAAAATTCTAAATACATTCGTGAGGCGCAATAATTTTATAAAACATTTTGGAGCATATCTCTATCATATACTTATTCAAAGAATATAAACAAAATGCATAAGCCCCTGTACAAAGAATAATTAGTCTATAGACCATTATTATTTTTAAAATTTCCAAACAGAGTTCAGATCAAATGACTCGCTTTATATGAGTAAGAGTACGCGATGACATTCAAAGAACGCACGCAAACATCGGAAATAAACCCCAAAAAACGTGTTTAAATAGTTTGTTTCTAACTAAATTTAGCGCCAGGATTGCGCTTGCCTCGATCATGCGTGACGGACGAGTAGTTCTCTGTATACCTGATATGCAGCCTCCTCAATTGGTCAATCGTTCACCTTGTAACAATGTCTGCTAGGCATTTCGTAGTACAGCGTGACAGAGTGTTCTATTTTCTGGCGCGGGGTACAAAGAAGTCAAAACTTCGCAGACGTTTTTCTCATTGATTTTGATTTCCAAGAGCACACTTCTCCTCGCGTTCAGAGGCTAATATCTCCACTTCTATTTACTCTTTACAGTCGGTTATATATCAAATTCAAGGCAATGAATCAGGGATCAATAATATCAAATAAAATGGATTTCAAAAATTACGAATAGTCTCTCCTTTCGACGTGACGCATCACATATGATCTTCATTTTGGCTGCACTTGCCCCACTAATAAAAGAAGGGAAAGGAAGAGATACAGAGAATAGATAAAACAAGACAGGGATGATCAAACAGTTGAGAGAGTGAGAGAATGAGACAATTCAAGGAAAAAACATTGATATACAAACAAAGATAGAGAGAGAAAGAAAATCTGTGTGAGAAACAGGGACAAAGAAAGAGACTTTGAGAGAAAGAGAAAGCATGAATACAAAAATTATTCATATCTATAAATTTACAGCAAGATAAAGATAAGACAAAGTACCTCTTGGGTCGACCAGTGGCTGTAAGTTGTACAGTCTTTGCAGGGGATGAGATGGTATCATCCTTTGCCACAACTGGAGCACTCTTAGTGGTACATGGTACATCTTTCACAGTCACGACTGGGGCACCATTAGTGGTAGACTGAACGTCATCCTCAATGATAATCACCTCCTCTGAGACAACCATTGGAACCGTTGATTCAGAAACCAAAGGCACCTCCTCGAGAACCATTAGGACCTCTTCAGAATCATGTAGTGTCACCACCTCATCTTCGACTTTCTGTTATTACAGTGGGAGAAAAGTTGAGTTTCACACTAGTCTTAAACATGGAATATATTTACAATATTTACTAAATTACAGCCTACTGGTGCTAGCATATTGATCATTTAATCAGTAACCATTAAATTTAATAGGGTGCTCAGGCCTGCAACAGTATAGTAGCTGTGCTTTTGCTAAAGCCATGTCACAACACATTGTATCACATAAGTTGTCAGCAGCCAGATGCAGGCTGCGGGACATACACTTGCAAAAAAGGCTGACAATTGTGATGAAGACCAAACCGTAAAGAACATTAGTACGAAAGTGGTCCAATAATTATTTCCCAAGCTGTATAAGAATGGAGAAGAAAGATGTAATATCTAACCTGTAAAGCTTGACTGGTTGATGGGACATCACTCCCTACTTCTTTCGGAAGACTCGGCAACGAAGGAGGATCATCAACTTCTTCTGTCATCACAAACTCATGTAGGATGAGCGCTATCACGGAAAGCGTCTTCCCCAAACCCATCTCGTCCGCCAGAATCCCACCACATACACTCTCAGGTTTGTTAGCGCTTGTACAGTTGGTTAGAGAGTTGTGGTAAAGGCCGGCCGGTGTTTTCTCCCAGAAGGTTGGTAGTTTGTTGTTGTTTTCTCGTGCCAGCATCCAATTCAGTGCTTGTTTCTGATGCGGGTACATTACACTAACAATGCACTAGTGCAAAAACAGAAAGAAAAATGTCATAAAAGTAAAAGATGAACATTTCGTAAGTTTAATTTGAGAGTTGTGGTAAAGACCAGGAGGTGTTTTCTCCCAGAACTTAGGTACTTTATTGTTGTTTTCTCTCGCCAACATCCAACTGAGTGCTTATTTTTGATGCGGGTACATAACACTCACAGTGCACTGAAACATAGTAGAAAGAAAAATGTCATAAAAATGTAAAAGATGAACATTTTGTAAGGTTAATTTGAGAATTGCAGTATAGAGCAGCTGGTGTTTAAAATCTTAGCAGTTTATCTTTATTTTTTTTCGTGCTGACAGCGAATCAATAGTACAGCATTAATCTTTCAATAAAATTTGAACATCAACAAATTGAATTCAGATTTTCTTTTTGCTACTCTAGCAAGGAAACTTTATAAATTGAATTACTTTAACTAAAAATCTGAAGACTATAGAACTTTGTCATACTAAATCAAATATAAATTTATCAATTCACAATTGTATAATAACAAAGTTCTATGAAATGTTTGTAAAATTCACCAGATGGTCATCTTATCATCATGGCATAATCAACATTGTAAAAGTACATTATATTCTGGTTGAATCAAGTAAGTTAAATCAAAACAAATAGCTCTAAAGAATACTATAATTATAATAACTGTAAAATAAATTTCTAAATAGCACAACTAAGTAAATTATGTGCTTACCTTGTTAGGTGTTTGTTCAGTAGTCTTGTCCAAAGACTTGAGATTGTCAAATAGGGTATCCACCTCATTCTTCATCTAAAGCAAAGACATACAGTGAAGGGAGATAAATGAGTTCTTGTGTTATACTCTCTGAAATAAGGAAATCTTTAAATAAAGCATGAGTTTTGCTACATGTAGACATTCACTTGGAAACATCATGGCCCATATCCTGAACCGAAGACCGAGTTGTAAGAGTTGCAAGTTCGTGCAAAGCTATTGTGCAATCCTTTTGTCTGATGCATCAGTCAACATCAGACAAAAGGATCGCACAATAGCTTCGCACTAAATTGAAACTTGTAAAAATTCAGTCTTCGCTCATAATACCGGCCCAAGTGTCACATTTGGCTATTCAATTAAATCAATGTAACAAGCCTTGCAGGCCTATTATAATATAAAGATAGATAGAAAACAATTTGTCTATTTAATAAAGAGTTGTATGCAGCGGATGATATAAAGTTGAAGTTTCAATGAAAAAAAAAGGGCTGACCAATCCCTCACCTCTGCCTCCGACAGTATCACCGACTTCCCGAGAGCACTGCGAGGATTGTACGTAGACGACTTCTTCTTGCTCTTGGACTGTGAGGGTGCACCTCTAAAGCCCGCCCTCTCCTCGATCATGCCCGCAGAAAAGCCTCGACTCGCGAGTCTCTGGTGAACGACTGTTTTATTGCAGAGGGGGCCGTAGAGGGAGATCTCAACTGGTATTTTGAATGTGTTCCTACTGCCACTTGGTACGAGACTAGAAAAAGATTAAATTCAATTCAATTCAATTTATTCAAATTTCATGCATAAATACACCAAAAACAGTTATAATAGACATTGCCTTTCTTCGATCATGCCTAAAGAAAAGCCTTGACTCTTGAGTCTCTGGTGCACAACTGTTTTATTGCAGAGGGGACCGTACAGGGAGATCTCAACCGGGATTTTGAATGTGTTCCTACTTCCGCTGGGTACGAGACTTGAAAAGATAGGATAATTAATAATAACAACATTTATATAGCACAACATATCCATCTCAAGAGATGCTCACTGCGCATACAATTAACAAAAAATACTAAAAAGACTAAGTAGAATCTGTTGGGACTGAAGTAATCGCTTTGACTCAGAAATTTTTTTTACTTCTTTGAACATAAAAGATGCATTTGTATCCAACGGTAAAACCATGTACCGTTGGAGACAAATGAATATATTACTTGTCTCTTTAAAATCCCAACGGCGTAAATTCCTTTACGTTTGATAAAAGATGCAATTCATAATGGACTTTAAAAGAATTTTCTTCTTTCTTCCCTTCTAATCATTTTGCTCTGATGCTTATAACATGTTATACAACATTTGGAAAAATCCCTTGTGGCACAGGACAAAAATTTATAATTTCCTATCAATAATCTTACCCTTCGAGCCGTGCATAGTTATTATCCATAATGTAAGCAAGTGCCTCTGCCAGCTCTCTCTTGATGTGTCCCACCTTCTCACCCCAGACGTTCTCAGCCTTGATAGCATTCCGATCATATTTGTTTGAAGGCTCCCTAACAAGCGACACCATCTCATGATTGTTAACCTGCAATAGAGAATAAAAAATAGTCAATTTTTAAAATAATAATATCACAGAGGTTCGATTGCTTTAAACCATTTGGATTATTTGATTAATGGGGCAGTTTGAACCTTTATTGCTATGGCATGCTCCTATAATCCAGCTACCAAGTGGAAGTTATAAACACAAAAAACAATCGGACCATACACTGTAGTTCAAATCAAAGTCACATCTTTTGGATGGTGACGTTAAAGGTCTGTCCCAGATGTAGATTGATGGGCCTATGTAAACCCCCATTGTCGATGTACACTGTAGTTGTAACAAGATGAATCCTCGACCGTGCGCGATCGAAATATATGCCTCCCCCATTGCCAGATCAGAAATTGACAGCACATTCATCTATTCATTTTCCTTTATACAAAGACATCTTTGACCTTGACCTTTGACCTTGTGACCCCAAACCTTGTTAGATTATAGTCCCCCCCTACATTTTTTACCTACACACTCCAAAATATCATAAGATCGTCTTCATATAGCGATAACTATAAACACAATACATGAAATTTCACAATTTGAAGTCTGTGACCCTACATACTCCAAAATCTGTTCAGATCATCTTCCTATGGTGATACATACCATCCTTAAGTTTGAAGTTAATATCTCATCGCAATAACGAACTCAATACATGGAATTTCACATTTTGACCTCTGTGACCCTTGACCTTTGACCTACATACTCCAAAATCTAATCAGATCATCTTCCTATGGTGATACATACCATCCCCAAGTTTGAAGTTGATATCTCAAGTGGTTCTTGAGATATTGCGATGTCGAGCAAACACAAATGACGGACGGACGGACAACCCGAAAACATGATGCCTCCGGCACCACCTTCGGTGGCGGAGGCATAAATATACTGATGACAAAAATGTAGAAAGACTCACCATTCCTGAATAATACTGTATCCCAACGATATGACCGTTGATCCTTCCTAAGAAGACATCGTCCGTGCCGACCTGCGTGGTTGCTATGGGGATATCTAATCCCAGGAGCTCATTATCCTCTATCTCATCATCATCCCAGGAAGAAGACTGGCTTAGATAATCCATCGTCATTGACATGGTTTCTGTCAACGAATAACGGTTGCCATGGTTGCTCTTCTTCTGCTTTTGAGTGGACTTCTTCTTTATACCTTGACTTTGAGGATAGGAACTCTCCCATGGCTTTGGTTTGTAGTACCATCTGCGCCACCGTGGCATAATTCCTGTCCTGTAAAAAACATAACAAACAAAAAAGAAATTAATGCTTGTTAAAATTAGGAATTAAAAGCTAGGAGAGGTTTTGTCAGTAAGTGATGGTTGACATTATCTTTTCTGCTCCTTCTTCACACTTTTTTTCAAGGACATAATGTCTCCTAGGGTTTTGATGTTGTGCCATCTGTATCGACGCATTATTCCTGTCCTGTAAAAAAACATAACAAATAAAGAAGAATATATATATAACAGAGGGGGGGGGGGCGTCCTTGAGAATTAAAAGTACATTTAGGAGAGGCTTTGATTGTGCAATCTGAGTAGACTCCTTCAAACTTTGAGGATATAATGTCAACCAGGGTTTCTGCATGGTAAATACCAGGACCTTGGTTTGGGCCATCTGTGCCACCGAGGCATGATTCCTGTCTTGTAAAAAAAAATAAAACAATTAAAAGAAGAAATTAATGCTAGTTAAAATTAGGAATTAGGGGTAGAAGAGGCTTTGTCAGCACTTGAGTGATCACCATGCCTGGAGATTTCATGGACAAGAGAGAGCCAAGCTATTCCTTAATCTTCAGAGTTTTTTTTTTTTTTTTTTTTTTTTTTTTTGCGATGTCTCCACCAGAGAAATTCATGTAGTGATGTAGGCTAGTTTGTATAATTTGTACCAAATGTTGGTGTCAAATGCTTTGTGACTTTTCTGTAGTACTAGGTCTCACACATAACTTCACTCAAACCATAACACTTTCCCAAGGTAGGCTTACCAAAATGTGCTTTTTCTAGATTCTCCAGGCAGTGGCCTGTGGTCAAAGCTTATAATCCTCAAAGTAAATAAAGCCCCATTTCCTGCCTTGAGACACTCACACATGGCCCAATGTATGTAACTACAAAACTCACGGAACCCACCTCTAGTCTATTTATAGTTTTCTGGGCAGCTGCTGCCCGTGCCCTATTTATACAACATTTTCAAGTCCCCGCTCTATTTATACTCCTAGCGACTACGCGCACACATTAACATACCTTGTACATAAAATCAGCGCACACGTACCGTGCGTAGAATGCAGAACACAACATTAAACTGTCGGAGGGATTACCTACCAGAATAACAGAAAACTACTCTTTATAGCCCAAATATTATAAGAAACCAGACCCAAAGTCTACCTTTCCAAGTTAAATGCAGTTCACACAATAAGATGAGGTATTATAATTCAGCTTTATATATCACTTAATTATTGAACAATTATGCCAATCCTCACCAGTCCCATACATGGTATCTGCTGTTAAGGTCACTGAATAAATTATCCGAGACTGTGCTATTTTCTCAATCCTTCCTGCGTGCGTGCGCACATAAAAATACACTAAAGAAATCACACCAGTCTCTGTTCCCAAAATAGATCATGTCAACAGCTGATACCACAGGAATTTCAAAACACAGCTAGCGCGTAACAGGCAGAGATGCCATGTTCGAAAAAAAAATTTGCGTGAGATCATTCACATCGTGTTTGAAAGCCTTGCGCACGCGGCGCGTGTTACCACATGTGCGGGCGCAGTAGTATTTTGTACACAAAGGAGGCGCGCGCGCACACTACACATATTTTACAGAGTAAGCTTTCTTGCATATAACGATTGCCTGCATGAAAACATCGCACTCGCAGGGATTGATGCGTGACAAATCTGCCAATATCTAGGGTTTTGAGACTCCAAAATGGTAAAAAATTATAAAATAATGCTACTTTTTCTCATTTTGTGTGAGAAATGGGGTGTTTTGCGTGAGATCGTGAGACGGACCCAAAATGCGTGATTCTCACGCAAGATGTGTGAGACTTGGTAGCTCTGAACACGCCCAATACGTAAGTGTCTATTCTGACTGAATTAAGCACAAATACTGTTATTATTCATATCACAAATTCAAATATAGCAAATGAAATATTTTAAAGAAATTTTAGGGGCTTTCCGCTACAATATGCAAATATTAAAATGCAGATTGGAATTCAATTCTAGACTATAGATCTACAGATCTAACTTAGATCTAGCTGTTTCGTCTCATCATATAGGAATAGAGTCTAGCCTAATTAGTCTAGATCTAGATCTTTTTAAATATTTTTTTTTTTTTTCACTTGCAAACATGCATGTAATGTTGTGCAATCATTTTTTCATGTGATATCCCCTCTGTTATATTTAATAACTATGGTACACAACTGTAGTGTAGGGAAATACAATACGCATTCAACACGTTAGAAACACTCAAGGCATGCAAAAGATATCTTAAGACTTAAAGACATAGGGGCGTCAGATTTCATGGGGAGTGGATCATAATTTGCTGACCCTAGACTTTGTTAAAAGCACTGGAAATACCCGTCTTGGAGGTAAATTTCTTGACCACAGCAAAACAATCTGTCCCACCCTGGACAGCTTCGGGCATCATCGGGCCAGGGAAAAGGAGGAAAAGGAGATTTAACGACTTTACCAGATGAAGCAATGGGTGGAATAAACAAGGCATTAGATCTACATAAGACTGGCAGTGGTCAGATGATGCAAAACAGCTGTTACAGGGTAAACATCCATGGTGTCAAATTACCCATGCCATGGGAGCTCCCGCCCTAACGTTATATGTCCTATGAAAAGACTAAAAGTAAAATTATGATCAAATCAAAACTGAACTTGCAAGTTTTTTCATCCAAAGGTAAAGTATTAACTGAGAGAGATATTGTTGGCCCACACATCAACTGTATTTCTTGCTCCTTTTCAATTCAAATAATTGTATTTTCAGATTAAGGAGATTCGAATCAATCAATCACACATGACACTCAGTGACTCAGGCGACCACATGCTGGCACAGAAACCACAAGACTCAACACACAGGCAGCAGCTGCATGCACGGCCAGCGTGTTGCTTCCAGGTCGCCCCGCCTGAACTCCAGGCGGAGGAAAGTGCCGCTGCGCTGATGACTAACAAAGTTAGGTGCATTTTGGTCGACTGGAAAACGTAAACAAATCCCCCAAAATAATCCACAGCCGCCCAATACAAGGTTTTAAACTTCCTCTGTTACCAGTTATCATAATTCTATAGCACTCACAGTTTTAATCGGTCCCTGGATTCTTGAGTAAATCTGCAATATGTCCACTGCGCTGCTGCTAGTGCTAGCTAGTAGTTGTTATCGATATTATTACCGGTAAATAAGTGCGATCTCGATCTTGAATTTTCCCGCCTGAGCGCTTATTGTGCATGCAAAGACTTGCAAAAAGGATGCCGCGCGGGATGCCGCGAGAGGCTCATGCATTGTCAACACTTTATCTTTGTTTCATGAAAAGAATGGTGAAAATGATGATGATGTCAGATGATGATGAACAACAATTCGAGCGATTTGACAGCAATGCTCCATCAACTTCAATGGCAACCTCTTCAGGAGCGCAGGGCGCAGCACAAGATGTTGATGATTTACCGCATTATCAACAGGCATATAGACATTCCCCAGACATACTTAATTCCGGTATTAACACCACACCGTGGACATACTCGGCAGTTCCAGATACCCTTTGCAAGAACCTATGTCTACCAGAGGTCTTTCTTTCCAGACTCTGTCAGGTTATGGAACTCGCTGCCAGAAGAGCTTGTCAACTCTACCTCTGCAAACCTCTTCAAGCAAGAGGTGCAGAATGTCCAGCTCCGATAAACTAGGAGCAGGATGGGGGGGGGGGGGGGTTGGGTGGACACTTAACAAAATTGAAGACTAGCAATGTTTCCTCGTAAGCCAAAAATATAACGACGGGTTACTCTACCAAATAGTACGATAATACACCAGATGGTGGACTGTACTGATCAAGAAGAAGAAGAAGAAGATTTGCTATACAAAAATTGATCGATACTGTTCGATACTATTGATATTATCGCCAAATTTTACGGGTCAAAGGTCAAATTGTCGGCAGCTCCACTTCCGTAAGGCAGAATGCGTGCGTAAGCGCCATTATGTATACGACGGATTGATTTAGCTGAAAGTCATTGGCGTTATTGCTGTCAAATTTCACCCTTAGGGGAGTGCTGAGGTGCACTGGATTTCTTATGTGCGTCACACTTATGTTTTGGTTAGGCCGAAAGATAAAAAATAAAATCGACTTCAATTTTTGTTCTTAATGAAAGATGTCTCTTTTGTGACGTCCCCGGTATAAAGACAAATAAATGGTAATTGCTCGATTAGCGCGTGTATTTAGTTTAGGCCTATTTAATATTCACGCGCGCGCATAGCTAGCTGCGCTATTTTTTATCAGTTATTCTCACGCGATGACTGAACTCATCGTATTCATTACAACACACACACCGCTCAATTCATGCCAGAAAATTGTAAAGATACAACTTGCGCAGCTTATAAACTAGCCCGGGGGGCATTTCATGAAAGGACTTGTCGGACGTTTTATCCGACAAACTGTTATAAGCTACTGAAATGCTTGCATCTGATTGGCTGAGAGCAAATATGTCGGATAAAATGTCTGACAAGTCCTTTGATGAAATGCCCCCCCGTTGATCATAATTATCTCTTACTGATTTGGAGCCGGAAGCGGAGTTGTCGACGATATTGAGATGCATGTTGGGTAATCTAACGTACTGGCACCAGAGTGGGTAGATAGAGAGAGTGACGACACGCGTACCCAAAACTAGGGGCGCACAGTCAAAGGTCAAACATGGGGAGCTGAAAGGAACTATTTTTGTGATCATTGCGCAATTATGTTAAGACGCATCCTGACCGCGCACCCTAGCAGCGTATGATTAATACACATCAGCCGGTTGCAAAAAAGTTCCATTGGCACTGAATGAGCTGTTGAGGGCATCAACTGCTTATGAAATAGTTCCATTTTGAGCCCCATGAAAAAACTGACCAATCAGAGACGACTTCCGTTGTCGCCACTCTCTCTATCTACTCACTCTGACTGGCACTATATCAGGTCGCTCGAATTGTAAAGAGCCATTTATCTGCCAAAACTTTCAAAGGCGCCTGGCTCCCCAAATATGTACAACAGTACAACACTGAACAGTACATTATTGAGAAAATTGCGGGAAACAGTGGCTGGCGGGAAAGGATAGGTTTTGAGTTCAGATCAGATTTGAAATAGGCCCTACTACTTTTAGTAGTCAATGTTGTTGTAAGCCGTGTCAAAATTACCCCTGCTTTCGGAAGGGAAGCTGCATCATAATGGGTAAATACCCTCTTATTAGAGGCTTTTGGAGGGGGAGCCAGCAAAATTAACCCCATTTTCACAGGTTTTTGACCATATTCGGGACCCTAAATTTTGCTGGCTCTCCCAGGAAAATCCTGGGCCGGTATTCTGAAAATTGTCTTATCTTTTATCTTATCTTTTATCTTATCTCAAAAGATAATAGACCGCTAATATATGGCTTAAGACGTATTCCGAAAATTATCTTATCTCTCTAAGGACCACCCTTATATTATCTCTGTCACGCCCCGTTCACGCCCAATTTTTCACCATCAACGAATCATTAAAGGTTTTAAATACTTAGTGTGGCTGCCTCTATATTTACACTGAATATAGAGGAGTTTCGACAATTATAATGAAGACAATGTAGACAAAGCTTGATAACGTGTAATTCAGACATATATTATGCTGGTAATGCAGATACTGAAATGCAGACATGCACAAATGCAGAAATGCAGACATGTAGAAATGCAGAAAATGCAGAAATGCAGATTAACATTCTGTAACAACGAACAGAATAAATAACAATGATAAATAACAATGATAAATACACAGTCACAACGAACAGAATTGAATAACAATCATAAAATACTCAGTCATATCGATCCTGTAAGCATTAGATTAGATTTAAGCATTTACATCAATAATGTGTCAATTGAACATCATCAGTCAAACAATCAATTACAAGCAATAATGAATATTTAAAACTTACCCAAATTTGGCTTATAATCAGGAATTAACTTCTGTCCATGTTCACTGCATGTATTCAAAAACTCATTATGAAGATTAATAACTCAAGCGCAACATTCAATTATTTATTAATAAGCGCAAATTTACCATAGCAATTAAAAACGCGGCAGTTAGATTAAAGGCGTAACAATAATTACGTAACAATTAATAAGCGCGCACTTTTGAGATTACGTAACAAAAACTTTACTGCGTCACTGCAGTACACCGGCTCCTTTAACTGCTCTGCAGTTACCATTACCTTTAAGTTACATGACCTCTTATGATAATCTCAATAATAATAAACTGAATAATTTTCAAACAAAGCATAAAATCATACATCAAGAAGTTTGATATATAATGAATTGTAAGTATAGGTTCTACACAAATTAATTCATCAACTAAAAAGTACAGTTGTAAGTTTAAGAAATTGAAGTGCCACTTCTCTTAAACATGCTACAGAAATTAATATCTAGCAATCATATCATTTCCAATGTTTATACATAAAATGTGTAAACTATATACACATGTAGCTCTGTGAAAATACTGTCAAAGTTGAAGAGACAATAAAATAATAGCATATGATATCCAAGTTCAGTTCGAAACTATACGATCATAACTAAAGGATAATAAGAGAAAAATGATACAATTCTTTTTAAAGAAAAATCTCTTTTGATCCTCTTTGTTTTAGAATAACAAAAGATATATTTTTGTCACACATATATCATGCCAAAATGTAGGCCTATACCAACATATTAGCAATTGTTTCCATTTGGTTCAACAAAACAAAATACAAGATCACAATATTCAATATCTCAAAATAACTTTCCAAGTTAGTAATAACATGGCATATCAACAATGTTCACTGTTCTATTGATATGAAATAAACAACAATTATATATCAGTTCCAATCGTTCTTGTCTTTATCTCCTTGCAGAATTAAATTCCTTTAAATGTCTTTTGAATAGATAGTTCACGTGACAAGAAGTCTCTTTCAAGTTCTTAGTCATCAATGTCTATGTCACATTTTGTTATGTCTAACATCTGATGCTAGGATCAAAACGAGCTTATGAATGGTCTTTCCAAGAAACTTGGCTCGCGCTTTCGGGTACCATCTTTTCCGAGATCACGATTTGCCATGATGAGTTTTAACTTTTCTAACACGACCGTCGTCGCATTTGTAAACTTCCGTCACTCTCCCAAGTGGCCACTGACATCGCTTTTCGTCGCAGTTCTTTTACAATGACGATGTCGCCTATCGCAAGGTCGCGCTTGGGATGGACCCACTTCTGTCTCGTCTGTATGTCTTGGAGATACTCACGCTTCCACCTAAACCAGAATTCGTTCGCGAGATACTGCACCCGACGCCACCACTTCCGAGCATAGATGTCTCTCGCTGAAACTTGCCAGGGGGAGGCATCACAACTTTTGCCTTCATGGTAAGAAGATGATTCGGCGTTAACGGTTCAGGGGCATCTCCCGCACATAGATTGGCTGTAGACAGTGGTCTTGAAATAACAATTGATTCCACTTCAGTAAGGAAGGTCTGGAAGGATTCATCATCTAGTTGAGTACCGGAACTCATGAGGAGGGTTCAAGGGCTCTGCGTACTGTACCAATCTGGCGCTCCCACACTCCTCCCATGTGAGATGCACTTGGCGTGTTCATCTGGAAGGGTATCCAGTCAACCCCATTTCTAGTAGATACTTCTGGATAGATTCCTGGTCCAACTCTCTCATTGCTTGGCGTAGTTCATTTCTAGCGCCGACGAAAGCAGTACCTCTATCTGTATGATCTGTCTAACTGGTCCACGGCGAGCAAGGAACCGCCGTAAGGAGTTGATGAAGCTACTGCTCGTGAGACTATTTGCTGCTTCTAGATGTATGGCTCTTGATCCCATACAGGTTGAAGAGTACTCCATATCTTTTCACAATGCTTCTCTTTCTTTGATGTTGAAAGGTCCGAAGTAATCCACGGCACAGTAAGTGAAATGGGGAGTGCCCGGTTCAAGGCTGGTCTCTGGGCAAGTCTGCCATTTTCTGTTGCTGTAATTGGTCCTTCTCATTCTTCTGCATTAAGACACACTTTGATATGGACACTTGAAACTGCAGAAGAGCCACCAATTACCCAGTATCCACTCTGTCTCAGCTGGTTATGTGTGATTCCTCGTCCCATATGGTTTACCTCATCATGGTGTCTGATAAGCAATGTCGTAATATGAGAACTTCTTGCATAATTACGGTGGTGTTTGATATCCTCGGGCAATGCAGCTTTGTCGATACGCCCACCAACTCTCATGATACCCTCGTTGTCGATGTATGGATCTAGACGAAACAGCGGAACTTATCGCCTTATATTTGGCTGTTTCTCCTTCTTACTGACTTCTGTCCTTTCGCTCACCTGAGCCTAAGTTTCTGAGCACGGTCATTTCGTCATGAAAATGTTCTAGCTGCAGATTGCCGAATGATTTCCGTTCTGCTTTCTCGAGTTGTGCAACGCGTCAGCCTAATTCGCTGTTGTGGTCTGTTTCAATTTAGGACCTGTCTTCTTCGTCACTTTTTTCTCCAGTAGTTTGCGTTTGAACATTCATTGCATAGCCCACTTACTCTCTTGACACGTTGCCAGTTTGACATGTGGTGGAGGACGACCAGTCTCGAAAATGATTATTTCCAGCGGTCCTTGTAGACAAAGTAGATACACACACGTCTGACTTCTTGGTCATCTTTCTCGAATGTAGCAGCTTGGGTTGCTTGACTTGGCTTTTGCTGTTCTGGAGTAATCTTAAACTCTCCTTTCTCATGCAGGAATTCGGTCCAAACCAGCCAACGGCTACTCTCCAGAAGCTCCTTTTTGCTGCATACCTCGAGAACGCCCTCATCAGGCAGGGTTGACCTCTGTGTTCACATAGAACCATTTTGGGGGTTGGTCTCGTCATGAATTGTTGCCTCTATTTGCCAACAAAGGTATGAAATCTTCTCGATTCGTTTCGAATGTAACCTAGTACAATTTGACTATCTGTCCAGAAGATATTCTTGAGGTTTGGCCACTGTCAATCTTCCTTAGAAATGAACTCATCTTTGCTGATACAGTGGCAGCCGTCAGTTCGAGTCTTGGAATAGTACATCTGTCTGAGCGGTGTTACCCTTGATTTGGCTGTCACGAGAGAGCAACACACTTCGTCTTCTTCATTCACCAGGCGAAAGGTAAGAACACTGTCCATAGCCATCGAAACTTGCATCTGAAAAGTGATGTAAACTCTGTACACTTTACCTTGCCGAAGTTGGGAGGCTTGTAGCATCTTGGGACTCTTCAGTTTCTCGAGTTCACTTATTCACATCTCCATTCTCCCACTGAGGTCTGACATCATCGGGTAGGGGCTGTCCCAGCCAAGCTTTCGTCTGCCAGAATCCTGTAGTATCTGCTTTCCTCTCAGAGTCACTGGGACTTGCAAGGCCTAGAGGACTATAGATTGAGCCAACGGTGATAGAATTCCTCGTCTTTGTAAGAGGCGATCTTTTAGCTCAATTCGGAACTGCAATGTATCACTTTTCCACGCACCGAGAACACGCCTAATGCTCTCTCTATTGGTAGTGGATCAACGTCTAAGGTTCAAAGTCAGCAAGGCCTTAGCTTCTGTCTTCGATAGAAACTCTGCAGCACTTCCTTATTGATTAGACATTAACTTGTGTAATCTCAGTTCCAGCTTACTCAGATAGCTTGCTTGCTTTCATGACATTCACAGCTTCATCAGCGGTTGCGACTGACTTGAGTCCGTCGTCGACGTAGAAGTCATCTCGAATGTACGAAGCTGCATTCCGACCCAAACTCAGCTTCGCCGTCATCTGCTGCTTTCTTGAAGCCATAGTTAGCACATCCTGTGAGCTAGTAGCGCCGAATAGGTGAACCTTCATTCTGTATTATTCATCACCTCTTTGTTTGGGTCACCATCTTCCCACCACAAGAAGCGAAGAAGGTCAACGATCTTCCTCTGATACGAAGAATTGGTTGAAACATCCCTTTGATTGTCCGCCGCGACAGCAACCTCTTCTTGACGGAACCTGCACAGTACTCCAAGTAAGCCGTTTGTCAAGTCTGGTCCTTGTAGGAGGTTAATTGTCATTGAGTGAGACTCCAGCACACTTTGCTGAGCAGTCGAAAACCACACGGATTTTCCCTGGCTTTTTGGGATGATATACACCAGTATGAGGTACGTAGTTTACCTTTCCTTCTTTGTAGGTAAGGGGAGCCCTTTCAGCACACGTTTCAAGCACCTCTTTCATGAATTCTATGTAGTCGTCCATGAACTTTGGGTTCCTCCTAAACCTGGCAT
>CALNVZ010000674.1:20303646-20314351 GCA_940671915.1 Paracentrotus lividus
GTGTAAATTACAAAAAGTCTATGGCCGCGTTCGCTTTGCGTAGAGTGATAGCGCCCTCTTCCCCTTAAGTTTACAACTAGAATTGATATGGATATCGAATTTCGGAAAATTGCAAGCCTTTATAAGGGCAAATTGGTTTGAAATCGTATAGCCAATCGTGCGATTGATATGACGTCATTACGATTTGATATTGAATTCGCTTTCATTTTAATAAGGAGGTTACATAGTCACTGATTTGAACATATAAGTATTCCTGCGATGATTTAGAACTCTGCACAAATGATGTTCTATTTCTAAATATCCACACCGATGTTATGACGTTTTATTACATAATCAGGTCGCAGACCAATCGTAAGGTGTGCTATAGGAAGAAAAACAACATAATTTCCCTGGAAATAAATTAGTATAGGCCTAATTAGAATAAAAATATAATAGATAGGCCTATAGAAAAAATCAATCTGGATTTAATAATAACAATAACCTGCGAGCGCGAGCGAAAATTTTTAGAGCTCCATGGAAGAAAAAGGAGTGTGCAAAGCCTAGTTCAGCTTTAAAAAAAAAATACATATCACCCGTGAAAGGTGGGGGATGATTGTACATGCCACCCCCATCTTTTGAGTTGGGGGATGCATCCCCCCCCCCCATCCCCTCGCTGTCTACGCCCCTGCCTGAGTCCCTAAAAATACCCCAAGGTTTCCCCCAGAAATCAGGAACGAGCACAAGGTTGACCACCTAAGTAAAAATGATGGGTGAGGGGGGGGGGGCTTACTACGATCAACTGGGCGTCATTCAAGGGTCAGACTCAGGAGGGGTGGGGGCTTCAACTGTCCAACAGGTTCTAAAAATGCATACAACTTAAACGAATTCACAAGAGGCATTTCTTAAGGGGGCCGCGGAGCGTTTTTGAAAGTGGGGCAGAACCGAAAGTGGGGGAGGAGGGGCTGAAGTCCCAGTTTAGGCCTATTTTGCGGGACTTTACATGATCATGGACGTTCCCCAAACAGTCCTTTAAAAAAAAAAAAAGTTTGTTAACCCCCACAATGCCCATTTTTGCCATTTGTCTCATTTTAGGTCCCTTTTTTACCGGCTAAACTAATGCCCCCTTATTCCCACTCCCACGAAACGCGTCTCAGGTGTAGGGTTGTCACTGGTCGATCTATACACTCTAAAAACTGAAGTGCTAATTTATGGGTGCTCGTATAGTGACTGTACTTGAAGTGCTAAATCAGCACCTGAAGTGCTGTTTTAACACTTACCCAAGTGCTAATTTATCAACAAAAAATGGTCATGGTCGGTATGGGATTCGAACGAGTTTCACCTAGACATGGAAGAGTACCGCTGACGTTACCAATAGGCCAAAGCAGATCTCCCTAACTTGATTGAATTATGAAAGCATAATAGATGATTATGGCAACTTTGAAGAAAGTTCATCATGAAACAACATGATCTGCTAGCAATCGTGAGATGTGAATTGGTCTAACGTGCTCGTAAGCGCTTGTCATCCAGGGGACCCAGGTTCGAATCCTAACGAAGTCACGCCATTTTTGCCCATTTTTGCTGAAATTTCAGCTCACGTGAACGTGCTGAAACAGCACTTTGAGTGCAGTCACTGTAGGCAAGCTCTTGCAGCCTCTGAAGTAATAAAAATAGCAATCCATTTTTTAGAGTGTATGTTTGAGATTACAAACTTTGGTCTTTTGTCTAGGGGAGGAATTAAAGTAAAAAGTAATAACGGCTGGTGAAAAATTGAAATATTTTATTCTTCCTTGATGGTAAATAGAAAGGAAATAATAATGATAACAATTATAATTATTAAAAAAAAAAAAAAAAACCTTAAACCCTTTCGATTATAAGGCCTACTATTTTTGCCAAAAATTTATTTCAGCATTCATGACAAGGTTGTAAATGGCACTTAGGGGACTCGGGGACGAGGTGGGGGCAAGTTCGGCCCTCCCCCCCCCCCTCCACTTTTTTCAAAAGTAAAGTACGTGTACAGAAACGCAAAAAATGACCATAAACTTGTGAGTTTTTAGCCTGTTCAGTCCTCCTTCCTCTTTCGGCTCAGCCCTTCCACTTTCAAAAACGTTCCGTGGTCCCTGGTAACCATGGTAATAGTTTATTTTTTTATTTTCAACCAGAATACTCACACAATAAATAGATCTATATCATTATATTTCTTTTTGAGATACCATACGTAACCTCTATATGTAAGCCCAATATTGGTCTGCTAGTTTATATCAAGCTGGCGCGCCAAAGATGAAATGAAATTGGACGTCTAATGTTCAGCGAATAAATCCGTTGACAGCGGAAGATTTGAAGTCAAAACAATGCTCAAACAAGTCACATTTGTAAGTATCTGGTCTATTTATTTAATTTTCGAAATTCATATAGCAAATATTAGGAACAATAAGAGGATTCTAGAAATTATTATCATCATTACGATTTATTAAAGCGAAACTATAGCTTTAAGTTTTAATGATAAAATTAGATAATGCAATGCCATGGTCCCGTATGTTTGAATATGTGTTTGTTCTTGCCTTATCTTGGGCTCGGGTGGCCCACTCGGTGACTCACACCCTTATTAAGGCAGCCTTTTCACTTTCTTCTTCTTTGCATGGTCAATTCAAAATTGACTTTTCCTTGGCTTTGGTATGGTAAGAGTGCCTAAGTCTGTGCAACCACGTAAATGTGCGATTTCGATAGATCTACACATTCCAATTAATTAACCTCATGTCCGGTCCTCACAATCGATTTTAATATTTTTATTTTTACTGAGAAAAGTGAGATCCACTTACACTTATGCATGGTAAATTCATAATTGACCTTGCACTGGGAAGTACCTTACTGCAGCAGTTTTCATCCAATGGAAAGTCAATGCAGAAAAAGTAAAAATGGTGTCTTGATGAAGCTCAGCCTAGTCTTTACTTACGATTTAGCACCGCACAACGAATCGGAAGTGTGCGGCTACCGCTTTATCGAAATCCGACGGCGATGTGACTTCGAATTATACATAAATTTTCCGGACGATACCTTACTTCTAGTTAATAAAAACAGCTTTATATTATTGCAATATATACTTACTAATCGTTCGGAAAACTATCGTCTTTGTTGGTGAATCTTCTATATGTAATTTGGGGTCAAAATTTCCAAACTTTCTCGAGTAGAACAATCGTGTTCGTAGGTTGTCTTTTTAATACGCATGCGTCATGGATATTGCCATGATTAGTCTTTGCACTCATTAAATCATAAATTTTTATTTTTATTCCATTACATGGTAATAACCAAAACAAAAGAGATTACTTACATTAGTAGTCATGAATTATTTGTTATTTTAGTTTTGAGCCCATTTTTCCTTCATCAAGCCTATTTTTCGTAACGAAATTCAAAACTATACAAAAAGAACGTCTTGATTAAGGTACCTCAGGTCCCCTTTATTTCCCCTTTATCAATATGGCGAATCGGGCAAATTTACGATACTGGACGAAAACCCCACAAAAAATCTCTTATTCTTGGAGCTATTCACTAGTTTGTTTTTATTCACCATATTCCGGTTGGTATGCTTAGGTAAGTGGCATTGCATGTATGTGTATCATTGTTATATAACATTCTTTGGGGGTTGAATTTCATCGTTTTATTGGGGAAGACGGTGAGCTTGGGCCAGATGTATATGTTTACTTCAGGACGCCGCCACTTCGGTGGGCGGCGTCCCGGGGCTAAGCCCAGTCAAGGTGGCATTTCCAAAAAGGGTCTAAAAATTGTACTCAATTTTTCTTCAACAACATAAAAATATCTAGACCTAGAATCTAGAAGTGAACTAGAACCTAATTGAAGAATTATATTGCAATGATGCTACAGATTATCTGAATTATTTTGAGGTAGGTTTAAAGCTGATTTCACTAATTATTATTGAGAAGTTCCTCAGCAACCATTTTTTCAGTAACAGCCTTATGTTGGTTTGCAGGCTGTATGTGAGTGAGATCTAACATTAGATCACTCATGCACTAACACTCCGTTGATATATCAAACTCGTGCTTCTGACGCTGTGACACGCAGAAGTGATTAGAATAAAACAATTTCTTTATTGAATTCACTTTCATACTTCTAAAATAATTTCTAATTTAAAA
Source organism: Paracentrotus lividus (assembly GCA_940671915.1). Lineage (NCBI taxonomy): Eukaryota > Metazoa > Echinodermata > Echinoidea > Camarodonta > Echinidae > Paracentrotus > Paracentrotus lividus. Next base: position 20,307,771 of record CALNVZ010000674.1, read on the forward strand.
ATAAACATTAAACTTAAGGGTGAAATGAGAGGAAAAACTCACTGATTCTCAGCAGTTTTTCCCGATTTTTCTGCCACTCTTCTTCTTCTTCTTTCGTAGGTTTAATGGAATAGTCATATGACTTATCGCATGCAAATGAATTCTCATATATATATAGGAAGTCTATATAGTTTTTTTTCATTATATTAATATTGAAAAATCCGTGTATCTCATAAAGCAAAACCAGAAAAATTTATTAAAGTGATAAAATTATTCTCGTAAGACAATGTATGAAAAAAGCTACACTAGAGAAAAAAGAAAAAAAAAAGAAATGAAATAAATAAGTCCTGATCCATATAGCACATATAGCGAAAAGAGTACATGGCTAATAACAAATGTTACTTCTTAAGTAGTAAAAAGATCTATAAATAAAAAAATCACATTAGAGTTTTTTTTCAGCTCGCACATCATAAAGGTCATCATGTATCGGCCATAGGGGTAGGGTTCAGTGCCTAAATCGGCCGCTCGTCAATTCCCCCCTGTTTTTTTTTTTTTTTTGCCAAGTATCTCAAGACTTTTTTTTAGGGTGTTGGAGGGGGGGGGGGGGGTGGGGGGGGGCTGAACGAGGATATTTTGGTCATGGGCGCGGAGGAGCTATAGTCTTGTTTCCTTTTGTCTTTACTTTAAATTCATTTTCCGTCGTCATTTCCACCCCTTTTTTTTTGTTTTTGTTTTGTATATTATATTTTTTTGCTAAAGCTTTTTTTAAGGTGGAGGGGGGGGGCTGGACGAGAATTTTTGTCCTGGGGGCCGGAGGAGCTCAGCCTCTTTTTTTTTTTTTTTTTGTTTTTTTTTTTTTGTTTGTTTTTTTAAAGACTTTTTTTTAGGGTGGAGGGATGGGTGGGGGCTGGGGGTGACGGATATTTTGTGTAAAGGGGGCCGAGGAGCTTAGTCTTGTTTACTTTACTTAGTCTTTACTTTTAAATTCCTTTGAAATTTGTCATGTAATGTATAGACTATTATAATCGTATTTCTCATTGTTTGTAAAATAAAATTGAACTTGATTGAAATAACTGTCTTTTGTCTATGTCTTTATTATTTCTTTTTAACAATGTACATACATCTAAGCCTTAGCTAAGAACTTAGATATATTAAGAGTACAACAACAACAACAACAATAATGCACACCATCAGAAAAGATTGAGAGAGCAGGACAGGTTGAGAGCGAGAAATAAAAGGGATAGAGAGAGAGAATAGAGAAGGAAGTTAGGCGGAGAGAGAGAGAGAGATAGAGAAAGAGAAAAGAGAAAAATAGAAAGACTGACAGAAGAGATAGAGTGAGAAAAGTGGTGAATTGATTAGGAATAGGGGCTTCTACGGATCATGTAATACAAATGTGACACATCATGAGAATAAATTCAAATTTAAACTTTAAAAACTGATAATGTAATAATGCACGGGGCGCGACAAACCCGCTGCCCGCTTGCCCGGGGTGCAATGAATAACAACGGAGCGGGCAAAGCAAGTTCAAAAGTCACTTTCCCGGATCGGCAAACCGAAGTTGATGATTTGAGCGTGTGAATTGAGCGCCCTTTTTTGCAGCCAGCCCCCAGCGGCCCAGGCAATCGTCTGGATGCTGGGTTATCAGCATCAACGATTCCTCCGATAACTTTCATCTATAAAAAACACAATAAAAGACGTCATGTGTATAAACATGAACTATATCAAAATCTTGCCATGCTTAGGGCCTCTCCTTCCTGATAAGAAGAAACATTAATCCATTGACAAATTGACAATAATAATACGGCCTAAAACTTTGTGAAATAAGCGCACAATTTTGTATTATTCTAAACATCTCGCAGCTCTGCAGAGCTTGCCGATGGTCACTGGTGTGTCTAGTCTTAAACATACAGACTCATTTTGTAATATTGATAGATGAGAAAAAATTAAAAATTCGGGATATAATTTCCTTCTTACCTTCTTTTTAATTTCATTCTTCAATGCTATTTTTCTGTGTGTTACATGTAGAAAATAAATGTAATTTGGCCATGAAAATGATTTCATTAATTTTTTAATTAATATTCTTTTAATAATTTTAATTTTTTTTTTTTTTTTTTTTTTGTTATTTTTTTTTAGATCCAAATTTAAGTGGATGCATTTGCTCCCTTTATCTTATGGGCTAGTTTTTGGCTTTTGTTGTGGACACTTTATTGAGAGGTGAATATCTGCTACCTCACAAAAAATTCATAAACAAAGGAAAATGAAAATAAAAATTGGCAAAGTGTTTTTTCCTCTGCGGCAAGCAAAAAAAATATTTCAAGCTTGCCCAAAGGCAAGTATAAAGTAATGTGTTTCTTTGTAAGCGGGCTCTGTATAATGGTGTAACAGGTTATGTGAGAGTAAAAGAAAATAAAGGTATAGGGATTTAGCTGGCAAATAGACCGTCAATTGTTAATAATGGGTAAAACGTTTAACTTTGGCATTAACATACATGTATGAATGGCATTAGGCAGAAAAGATTGCTATAACGACAACGGTTGTCCTTCGGAACACAATAGCGAGTGCTCTGAGCGTACTGTATTCGCTGTTAATTTTCCGCCGATTAATTTTCCGCTGTGAGTGGCCTCAAAGAATGTTCACGGTTCTGAATTCGCGCCGCATTTTAGTAAGTAAGCAATTGAATGCACCCAATACAATACATAAAAAGCAGTGCTCAAATTGTGCGTTTTTTTAAATTGCGCCTGCCGATCTTCTGTGCGAAATCGCGAAAATTAGATGTACTGCGAATATTTCAGATTACAGTATATTGAAATAAGTGAAGTAATGGATGTGGATTGAGTCATTGATTATAGTGTGAAGTACTGATGGTGGAAATTTCCGAAAAATTAACCGCTGGGCGATTTCCTGGATCTTTCTAGTCTTTTCTGATTTTGTTTTGAAAGATTGCCAAAGGGGCACAAGAAATTGATGCCAATATACTTGAATTAGAGATGATAGAAGAAGAACTAAGATCCTGTTGCAACAGAAACTCCTTAAGTTTCTTAGGAAGTATAAATCTATGACTAGCCTTGCCTGCTACAACTTGAGTGTATCGTATTCAGTTAGTTTATTATCTACAGTAAGTTCCCAAGTCTTAAATTCAAGGAACAGATTTAAATAATGCAGAGGTCTACAATGTATTTAGGCGCGATCCAGAAATCGAATTGAATGCATTTCGGGCGCCCAATTGTCTGGGGACAAAGCTGCGCTATTATGTTACGCATGGGCCGGTAAGTTCATTGTGTGACTCCGGTCTGCGTCTGTACTGGTGTTAAACTCTAAGTATGAAATTGAAACTGGTGAGATAATCTTGTCCACTAATTGCCTCACTTTCAGTTCAATTCAAGACCGTCTGGAACTAACGTCAAGGAAGCCTGACACAAAAGGAGGTTTCGATGAGCCCTAATGAAGAAGCAGCAGTTCTTGAAGAGGAGAGAGACAGAGACGGAAATTGAGATTGAAACAGGTAATTGTAGACTACCGGTAGTAATTACTCGCTTGTCATTGAATTTTGCCCTGATTTTATAAGTGGTTAAATGGTTAATGTGAAAACTTCTATATAAGCCACTTTGACATAATGGTATAAGTCACAAATATTAACAAAATTATCCATGCATGAATTTTCCCAACTGGATAAAAATCGTGCTGCAAATATTCTGTTGTGCGAAAACATATTGATTATTTAAAAGCTATTTAAGATGTCCCTTTTAATAATTTGTAATTTATTCGTTTGAATAGGTAATAGATTGCAACTTTCGATATTTGCATCACATCAAAGAACGCAACTGTTAGTGTATGTCAGCTGGTTTGTAGTCAATGTTCTGTCAGTCAACCCTTCTCAGTATGTTCCAAGGAAACTGCACATGTAAAAATGCAACCTTAAAGTCATCTTGAATGTTAATGTAATGCTAACTTTTTTTTTCTCACTGCACTTTATAATTAGGTTAGGGTACTTGTCAAGCTTTTGCTTAAAAACTCTTGGCCGGAAATCAAGGTAACAGACAAAAAGGCAAAAAGAAACAAGCAAACAAACAACACAATGAATTCTATTCCTATCTTACTAAGTTTCCGTGAGTGAAATGCTCACCCTAAAATTGACATAGCTAGGAACAGGATAGGTCTCTTGTTAATACACTTGTTGGCCAAAAACCAAGAAATGCCAGGAAATGAGGAATGCCATTTCTGATTTGGATATTTACTGCACACAATATCATGGAAAACAAGCAGGCTCATTGCAACATCTCTCTGGCAAAACCAAGTAAAACAAAACACTAAGATGCTTTCTTAATTTTTCTAATGACTGCACAACATAATATGGGTTAGAAATGCAGACAAACCAGGGAAGCCCTTTGCGAAATAGCCTCTGGCAAAATGCCCAGAATGTTATTCCTAACTTTTACATTTACTACAATTAACATTAGGTTCGGGAACAGGACAGGCTCTTTGCTAAAACAGCTCCTTGCAAAACAAGGCAAAGAAAGAGCAGAGGTCAAGGCACTTTCAGTCAGTTAGAAGAGGATGGAAGGCTGTACAGTACTGAGAAGCAACAAGCCTTTGAAGGAGATCTATGAGCAATGGTCTGTCCAAGGTGGGAGACGGCCATAGGGGGCTAAAATCAGGTAGGTCTAAAAAGTCCATAATGGTGAATTGCCAATTGGTCTTTAACCAATTTGTCTAATACCGATGGACTATTCTGATGGTTTAATCTCTTTTGTATAACAACCGTTTCTTCTAATTTTTCTATTGCATTTAGCCTATTACCATTTTGTCTAATTTCCATTAAGGTTAAACCTTGTTCTATAATATCCGTTTGTCTAATCACCATAATTATTCTATATGTTTGATGAATTGTTATGACCGCGACATTTTTAATTGTATGATGAAGGGAAAGTAAGTAAACAAGGGACAATAAAACCAAGACTGCATGACAATTAACCTAGTGACCATTAGAGCCAAGGGGGGGGGGTGTCAGCCCTTCCACCCCACATTTTGATTACAAGATAATGCTTTTTGATCCCCATAACTACAAGCATAATGCTTCAAGCTCCTGTCCTGATGAACTTAGGTACTTTCTATTTTGACTTGGTCTATGCAGGTATTTGATATTTAACTAAATGGATATCTCTATCCGAACATATTACAATACTTGATATTATACATATTCTGACAATTTGTTTCATTTTTACAATGCAGAAACCAATGGAGGAGGAGAGAGCAGCCGCAGCCTAAGGAATACAGGGCCAGCAAAACAGCGCCACAAGCTGCCATTTTGAAAGGGCATTGAGAGAATGAAACAGTGCAGAAGGAATGCTCATATCATATCAAGGGAAGAAGCACTGGATGTTGAGAGGTAACACCATCATTTGTGACCTGTCAACTCAAACCAAGAATTAATTTTTTTTTCACACACATTTTTTTTTCTAAAACTATAAACTAGATTTCAAGCTTTCCAATATTGTCAAAAATATGGACCTGATTTTCAAAATGTAAAAATGAAACAAGGAACCCTCTCATTTTTTTTTTTTTTTTTGCGGAGTTGATATTTGGGCACCTTTTGTACCAGATCATCTGTTAGCGTCTAGAGCTCTGCCGACCACAGCCCTATGAGTTCATTTTATTTCGTTTGTTCTGAAGTAGTGTGAACATTTCATCAAAATTATATTTATAAGAATGTTACTATTCTCCCCTGACAATAAGAAGTAATGTCTTAAGTTTGATTAGGATGTCTTCATGTTATATCTTAGAGTGGCTCCTTTTCTGCACCAGTGATCCATAACAAATTCTGTTAAGAGATATTTGAGTTAGGCATAATTACCGTATACTCTTTGATGTCAGTGACAGAACACTTTGTGCTTTACAGAATGTCATTTTTTCACTTGCTTCAATTTCTCCAGATATCACTCTTTCTTCTCATTGCTTTGCAGAGTAAGAGCCTCTCACATCGCCAACCTTCCACCACCAATGAGAGATCCTCTGCTGACCTTGACCTTCAGAAACCACCTGTTATGGTGACACGTGTGGAAGGGTTCTCTACGACTCATTATACATTCCTGGGGAGTATGTGGAGAGAGCCGACCTCATCAGCATGGTAAGTTCTGAAAGGTATTGCTTGACTCACTTGAAGCTTGACAAATAGTGTCTTATTTCTGGGTCTGTGGGGTGTACCACAAAGACTTACGATTGTGAAAGTTACGATTGATTTGTTCTCGGTAGCCTCATTTTGAAACAGGTACAGTCATGGATTAGGATTTGGATATGAATGAAGATTAGGGTTAGGGCTAGGGTTAGGATCAAGATCATCAACTTTGGAGCATCCTGCCCATAGATGAGGCTACGAGAAAAATCAATCGGTAACTTTTTATCATCAAAGTCTTTGTTGTTACAGGCACAGATGAATTAGCCTTATCAGAGAATATATCAGGCTTTGTCTATGAAATAACATGTTCGATTGAGCAAATCATATTGGTCTTATTTCCAATGCAAGCTATTTTTGTTAGTTTTGGCTCAAAAATAACACTATATATTGAACAGTACTGCACTAAGCCTTAAACCTAAGCCCGATC
>CALNVZ010000674.1:20314376-20421202 GCA_940671915.1 Paracentrotus lividus
GCAGTGATAAGTCATGTGGCAAGAAAAAGTAAAAATGGTGTCTTGAGTAAAGTGGCTGCAGCCCATGTCTTACTTTACGATTTGACAAGCCGTCACGGTTCTGACTTATTGATTTCGTATTGGACGGTGTGACTAATGTTGTTGGAAGTTGTTGCGGGCCTATGCGTTTCGTGTTATAGTTACGATGTTGAGATCCGTGGGTACGTTGCGTGTTAGTTGCGAGTGATTCTGAGATTAATCATTAATTTTTTCCGTGACGAGTAATTGCGTTGAATTATCTTTTGTCTGATAGTTTTTAAGTTAACATAAACAGCTTATATTTTGGCAAGTATTAGTAGGCTTACTTGATTTATACGTTTATTTTCGACAATATTGTTATATAACTATCGTCTGTTGTTGGTGAATTTCTTATATGTAATTTGGGGGTCAAAATTTCCAACTTCTCGAGTAGAACATTCGTGATTGTAAGGTTTGTCTTTTAATACCGCATGCGCGTCATGGATATTGCCATGATTAGTCTTTAGACAATGTCATTACAATCATTAATTTTTATTTTATTTCCATTACATGGTATTAACAACCAAAACAAAAGAGATTACTTACATTAGTAGTCATGAATTATTTGTTATTTTAGTTTTTGAGCCCATTTTTCCTTCATCACCTATTTTTCGTAACGAAATTACAAAACTATACAAAAAGAAACGTCTTGATTAGAAACCTCAGTGTCCCTTTATTCCAGCTTTATCAATATGGCGAATCGGCAAATTTACGATACTGACGAAACCCCCAAAAATTCTCTATTCTGGAGCTATTCACTGTTTGTTTTTATTCACCATATTCCGGTTGGTATGCTTAGGTAAGTGGCATTGCATTGAGTGTATCATTGTGTATAAAAAATTCTTTGGGGTTGAATTTATCGTTTTATTGGGGAAGACGGTGAGCTTTGGGCCAATGTATATGTTTAACTTCAGGAGTCACCTGCCTATACGGAGTGGCGGCGTCCCGGGGCTAAGCCCAGTCAAGGTGGCATTTCCAAAAAGGGTCTAAAAATTGTACTCAATTTTCTTCAACAACATAAAAAATATCTAGACCTAGAATCTAGAAGTGAACTAGAACCTAATTGAAGAATTATATTGCAATGATGCTACAGATTATCTGAATTTATTTTGAGGTAGGTTTAAAGCTGATTTCACTAATTATTATTGAGAAGTTTCCTCAGCAACCATTTTTCAGTACAGCCTTATGTTGGTTTGCAGCTGTATGTGAGTGAGATCTAACATTAGATCACTCATGCACTACACTCGTTTGATATATCAAACTCGTGCTTCTGACGCTGTGACACTCAAAAGTGATTAGAATAAAACAATTTCTTATTGAATTTCCACTTTCATACTTCTAAAATAATTTCTAATTTAAAAATAAACATTAAACTTAAAGGGTGAAATGAGAGGAAAAACTCACTGATTCTCAGCAGTTTTTCCGATTTTTCTGCCACTCCAGTTTGTATGGTCGCTTTGAGAAAAAAAAATGAAATGGAAATAGAGATAGAGTGCCTGCCATCGCGTTCAGCACGATCATGCGAGAGGTGTGTTATGTAAACATGGCGTAATAAATGTTAACTTACCTCCACAGTTAGTATTATAGATCCGGTTAAGAGATTATAAAAAATGAAAAAATAAATAAAAAAATACACATTGAAAGATGTTATTTTTTCTCAGCCCTCGGCACATCATAAAGGTCTCATGTATCGGCCATAGGGGTAGGGTTCAGTGCCTAAATCGGCTGCCGTCAATTCCCCCCCCCCCTGTTTTTTTGTTTTTTTTTGCCAAGTATCTCAAGACTTTTTTTAGGGGTGGAGGGGGGGTGGGGGGGGGGGGGGGGTGGGGGGGCTGAACGAGATATTTTGTCATGGGCGCGGAGGGCTTATAGTCTTGTTTCCTTTTTTGTCTTTACTTTAAATTCATTTTCCGTCGTCAATTTCCACCCCTTTTTTGTTTTTGTTTTGTTTTGTTTTTTTATTATTATTTTTTTTTGCTAAAGCTTTTTTTTTTAGGTGAGGGGGGGGGCTGGACGAGATATTTTTGTCCTGGGGGCCGGAGGAGCTCAGCCTCTTTTTTTTTGTTTTTGTTTTTTGTTTTTTGTTTGTTTGTTTTTTAAAGACATTTTTTTAGGGTGGAGGGAGTGGTGGGGGCTGGGGGTGTACGGGATATTTTTGTAAAGGGGGCCGGAGGAGCTTAGTCTTGTTTACTTTACTTAGTCTTTACTTTTAAATTCCTTTGAAATTTGTCATGTATGTTATAGACTATTATAATCTGTATTTCTTCATGTGTTTGTAAATAAAATTGAACTTGAATTGAAATAACTGTCTTTGTCTATGTTTTATTTATTTTCTTTTTAACAATGTACATACATCTAAGCCTTAGACTAAGACTTAGATATATTAAGAGTACAACAACAACAACAATAATGCACACCATCAGAAAAGATTGAGAGAGCAGGGACAGGTTGAGAGGCGGAAATATAAAGGGATAGAGAGAGAGAGAAATAGAGAAGGGAGTTAGGCGGAGAGAGAGAGAGAGAGAGAGAAAGAGAAAAGAGAAAAATAGAAAGACTGACAGAGAGATAGAGTGAGAAAAGTGGTGAATTGATTAGGAATAGGGGCTTCTACGGATCATGTAATACAAATGTGACACATCATGAAGAATAAATTCAAATCTAAACTTTAAAAACTGCATAATGTATAATGGTGTAACAGGTTATGTGAGAGTAAAAGAAATAAAGGTATAGAGGATTTAGCTGGCAATAGACCGTCAATTGTTAATAATGGGTAAACGTTTAACTTTGGCATTATACATACATGTATGAATGGCATTAGGGCAGAAAAGATTGTCTATAACGACAACGGTTGGTCCTTGGAACACATAGGCGAATGCTTGAGCGGTTACTGTATTCGCTGTTAATTTCGCGCGATTAATTTTTCACGCTGAGTGGCCTCAAAGAATGTTCACAGGTTCTTGAATTCGCGCCACATTTTAGTAAGTAAGCAATTGAATGCACCCAATACATGCATAAAAAAGCATGCTCATAAATTCGTGCGTTTTTAAATTTGCGCCTGCCGATCTTCGCGCGAAATCCGCGAAAATTAATGTACTGCGAATATTTCCATGATTACAGTATATTGAAATAAGTGAAGTAATGGATGTGGTTGTGATGAGTCATTGATTATAGTGTGAAGTACTGATGGTGGAAACTTCTGAAAAAATTAACCGCTGGGCGATTTTCCTGGATCTTTCTAGCTTTTTCTGATTTTGTTTTGAAAGATTGCCAAAGGTGCACAAGAAATTGAATGCAATGATACTCTGAATTAGAGATTGATAGAAGAGAACTAAGATCCTGTTGTCAACATGAAACTCCTTAAGTTTTCTCAGGAAGTATAACCATTGACTAGCCTTGCCTGCTACAACTTGAGTGTTCGTATTCCAGTTAAGTTTATTATCTACAGTAGTTCCCAAGTACTTAAATTCAGGAACAGATTTAAATAATGCAGAGGTCTACAATGTATTCAGGCGCGGATCCAAGAAAATCGAATTGAATGCATTTCGGGCGCCCAATTGTCTGGGGACAAAAGCTGATCTATTATGTTTACGCATGGGCCCGGTAAGTTCATTGTGTGACTCCGGTCTGCGTCTGTACTGGTGTGTAAACTCTAAGTATGAAATTGAATTCTGGTGAGATAATCTTGTCCACTAATTGCCTCACTTTCAGTTCAATCAAGACCATGTCTGGAACTATACGTCAAGGAAGCTTGACACAAAAAGGAGGTTTTCGATTGAGCCCTAATGAAGAAGCAGCAGTTCTGAAAGAGGAGAGAGACAGAAGACGGAAATTGAGATTGAAACAGGTAATTGTAGCTACCGGTAGTAATGACTCAGCTTGTCATTGAATTTTGCCCTGATTTTATAAGTGGTTAAAGGGTTAATGTGAAAACTTCAATATAAGGCCACTTGACATAATGGCATAAGTCACAAAAATTACAAAATTATCCAAGCATGAATTTCCCCAACTGGATAAAAATCCTGAAAATATCTGTGTGCGAACATATTGATTTAGAAGCTGTTTGAATGTCCTTTTAATAATGTAGTTTAGTTGTTTGAATGGAAATATGCACTTTCATTTCATCACGCAAAGAACCCACTGTTAGTGTATGTTAGCTGGTTGTGTCAATGCTGCAGTCCACCTATCTGCAACCTTAAAGACATGCAGTGTCATCCTTTTGCAGGCAAAAATCTTACATTTCTAGTTTTTGAGAGGATATACATGTAGTAGTCAATGACTCTATCTTCCCACAACACGATTAAGCTCAAACGTGTACGTTTATCATTTTATTGCGATTATCATAATTCCCTCCTAATTTTTCGTACTTTGAAGAATAAAAATCCCGCACGGTGCGATATTCAAATCGACCGTTGACCGTTAGCGCGGGTAAATGCATGCTGATACGCCGTGTGTATATTGCTGTGTGTGTGGTCCGTGCTGAGCAACGAGCTGCATGCGCTGTAATATCAACAATGTTGATGGAGAGCTGGTCGAGATTGGTAGTCAGATTTTCGTTTCATATTACTGATCTTAGCAACCTATGACAGCTATACTGAAAAGAAAGTATAAGGTTGATCATATTCTAAAGATATGCAATTTGTGAAAAAAAATGACACTACCTTTAAAGTCATCTTGAATGTTACATGTAATGCTAACTTTTTTTTTTCTCACTGCACTTTATAATTAGGTTAGGGTACTTGTCAAGCTTGTTGCTTAAAACAACTCTTGGCCGGAATCAAGGTAACAGACAAAAGGACAAAAAATAAACAAGCAAACAAACGAACAAAACACGATGAATTCTATTCCTATCTTACTAAGTTTCCGTGTAGTGAAATGCTCCCCCTAAAATTGACATTAGCTCAGGGAACAGGATAGGCTCTTTGTTAATAACCTATTGGCCAAAACCATAGAAATGCCAGGAAATGAGGAATGCCATTTCTGATTTGGATATTTACTGCACACAAATATCATGGAAACAAGACAGGCTCATTGCCACATCTCCTGGCAAAAACCAAGTAAAACAAAACAGCATGAATGCTTTCTTAATTTTTTCTAGTGACTGCACAACATAAATAGGTTAGAAATGCAGACAAACCAGGAAAGCCCTTTGCGAAATAGCCACTGGCAAAAATGCCCAGAATGTTATCCCTAACTTTTACATTTACTACAATTAACATTAGGTTCGGGAACAGGACAGGCTCTTTGCTAAACAGCTCCTTGCCAAAACCAAGGCAAAGAAAGAGGCAGAGGTCAAGGCACTTTCAGTCAAGTTAGAAGAGGAATGGAAGGCTGTACAGACTGAGAAGCAACAAGCCTTGAAGGAGATCTATGAGCAATGTCTGTCCAAGGTGGGAGACGGCCATAGGGAGGCTAAAAATCAGGTAGGTCTAAAAAGTCATAATGGTGAATTGCCAAGTGGCCTATAACCAATTTAATACCGGACTGGTTACATTCTGTGTGGTATAATCTCTTTTCCTCTACTACCAGTTCTTCTACAAACCATATTTTCTAATTGCCATTTAGTCCATATACCATTTTGTCTAATTCCCAGTGAAGCTATACTTGTTTCGTTGTAATATCTAGTTGGTCCAACACCAATTAGTCTATATGTTGAAATGGTAATGACCCAGATTTTTATTTGATGAAAAGGGAAAAAGTAAGTAAACCAAGGGACAATAAGACCAAGACTGCATGACAATTAACCCTAGTGACCATTAGACCAAGGGGGGGGGGGGTGCAGCCCTTCCACCCCACTTCATTTTGATTATCAAGATAATGCTTCTTTGCATAGCTCTATCCGTGAAACATATATGACCAATATTTGATATTATAACACATTCTGACAATTTGTTTCATTTTTATAACACAGAAACCAATGGAGGAGGAGAGAGCAGCCGCAGCCCTAAGGAATACCAGGGCAGCAAAACAGCGCCACCAAGCTGCCATTTTGAAAGAAGGCAGTGAGAGGAATGAAAAGTGGCAGAAAGAGAATGCTCATATCATATCAAGGAAGAATGCACTGGATGTTGAGAGGTAACACCATCATTTGTAACCTGTCAACTCAAAACCAGAATTAATTTTTTTTCTTCACATTTTCACACATTTTTTTTCAAAACTATAAACTAGATTTCAAGCTTTCCAATGATGTCAAAAATATGGACCTGATTTTCAAAATGTAAAAATGAAACAAGGAACCCTTGTTAATTTTTTTTTTTACTGGAGTTGATATTTGGGCACTTTTGTACCAAATATCTGTTAGCGTAGAGCTCTGCCGAACCACAGCCCTATGAGTTCATTTTATTTCATTTGTTCTGAAGTAATGTGAAACATTTCATCAAAATTATATTTATAAGAATGTTACTATTCTCCCCTGACAATAGGAAGTAAGTTATGGATGTCTTCATGTTATATCTAGAGTGCTCCTTTTCTGCACCTAAGTGTATCCATAAACATAATTCTGTTAAGAGATATTTGAGTTAGGCATAATTACCGGTATACTCCTTTGATGTCAGTGACAGACACATTTCGCTGCTTTACAGGAAATGTCATTTTTTTTCACTTGCTTCAATATTTCCAGATAAGGGCAGTATTACACTCTTTCTTCTCATTGCTTTGCAGAGTAAGAGCCTCTCACATCGCCAACCTTCCACCACCAAAGAGAGATCCTCTTGCTGACCTTGACCTTCAGAAACCACCTGTTATGGTGACACGTGTGGAAGGGTTCTCTACGACTCATTATCACATTCCTGGGGAGTATGTGGAGAGAGCCGAACCTCATCAGCATGTAAGTTCTGAAAAGGTATTGCTTGACTAGCTCAAGCTTGACAAGTAGTGTCTTATTTCTGGGGTGGGGTGTACCACAAAGACTTACGATTGATTGAAAGTTACGATTGATTTGTTCTCGGTAGCCTCATTTTGAAACCAGGTACAGTCATGGATTAGGATTTTGATATGATTAAGATTAGGGTTAGGGCTAGGGTTAGGATCAAGATCATCAACTTTGGAGCATCCTGCCCATGATAAGGCTACCGAGAAAAAATCAATTGTAACTTTTTATCAATCGTAAGTCTTTGTGTTACAGGCCACAGATGAATTAGCCTTATCAGAGAATATCAGGCTTTGTCTATGAAATAACATGTTGAATTGAGCAAATCATATTGGACTTATTTCCAAATGCAAGCTATTTTTGTTGTTTTAGCTAAAAAATAACACCATATAGTAAATAGTGGTAGTATTTTAAGAGTTGTGATTGGTTGAAATGATGTCACGTGTCATTCACGTTTTTGTTATAGTGAACGGTTTTTGTTATATTGAACGTTTTTTTGTTATATTGAACGGTTTTTACCTGTGTTAAAATGAATGGTGAAATTGATTGCCTTGTTGCGCAAGCACGTAATAACAGTAAAATAGTGCGCACAACAATAGATACACGGAGCGACAATATACGTCACAATAGCTTAATTAGCACCAAAAGTTTGGCAAACATTTGCAAAGATAAAACCAGATTAGGCAAGGTCAAAGATCTAGGGGTCTATTTACTATAATAAACAGTGCATGCATCTATTAATACTGACTATGTGAACTCCAAATACTAAATTATCCCTCGGGCACATCTGTTTCACCTCTGCCTACGGCCTCGGTGAAATAAATGTGCCCTCGGGATAATTTAGTATTTGTCGTGCACATAATCTAGTATGTTGCATGGTAGAGCATGCACTATTTACATAATATTGAACAGTACTGCACTAGCCTTAAACCTAAGCTCTATCCCATCATGCACACATTGGGTTTGTTTGTGCGAACTCGAGGTCAGTTGAGTCTCTACCTGATGTAGCGTAAACTTACTGTATTCGCTGTTATTTTCGCGCGATTAATTTTTCGCGCTGAGCGGCCTCAAAGAATGTTCACAGGTTCTTGAATTCACGCTGCATTTTAGTAAGCACGCAATTGAATGCACCCAACACATGCATAAATAGCATGCTCATATATTCGCACGTTTTTAAATTCGCGCCTGCCGGTCTTTGCGCAAAATCTGTGAAAATTGATGTACCACGAATATTTCCACGATTACAGTAGCTCTTGAACTGCTTTGGGTATTTGATTTACCCTCTTACAAGAATCTTGTGTCCAAAGGAAAAGGTATTATGAAATCAAGGGGCTCTTAATCAAATGAATTACAGTCAAACCTGTGTTAGTGTTCACCTCTGTATAAAGTTTAAACTGTCAACAGTGTTCATCTATATGGTATGACTGTACTGTGTTTGAATGAAATCCTGTTATGTTGAGCACAAGGGCACATAGACAAATGTTAATATTTTTAAACAAATATTTTTGGCCTTCTTTTCAGGCTTGATATTGTACAGCACAGTTTAAGAGACAACATGATTTAGGCTTCTTTTCAGGCCCAGTGGGTAAAGATTAACTGGCTTTCCTGATCCCTAACCATCATTGTATCATTCTTAAGGATGATGCCAGACTAGCCGCCAAAGAGGAGGATGATAGGATGAGAGAGGAGACAGAGAGACTCCAGATAGAGCTGAGAGAGAGGAAGGAGAAAGCCGTCTTGAGACACCAGCATGCCAAAGATAAGGAGCTCTTGAAACAAGACTATGACCGGCTCCTGCTGGAGCTAAGTGATCTTCAGAATTCTGACAGGAGGCGAAGGCAAGCTGTGGTAGCTGATATTCCAGTGAGTATATTCCAGTCTGATTTGTAAACCTGACTATATCTCTTCTTGTAGCGTTGATGTCTGCCAACATTTGCTTTAGTGACGTTCCCTCTAGGCTTTATGTTGTCTAAGGTGTAGGGTTAGGGTTAGTATTGCTTTATGGGTATATGTTAGGTTACAGGTTTGGGTTATAGGTTTGGGTTATGTATAGCTTTAAATCTGGGGCTGAAGTTAGACAGTGAATTAATGTTAGCATTTGTCATACAACTTGCCTATAAGGTATTTTAGATTTTTTTTAGCTGCTCACTTATGTGTGTAATATTGTCCTTTTCCTTTTTTGGGTTGATACAGTAATATATGCATCATGTATGTATATTAGAGCGACAGTGTCGTCAGTGTTCCTGCTATGCTCCGCTGTCACATCAAACCGTGAGTTTGAAGAGAGCGTAGCTTTCCACTGCAAATGGTGTACCGGTAATGCTATCGCCTTGGTCCAGGTATACCACCCAGAGATACCCTCACCCATTGCCCCACAAACATCACCCATAAAACCTGACTGACCAATGGCGTTAATGTAGATATGATGTACATGTATCTTCTTAATCCCCTCTCTAAACTTTCTCAAACGCAGCGGCAAGTCTTCCAGCCCCCTCACCGGAGACTTGAAGACAAGGCAGAGAAGCAGCATCAGTTGGAAGAAGCGTTTGAAGACATGTACATGAAACATACAGGTTAGTTATCTTTACATCTCATCTCGTATAATTATAAGTCTACAATCCCTTTGCTTGATTTGTAGCCTGATAAACACATGCACTACACAAAGACATAGACATAGACAGAGACATTTTAGCTTACTGGTATGTTATGATTTTCAAAAGATTTGTGTGAATTACATGTAGATATCCAGCTGAACAATTTCTGTACAAATAATTGTTGAACATATTGAATCAAACTATGTAATATGAGAGAATGACAGTAGGTAATGAAATAGTGATATAAGATAAATGAAAATAAAACCACAGACTTATGGGGTTTCAGCAAATAAATCTGTATTTGCTGTTGCTTTGATAAGGTTTGACTGCATGCTAAAACCAGGAGTCAGCGAAATGCACTACTCATCAGGATTATCTCTCTGTGTGCCTTAGTGGATCATAAGCGAACAAGTGCCAGAGTTTGTTATGATGCATAACTTGCTCTTAGTGGGGCAACATATAAATACACAGACTCCGCCGACTCTGTGCCGTGCGTGAGAAGGGACACTTGAAAAGCAAATACATGTACAACTCCACTTTTGTATTTATTTCTCTCAATCCAACTCACAGACTATGCTGGAGATATCACACTAGCCCTAGAACCCAAGGTCCCAGGCCAGGACATAGACCTGGATCTGACGGCAGATACTACTAGGGACAGGGAGGATGATGACCAGAACCAAGAGGTCACGTTGGAGAGACCAGGTCTAGTGAGACAGGACCCTAGCACCCAGTTCCATGGTATGAGTGAAGATAGACTGAGACCACACAGTGTAGCAGGGCAGAAGCCTGTATCAGCTAGAGCAGGTTAGAACAATATGATCATACTTCAGTCACTCTGTGAAAGTAGTGTATAAGCGGCCAATTTCGAGATAGTTTTGTGTCTGTAAAATATAAGAGGATGTTTATAGAAACCAAAAATATCTCAAACTTATGCTCGGACGAAAATTATGCCTTATATATATATACAGTACTTTTTTCATGTTTTATATCTTGTGACTTGTCCTTCTCTTTAAAGACACCTTCTATCTATCTGGTCTTTTGCCCCCCTTCTCTTTTGATCATGCTCTTTACCAAGCATTATTTCCTGCTGGGTTCCTTTTGCTGTGATATTTTTATTATGTACAGTCTGTTTTTGATATAATGAGCACAGATACACCATGATAATTAAAGCTAATCTAGTGTTGTAGTCATGAGATTGAATTGTGGAAGAATCTGTCTGAAAGTGATGGGAAGGGTTGATAACAATGCACCTAAGAATTGTTTATTGATGGGAGGTTTTTGAACCAAGAAAATTATAAGAAATTTACCAATTTCCTCTAAGAGGAACATGCACTGCACACAAAAATGCATGTATGGGACTACATGAACATGTGCTCACATGTGCGGGACCTGCACATATCAGCTTTTTATGTCATATTATCACTATGAGGACATTTGAAGAGCAATCCTTTTCAGTGGAACTTTGTACTATAAAACATTCTTCCTAAATACCCTGAAAATAATTTGAAAGCTCACACTTATTTTGTTGACCCATGGTTCACCTCTCCCACTACACTAGATTCTCTTTAAGCAAGGTAATTCTCCAGGTCCAATTTTCAAACATGTACATGTGTCTGTGTGCCTATGGGTTTAATATAAAAACAATATTTTGTTATGAAGTGGTGGCTTGGTCTCGGGCTCCTTGTTATAACAAGAATGAACTGTATAATCTTAAGTATTATTTCTCTTTGTCTTTGTCATTTTTTTTTGCACAGAGATGCTGAAAAGATTAATGGGTAGGGTACGAGGGCAGCAGGATGATTGGAAGAAACAGCAAACCAAAGCTCCAATCCCAGTGGCCACAGGTCATCCGCAGGTCATACAAGAAACACATGTACAGGAAGAAGGTAAGTGCATCTTATAATGCTAATTATTTTACCATAAGAATATTTCAAGGGGAGTAAGAGCCTTAGACGGACTGGGTGAGTTCTCAAAAAGGCTGTCGTCTTGTTAAATATTCTTCACTGAGATTAAAGCATAAATGGTTAGAATCTCTGTTGAAGGCCATGTAAACACTCCTGTTTGATATCGCATCATTTATGAACTACTCAAATTCTCAATTTTTAATTGTCAATTTTATTGTATTTTGCATGGAATTAGATGCCACCTCCTCTCTTGAAGCTGTTAGTCACGTTATGATTGAAACAACACCAACTCATTCTATTAGGCCTACTTGGTGCAATATCAACTACATCTTCTCTTCTCGTTCAAGTTATTTTGATCAAGAAATTTACATGTTTATTTTATTGTATTTTTTTCGTTTTATTAGACATCACCTCTTCTCCTGAGTCTGTGAGTATTATTCCAATCGATACAACACCAACCCATACAGTGACCACTACACCATCAGAGCTCTCTGAACATCCCATAGAGAGTACAGACAATGGTAGTACCATCCCAAGCAGACCAAGATCACTGGAGACTGGTACTCTCTCAGACGTATCTTCTGATGTGGGATCCACCCTCCTCCATCCAATGGAACGCGCCGCCAGGCTCAGGGGTGATCAGGTACGGTAATGGGGTGTTGGAATGTGCTATCATGTCTAAGACGGGTGTTTGATATCTTTCTCGGGAGAGGTAGATGTACTTGTTTAGTGAATGTTATGGTCATGAGGTAGCATAGTTTTTATTTTTTTAACCTTAATCATTTTATTTGGATCATTGCCAAAGTGTGTTGCTGATTTTTAATTGGGAAGATATTGCTTCAATATGCATGAAATTTAGCTTGGCACAATTATTCAGATGAAGATTCATTAATCATGCATTGTACTCATTATTTTATAGGTTGCTTTCAAGGACAATGTTAGATTTTCATTCATAAATAAGAGGTCAAAGTAGGTCCTCACTTTTCACCTCTTATTTCTGGTTATTTTTCAGTATATGTATTACTTTTTTTTCTTTTCAACGCTTTAACTCTCTTCTTTTCAATTGATTTATTCTGTTTTTTGTTTTTCAAAAATTGTTTTCTGTCATAGCTGGCCCAACAATCAAGGACACAAGAGGACATCAGAGCCATCGGAATTGAGCAACAGAAGAGACTACATGATCTACAGCAGGCTGTCTATGTGCCCTGGGACAACATTGGTCTCTCTAACTTGCCTTCAGTCCCCCATTATCAAGAGAACATAGAGCAGAGAGTGCACTCAGGAACAGATTTCATGAGCGAGGAAATGTCAGGTAACCAGGTGTCTAGTCTTGAGCCTGGAGGGTCTGGACAGGCCATTATGTCCGAGGAGAGCTCACAGATTAGAGCACCAGGGACAGGTGAGGGTGTAGAGCATGGACAAACTCAGAGAGTGGCCGATCAGGAACAGTATAAAGCACATGTGCCCCTGCCAATTGCTGCAGACGACACCGATGGCCTACTTCTCATGAGACATAGACCTACAGTTGTAGAGGAGACAACGTCAGATGAGAATCCATCATCTGAAAGTGATATTGGTACTAAACAAGCAATTGATCGTCAACTGTTGGACAAAGTGGTGCATGATGTTCCAGAAATGACTCAACACACCTTAGGTGATGGGTCATCTATAGACTGGGTACAACGAGCAAGAGAATATCAAGAGAGGTTACTGGATAGGCAGAGACAGAGCCAAGACTCTCTGCTTCAGGCACAGTTAAAGCTGCAGGAACGAAGGCAACGACTGATGAAGAACTACCCAGATGTCAAACTTCCTGATTATGTGCCATACACCATGCAGAGTGAAATGGGCAGGACAGGATGGCAAACTACACAGCAACTTCCAGGTAGTTTGACCCCTGCAGTGGATGAATTACAAGGTGTTAGGACACTAATTGTAGAGGGTGAAGAGAACAGATATGAACCAGGAAATAATAGAGGGCTGGAGACATTAAATGCTTATATATCTCCATCCACAAGTTCTGAAGATGCTACAGAACCTCAAGCAAATAGTCATCAACTGGAATATGAAGAAACATTAGTGGGAATTTCTAGGTTTTCTCCTTCAAAGAGGAAGCTAAACTTCTTTCAAGAAATGGATGAAGGTGCTAGAGACTCTCAATTTGCTCCAATGGATGAGGCAGCTGTCTCACAATCATCCACTGAAGAAAGTGTTAATCTGAGTGTGGAGAGAAGGAGTGATGCAGAAGATGTATCCTCTTACACACAGCAGCAGACTGGCCCCCAGGCAGGGCAAGAGAGAAACGATGGGGTCTCACATCTGCATGAGACATCAAACCAAAAAGTAGAAATGGCACTGAAGATACGTCATGAGCAGCTCCTGAAGGAGAAGAGAGTACTTGAAGAGAGACAGAATGCTCAGCAGTTGAGACTGATGCAGAAACAGCAGGAACTTGCAAATCAGATTGAACAACAGCAGAAAAGGTATCAAGAGAGGATGACAGCAGCTAATGTCAGCCCTTATTCCCCACCCCAACACAAAGGACCACCTGTGGAGCATTCTCCATCTATTCCGCAAGGCATCTTTCGAGGGAGTGGTGTTGGTTCTCAATCACCCGAGATGGAATCCAGTACAGAGAAATCCTCCGGAATAGATTTTGGAGGGTCTTTGAGTCAGCACATGGACATGAGGATGATGATGCAGGGCCAGGTTTTCAGACCACAAGATCTCCTACGTCACCTCCAACCATCCCAGACCATGGGTTCAGAACCAGCAGATGACTCTGATGCTAGCCTTCAGACTTCGTCAGGACTATTGGGAGGTACCCAGGAACCGGGCAAGATGATGATGGATGTTTTCAAGCCTCATCAACTACTCCCACATCTGCAAACACATGCCACAGACTCTGATGGTTCATCGGTTCATGACAATGGATCACTTTCTTCTTCTGGGCTCATTCAAGAACAGTCTCTGAGAGGATCAGGTTTAACTGAACAAGGGACACAGTCATTTGATGGAGAGAATACCCAGTCAGCATATCAGCAGTCTTCAGGTTTAAGTGAAGGTATACTTGATATGTCCTCAACAGCATCACCAAGTCTAAATTATACTGGTTTGGGAGGGGTTGGACTCAGTGGAAAGGTGTTTCGACCTGCTGATCTAATGGCTGAGCTTAGGGCCATAAACCAGGAAGTGGGAATGCAAAGATCGTTTGGAAGTTCAAATGAGTTGATGCAGTCTCAGACTGGGGAATGGAGGCCAACCTTTGATAATGGAACCTTGAGTGGATCAAATGGGATTGGAACTGGATCTGGACCTAATCCGTTAGCAAGGTTATCACGTAATAGTCAAACTGCAACTAGTGAGCAATCCACAGGGCTTTCATACCACAGTTCATACGGCACCAATGAGTTGAGTTCTGCTAGTGGAGGCGCAAAGAGAGTCTACAAGGAACTTCTGCAAGGTCATGTTTTTAGACCAGAGGATCTGCTACCGCACTTGCAAGATGCTTTCTTACTTTCCAATACACTAGATGGTTCCTTGATTCCAGAACCTCATCTATCATCAACCCTTGCACACACAGACTCCTACAGCATTCCCTTTGCACAGAGGCATGAAGGTGATGGAGGAGGAAGTGACCAACTGCAGCAGTCCTTAAGAGGCCTGAGTTTGAGCCATGAGGATGAGGTTATACAGGCTGCATCACCAGACTTTACTGGTCATGAGGCTATCCCGCATGACCAACCTCCTGTTCCCATGTTCTTTCCCATGATGACCCAAACACTTCCTCCTCCAGGGTCACATCTGACGAGGTCCAGACGTCCACCGCCTGCAAATCTTCAGCAGGTTGCCATGCTTCCTGAGAACATGGGACCTCATGAACTTAGCACCATCTTAGAGACAGAGACCTCGGCAGATGAAAGAATGCACATGTATGGAATGGGAGCTACTCCTCGGATGCAGATATCCAGCAGAAATGAAAGAGCTGCCCATCCTCATTTTCTATCAGGAACTGAAGGTAATCTCGGGGAGAGGCTGCCCACGTTTGGTGGTCCAGCCACAGTTATGGACACGATTCACGGGAATCAGAGGATTCAGATCTCACAGCCTACAGTGGCTAGTAATGACGTGGATGAAGCTGATCCCTACCATGATGCTCAAGGGTTAAGGACACCCCATATGACATTAGACCTGCAGACAGTAGATTTTAGTGTCGCAGCCTCTACACTCTCTGAACATACTCTAGATGATGAAAGTATTGCAAATGTCAGCACTGTTGACCAACCAGCACGAAATACTGAACACTTGAGGAGGCCCTTGATAAGTGAGCCCTTTGGATCATATGGTGTTGGGATGCACCTGGGGTCACCTGGTGTGCATAGAGGAGAACCAGCTGGAGAGAGCATGAGATGGAAGGACTTGCTGAAATCATCCGATGATTCCGTGACCTCAAGTGGTAGTGATGTAGTTGAGAACCCTGTCCCAGCTGGTTCTAAAGATGAAGAATTTCTGCCCATGATAGAAGCAGAGAATACCTTGATGGCAACGCAAGATTCCATGCAGGAGCAGTCTCAGGATGCTTCGGATGGCACCAGTAATCAATCCCATGCCCACTTTTTACAAACTGGAGCCATGCATATGCAGAAGCATTTAGCTGCTGGTTTGAATTTAGACTCCAGCAGCAGTTCTGATGGTCTGAACACCTTGCAGACACCTAGGATATCATCACAAGAAGGGTCTGCATCAACATCCAGTAGCTCCAAACTGAGTACCATCATTGGAGCTGTGGCTGGTGAGGTTTCATCAGGTCCAATAACAGATGAAGATGAACAAGATACAGTTAATGTCTCTAGGAGTGGTTTACCCAAAGATTCAGATGTAGGTATTACTGCTTCCCAGGAAGAGTACATCAGGGATATGTTGAATTCTTTGCAGGTGAGATTTTATTTCTTTTCTCATAATCATGCTACTTTCAGTACTTTAGCATTAAAACCTTCAAGACTGTCTACTAAGCAAATACAACCATACATCAATAGTACACTTAAATAAAAACTCAATTTTCACATCAGTATTCATAAACAATTCAAATCATATTGAATGTGAATACACTATTAAACATTTAGGCCTATTGTTGTTGAATCAAATCTTTCAAAGAGCATACTCATTCATATGTGGATGGCTCTGGCATTCAGAACACAATCTTACATCATCCAAATCTGGCTTGTTTGGAAGGGAAGCAACACCACTGTTTGAAGCTTCGATTTAATTGTTTCGGAAGGAAATACTCACCGGGTACATGTAGTCTATGAAAACACCTGACATGGCATTGTCTTTTGATTGAAGTGTAATTTTGCTATTTAATCTTTCACTATTTAGATGGTCTTTAAATGAAGGTCCCTATGCATAATTAAAACAAATTTTGTTGAAATTTTCAAATGAAATTTTATAAGTTACTGTATTGCAATTACTAAGCAGTCCGGTATTTTAAAAGTCAATATCAAACTTCATTGGCAGATATCCAAATAATAATAATGGTGGCTTCTTATATTGTTCAGTTCCGTCAGGAATGACGCTTATGCAACTTTACAAAAAGTTTAATAACAAGAGTTTCAATACCCATAGTAATGGAAATTGTTCAAGTGGATTACTAATCTTTCCATACTCATTTTGCACTTCATAGTATGGCAGACAGAGGGGTATCACAATGCCCCTCTTCTCAGATGTCTCCCTGAGTGGATATAGTATGTCACAAGATGGATCAACGTCTGAGATAAGGTCACCAGTCAAAGTAAGAGAAGGGATGTCACTTAACCCTAAAAGGCCTGGGGGGGGGGGCGGATTCCGCCCCCCCTCGACGTTTCGCGTAAGATCTCGGTAACGCATAAAGCTGTCAACACGCTGTTTCATGACTTTTTTCTTTCAAGTCTCGCGCAACTTTTAAGACCAAATTTGCGACGTCCGGGTACGCGGTTCTTAAGTTCACAACATTTTGTACATGCTCGTCAGACCGAAAATGGCTCAAAACGTGATTTTGTGTACAAATCCAATACAAAGGTATTTATTCATAAATGTATGATTATTTTTGCTTTTACTGCTTCAAATTAATTAGTTTTTGGTTCTTTGGGGACGTGATAATGTCGCCGACAATTCCCATTGAAAAAACAATAGAAAACAAAAAGTAAAAAAACAAAGAAATACATAAGAAATTAATAAAACAATGAAATACATAAGAAATGAAATTTGATACAGAATTTTTTTTAAAATCCATTTCATCAGAATCTCACAAAGAGCTTATAAATAAAAAATTAGCGAATTTGGAGCATTATTTAATGAATTAGAGCAACATGTAAATTTATGCATAAATTAGCATAATTAATTAATAGCAAAAAATTTTCGGAACATTTGACGATGCAATTTTGGAGATTACATCCGATGTGACGCGCGTGGCGATTTTCGTCGCGATTGCGCGATCGACAGCCGAGATCTCAGGGGGGGGCGGAATCAGCCCCCCCCCCCCCCCCCCCCCCCCAGTCATGAGATGACCAAAAAACCCCAGGCCTTTTAGGGTTAAGGTGATAGACTATTAGTGGGATGTAACACAAAGACTTACGATTGATAAAAAGTTATGGTTGATTTTTTCTCGGTAGCCTCATTTGGAAACCAGGTACAGTCATGGATTAGGATTTGGATATGATTAAGAATTTGGCTAGGGCTAGGGTTAGGATTAAGATCATTAACTTTGGAGCATCCTGTCCATGATGAGGCTACTGAGTAAAAATCACTCGTAACTTTTTATCAATCGTAAGTCTTTGTGTTACACCCCAAAGATTATATTATTTAAGGCTATATACTCTTGTGGAAATTAAAGGGGAAAATATTTATTGGGAGCTTTCAAATTATTTTCAGTGCTTTTAGGTAGGGTATTAAAATATAAAAATTTCACTGCAAATGATCGCTCTTCGTATGCCCTCGTTGTCATACTATTGCAAAGAACAGCTCAAATTTTTTACCAGAATATTTTGTGTATTTGCAAGGCAGTGACTCTCAGCAGGAATGAGTCAAATTTGATCATTTTTAGTTTTTCCGAAACCTCTCAGCGGACACAAATTCCTAACAATGTTTATCAAAATTTCCCAATCATTTTTAGACATTTTCTTCCAAACTTTTGTTTTGTGACCACAACAGAAGTTTCCCTATGTTGGATTGCACTATGTGGTTGTTCTAGCCTGCCTACCATGAAGATTTGTTTTAGAGTGTAGTCTTGACAGATGTTCCGTGAGGTACAACTATTGACAATATTGTACCTTGTACATTTCAGTTTAAATTAGTCTGTAATTGGATTTATCCTTTATTTATTTTATGTTTTTTTCCAAAACGAGAAGAATCCAAGCTTTTCAATGATAATTTTTTTTTGTAGATTATCAAAGTATGACCAAGTTAATTTCATGTTAAAGAGGTATCAATGATATCCTGTGCAGAAAAAAAGTCTCCTGCATTTGTTCCTTATTCTATTGTGACATATATACACGTAGGTGATTTTGAGTTGTCAGGTTTAAATTGTGACCCACCACCTCAAAATAAACAATTTGTCGCAAATAGAACAACAGAGCAAATGAGAGGAGAAACGGGTTTTTATGCATAGGATATCATTGATAACCCATGTCCTACATGTAGGTTTGTATTTATCTTTGTTATACTTGTGTAAACTACCAGTGTTTGATATCATTGCAAAGGCTGGAATCTCTAGTTTCAGAAAACATATATATACATGTAAAGCAAAAATATGACTTTGATCCGGCAGGTGAAAATGATAGTTTTTCTTTTCCATCAGCCAATCGTAGACACCAGTGGTCAGGTGAAGCTCCCGGGTGCATCCTATCTTGAAGATCAGATGCTCCAGTCTCTTAGTGACCTTCAGATGGAGACAGGGATCATGGAGGAACCAGAACTAACCTTTGCCTCATCGTTGAACACCACTGCTGACTCCATGCTTCAGACTTCTGGTTTCCCTGCATCACAGGGAAGAGAGGTACGTGGATGCTGGTCATTTAGAAGAAAATGCTTGGCTGTGGTGATGCTGATAGGGATAGTGCAGTTGTTGCTGTGGAAATGATGATGGTGCTGCTGCTGCTGATGATGATTCATGAGGATGGTAATGGTCATGATGATGGTGATGATAATGAGGAGGATGGTTATGATGATGAAGATGATGATGATGATGATGATGAGGAGGAGGAGGAGGAGGAGGAGGAGGAGGAGGAGGATGGTAATGATAATGAGGAGGATGGTAATATTGATGATGATGATAGTAATGATGATGAGGAGGAGGAGGATGGTAATGATGATGATGAGGATGATGAGGATGATGATGATGATGGTGATGATGGTGGTGATGATGATGATGATGATAATGGGGAGAATGGTAATGATGATGATGATGATGCTGCTGCCACCGCTGATGATGATGATAATGCTGATGTCAGATGGTGTTGATGACAAAGATGAAGATTATAATGATCTAACTAAACAAATATATTCTGAACCAATATCACATTTTCTCCTCATGATAAGGAACTGAACCCAGCCTGGATCTGATGAACAGATAATAACGGGTTTCAAATTCAACCAATAGTTTGCCATGACCTAACTCAAAATTTACCAATCACCATCAAATATCTGTCTAAAAGTTTATAACTTCTCTTGATGTATTCCCTCGTACTTCTCCACACAGCTACCAGAGCCTGCTCCATTTGACATGTCTGTATCCTCACAGACCAGTATATCAATGTCACTCCTATCCTTCCAACAACATGAACAGGAGCTTCTAGACTCTAGCCCTCAGGCACTAACTAGGGTCACTATGTCAGAAGGTCATCTCAAGGTCAATCAAAGCACTAGCAGCAGCAGCACCCTTGTCAGGGGGACTCAATCTGAAGGTCAGTTGAAGGACATGCATCAGACAGTCAGTCTTCGGCAGTCATCCTCAGTCAAGTTATCTGAAGGTCATATGAAGGACTCTGATGGAGCAGCTGGAGGGCCAGGTAATTCTTATCTTTAACTTTATGTCTCTCCTCGATGGCATCGCTTATGAGAGCATTACATATCATAGTTCATAGTAAGGTGGGAAGAAATATATCAGTAGCAAATAAACTTATTTAAATCTATGATGACGATGGTTATGATGATATTTATGATGGTGATTTTTCCATTTTTTTCTTCTTCTGTTATAATCTTCAAAGGGCTCTGCAGCGCCTATCTCAAAGATGAAACAATTCTGTGCTTGTTATGAGGAGTGTGGGATATTATCTAAATGGTTACACAGGAGATTCTGGAAACTGTCAAGCAAATCTGTTCTTGAGGACTTAATGTAGAAGCTTGTTCCATTCAGGGAGAGATCATTGAGTGAATGCATCATGTTACCTCTTGGACAGTATGACTCAAAGCACTTGTTATGATTTAATCAGCTAGATGTAGCCAGCCAAAGACGATGATTATCGATATTCTGTTGCTTTGGTCTTAACCGTTAAAGTGCTTTATAAGAAACCAGTATTACTACTATTCTTCTTGTTCTTCTTGTTCTCCTTCTCCTTCTCCTTCTCCTCCTTCTCCTTCTCCTTCTCCTTCTCCTTCTCCTCCTCCTCCTCCTCCTCCTTCTCGTTCTCGTTCTCGTTCTCCTTCTTCTTCTCCTTCTGCTTCTCCTCCTCCTCCTCCTTCTTCTTCTTCTCCTTCTTCTTCTTTTTGTTTTCACACAGTATCCCTCCAGGAAGCCTTCCATCAGCGCAAGAAAGCTTTCATCAAAGCGTCAGAGACACGGAAGAAAGAAGTCAAAGACCATGCAGAGAGCAGGAGTCAAGAACCCACAGCCTTTGCTAAGACCATCCAGGATTGGAAAAGGTCAAAGGTCAAGGTTCAGAAGAAACCAGATCCGATGAAGAAGGGATCAAAAAGCAAACCTGGTAAGTACAATCATGCACATGCCACTACTACTTTTACGGCGTGAGTCAAAGATGAACCTCATCAAATCTCATTAAAATAACTTCAAGATAAAGGTAATGTTGAGTTCTGATTATACTGAAAATAGCTTTTCAAAGAATTCAAAGAAATATGCACTAATAACTGCTAAACAATTTTGGTAGAAGAATGAGAGCTAAGTAATAGAGCACCGAAGTGTTGACGTCATAATAGCCCGTCGTCCCACTTACTGGTTCTAAACAAAAAAGCCTGTGCATGAGGTTTAGCCTAAATGCGGTCCAGCAACGGGCTAGACTCGGGCACATACACAAACAGGTTTCGGTGCGATCATGTTGCTATTGTTTAACATAAGATTGTTTAGAATCAGCAACCATGACAACACCACCATTATGACATCACACTTCGGTACTCTATAGGCAAGTAAAGATGAGGTTGAGGTTTTCAATAAACATGAATTTTAGCATATTGCCTAAACTTGTTTATATTTGCTGTTTGTATCAACAAATGAACTCCATGGTACACATAAAATCTGGAATTTGTTTTTCTCAATTTGCAATTTCATTACAAGAGCTTAAGGCTAGCGTTAATCACACTCACAGCAACATTTATTTTCAAGAAGAGTTTTGATAACACAGAGTAATGTGTTTCCTGAACTTGTATTTTTCGTCATCTTATCTTATCCTTGAAAGATTCTGCTAGCGGACTGAGCTCTACAATGATAACACCTTCAGACAGGAATACAGCACAGAAAGAAACCAAAGACAGAACACAAAGGTAAGAATTTATTCTCTAAATCAAAAGGAAAATTATTTCACAACTTCCCATGCAAGACCATTTTTTCCCCCTTTGGCCCAGTGCTTTTTAAAGAAGGGTTCTTCACTTACAACCCTAGCCCTTTCATGCATCATGCCCCAGTTTATGCCGCAGGAGAAAAATAACACATACAGGAGCCTTTGAGAGACAAACTTGCCAGCCTGAAGTTTCACCAAGCTGTGCGAAAAACTTAAAGGGGAATCCAACCCAAGGAGAGAATCAACCTTAAAGGAAAGAGGAAAATGAGAGGAGCAATCTAAAAAAAAGTTTCATGAAAAACGGTTATAAAATAAGAAAGTTATGGAAGTTTGAAAAGTCTCGTTTTACCTTCTATGGGGATCCTCAAATTAGCATCATCGTCTTCAAAATGGCCGATTTTATGGACAACTCTCCATTTGTTTTGTACACAAATTTTCAGATTTTCCTCATTTTCTTTCAAAATATGTCTTACCTCTTTCTGAGCTCAACATATATTGTGTGATATTTTCTCATGACATATTTTGAGCTCACAAGTAAATAAGACATATATAAAACGAGACTTTTCAAACTTCCGTAACTTTCTTATTTTATAACCGATTTTGATGAATTTTTTAAAAATTGCTCCTTAGATTGTGCTCTTTCTTATAAAAAATGATTATTTTCTTGGGTATTGGTCCCATTTAAACATGGCTTTACAAGTAGCTTGAATATGGCAAGTCAAAGGTCATTCTCAATAATGTCTCATCGCATATTAAGCTACACATGTAAGTCTAAGTATGTAGTTGTAGTCTAATATTTTTATTTGTAATTGAACAAAAACTTTCAATGGGGTATACAGCCGAAACTTGTCATAACGAGATCGGCTGTAGTGAGGTATCAGCTGTAACAAGATCTTTGACCTGCTCCCAATTTTACTTGCGTGCAAGTCTATGGCGGAATATAACGAAATCGGATGTAACGAGGTATCACCTACAACGAGCAGTCACATATTCATTTCACAACAAGCAAAAATATTCAGTCACACTTCCTTCAAATGTTAGGATAAATCTTGGGCATCCCATTTGGCATTTCATACTCAAGTGATTCTCAAAGTCATCTGTAACATTATGCAGTTTTATGAAACACCCTATAACAATGTTCTTTGATCAGTTTATAGAAAGGCATTTGTCTACAGTGGCATAAGGACCCAACACTGGTTTACATATTGCCATATCACAAAGGAATTTCTGTGGCTTCATCAAAGGGCAAAGGGACACATACTATTTTACTGTTTTATTGCTGAAATAATTTTGAAATCAGTAATAGCCAATACATTTCTTGCAAATATTTATTTTTACTAGCTTTGACAAATTTGCAAGTTTATTTTACAATTGTTATGATTTTTTTCATTACTATATGTAGCCGTATGGAAAATATTAAAGGAAACCAATACTCAAAGAAATAATCATATTTATAGGAGAGAGCATAATGAGAGGAGCAATTTAAAAAAAGTTTCATCAAAATCCGTTATAAAATAAGACAGTTATGTAAGTTTGAAAAGTCTCGTTGTACCTTCTATGGGGATCCCCAAATTGGCAACATGGGCTTCAAAATGGCCGATTTTATGGACAACTCTCCATTGGTTTTGTACACAAATTTATGATTTTCCCCATTTTCTTTCAAAATATGTCTTACCTCCTTTTGAGCTCAACATTATGTTGTGTGAAATGTATTTTTCCATGGCATATTTTGAGCTCAGATGTAAATAAGACATATTTTGAAAGAAAATGGGGAAAATCTGAAACTTTGTGTACAAAACAAATGGAGAGTTGTCCATAAAATCGGCCATTTTGAAGCCCATGTTGCCAATTTGAGGATCCCCATAGACGGTACAACGAGACTTTTCAAACTTCCATAACTCTCTTATTTTATAACCGATTTTGATGAAACTTTTTTAAAATTGCTCCTCTCATTGTGCTCTTTCATATGAATGCAATTATTTCCTTGGGTATTGGTCCCCTTTAAAATGTACCATGAAAATAACCACTAATCCATGTTACTTTGAATTTTGAACTTTGCTTGCAGACTTTACAATCAATTGGAAGAGGTCAGGAGACAGAAAGCAGAGAAGGAACGGCAAGATTCTTACGCAGCCAATCGACAGAAGAAGAAAGAGTATGAGCAGAAACTACAAGCAAAACGATTAAAGCGAACTTCTTCCTTAGAGAAAACAAAGAAAAAGGACAAATGAGGTGATCAGGAGAGCAAAGATGGACTTAAGTTTATTAACCATGTACTGAATATGGAAGAGATTCCTTAACCCTCTCATTACCATGGTCGCCTTTTGGCACCATAGAATACTGGTGACAAGGGAAGCTGATTTTACTGCAATTTTGCAAGAAAGCGCCCTCTCTGGGAACGGTATTTTTCATGTGGATGCAAACACTAGGGCTATTGCTTGAGTAATCTTTTTGAAAATTTGAAATGAAGTGAGGGAATTCATTTTTTTGGAAAAAGTGCCTGGTAACAAAAGGGTTACCGTAAATGCAAGTGTAGTCAATATTGAAAGCTTCTGCTATTTGGGAGCATGTTGTGTGGGGAATGCGAGTGCTTCTCTATTCTTAAATAGTAAATTGTCTAGAGAAGAAAGAGCTTCAGCAGAAAATACAAACAAAATTTTTGAAGCAGAAATCTTTTTAGTAAAAATGAAGAAGGACAAATGAAATGGACAGGAGAGCAGAGATGGACTCAGTTTGTTAACCACCTATTGAACTTGGATGAAATTTCTTAAAGCTCGACTAAAGAGATTTAAATTTTATTGAAACTTGCTTAACTTGTCCCCCTATTGTTGACATAGTAACATATCACCAAAAGATATAATCATGTTGCATGCATGCGTTTCAGTGATAATATCATACATGTAGTTAGCGTAAACAAAGAGATGTTGATCAAAATGAGGCCATAATTGCTTCACTCTCACTCCAGAACTCTGGGCATGAAAAACCACTGCTGCTTGGTATACAGTGGAAACTCGTTATAACAAGGTCTTTGGGACCATAGAAATAACCTTGTTATATCGGGAATTTTGTTATATCAGTGTAAAAAATAACCAAAAGAATACAAAGAGCTGGGACTAGCAAAATTACCTCGTTATAGCAGGAATGTTAATTAAGATCTTTTTATAACGAGTTTCCACTGTAGCGTGCTTGAATTCAGCATGTCTCATCCTGTGTATATCAATGCCATATGCCAAAATGTTGTTGTATCCGTACACCTTGATAATAAGAGTGAACTGTATTGTAATTACCAAAATCTATAGCCATGTCAGTTATCTTCACAATTGTCATCACCACCATTTACATTTTCATCACCATCATTGTCATTACCATCACCACCATAATCATCATCATCATCCTTATCATCATCATCACCACCATAACCATCATTGCCACACCACCATCATTGCCAACAGCATCAGCAGTATTCTCTAATTCTCTATCACCTGACGCAAGATTTCACAAAAAATACAATTTTATTTTGTTTCAAAGTTTATTACAAACATAAAGTATTGAGATGTATCTGTAATGTGGTCAATTATACTTCCACAAAATATTAATTGTTGTGCGAGTTTGACCAATGATACTTCGCATTTATTAGAATGTCTATATATGGAAAGCAATATCATATAATGAAATACTGCTGAAATAAAAGGACACAAAAATCTAATGGAGAAAAATCTGTATAAACAAATATAGATGATTATGATCTGTAACTATTGTCATTGTCTACTGGAACCAAAATGTCTTAAGCAGTCATCTGATTAAGAATGGCTTCCTTTTGTAAAATTTGATTTAATATTAGAAAATGTACCTTATAAATGTTTATCGTGTAAATATTTTTTTTGTATTTATGTAATTATCGTGTAAATATTGATATGCATACTGTAT
This sequence comes from Paracentrotus lividus, assembly GCA_940671915.1. Classification (NCBI taxonomy): domain Eukaryota; kingdom Metazoa; phylum Echinodermata; class Echinoidea; order Camarodonta; family Echinidae; genus Paracentrotus; species Paracentrotus lividus. Next base: position 20,340,490 of record CALNVZ010000674.1, read on the forward strand.
ATATCTCTTATATACTGTAATAATATATTTATGTGACCTTTACTAAAATGAATTTGATCTGAAATGCAACATTGTTTGGATTAAAACAATTCAAAATCAATTATCTTTAGAATGTTATTCTTCTCGGTTGTGAAGCAGGAAAATGAGATAAAGCATATAAATAAATGAGATGAATGAAAAAATCTTTAAAAGATGAATTTTGTAACATCACTCTCAAGCTGCCCTCCTATATGTTGTGTAAAAAATCTATTTTCTCATAATACATGTATACTACTTTTCCTGTTATAATAGGGCATACATTTTTACACACACCTCTATGAAATGGTCTGTTCCCTGGTGAGACGAAAAGCATTTGAACAATACACAACATATGGGAAAGTAATGTCACAAAAATCTAAAAAATCTTGAATTTGTTATCGTCTGATAGACTCATACATTCACTAATATGATTCTATAGCAGAGATGCCAAACTTCTTCAACAAAAAAAAATGAGTATTCTTAGAAGGAAACAAAGAGTATTTAAAAAATTTCTCTCTCCATAATGACTAGCTGTCAGACGACACATCAAACGTATGCGGTATGGGGCCATAGCGGTATACGCGTCTGGTCATTGTAAACAGTAAAGGATCATGCAAGCCCTGAACCATGCATGTGCGATGCGGCTCCGTCTATTGAAAGCAGATCATGCATGATACATAACTATGCCACATACTCCATGATCAGAAATTCAAAAAAACATAACAAAACATACAAAAGAAGGATTGCCTTATTCACAGCAATAAAAAAAAAGGAACGGTTGGCATCTCTCCTATAGTTTTTCTGCTCTTAGTGGTACCAATAACTTCAGGGTGGATTTGATTTGTCATTGCCATCCTAGAAATTATGACAAAGATTGGACTAAATACAGAGTACTTTACAGATATGTCCAACGTATATCAAATTTTTATATACATATGATACTATAAATCTTATCTACACAATAATAATGATCTATTTATTGATATTTCTGATAATTCTTCTACAATGTTGCGTCTTGACCTCAGCTAGGGCTCCCTCTAGAGTTTGGGTCAAGTGAACCAGGTTGACGGGATCAGTCTGTAATACATGGACATCTTTCTTGCCACAGTCTTCTGTATGCAGCTTCATGATGACAGTTGGAATGGTCTGATGACGCAGGGATCGACTTGCAAGCTGGGGGAAAAGGGGTTGAGGGAAAAATGAAATAAAACTAAAGTATTTAGTGCTTGTATCTACATATGAAGAGTTTGATTCCAAAAAGGCGCTAAATCCACTTTTAGTGTTTTAGAGTAAATCAAGGTTTTTTAATTTACTACTTTCTCTTACCCTTTCTAACTTTATTTTGATATATATGGTTAGGCTATCGTATGCGATTAATTAAATCACGTTTTTAAAAATCTAGCTATCAATTTCAATTTTTAAGAAATTTTTATAATTTCAATTTTCATGGATTTAGCTCTTTTTGGAATAAAACCTCCGTCAAATGTCAATTTTAGTACATTTAATGCCTTTAAATAAATGAAACTCAACACGAAACACATTAATATTGCTATCTTTTTTTTAAAGAATTTCCTATCTTTTCTCAAGACCAGGATTTTCGATGTTTTATTCCAAAAGGAGCTAAATCCAAAAATATTCATAATAATATGAAAACTGCTAATTATTTCAAAATTTTGCACTGATGATTGAGACTGGTAGACACAACATGTGCTAAAAGATTTGACTGTGTATTGTGCGGTAAAGTGGTTAAATAAACAAATCCTAAATGACCATAGTGGATTTAGCGCCTTTTGGAATAAAACCGTTTTGGATTTAGCTCCTTTTGGAATAAAACTCATATATTTGCAACCAATTTTTTTAATCTTCCAAAAAAAATTTTTTCATCCCATATGCTGCATTTGATTCCCATGCCTAAGATGCACTTATCGATCCTATAAAATCCATTTTGGTCAAAAGTGGATTTAGCTCCTTTTGGAATCGAGCTCTTCATATGTTGGGTGCTCATGGAGTTTACCAAAGTAATATATCTCGCACATGATAAACATCAGTTTGTGCTTTGATTGGAAAATGTCCTTTTTTCATTGATTTCTTATATCATCACAGTTATGGCTTTGAAAAATCACAGAGAAGAGTGCTTAATATAATTTGCATTACAGTCAACTTCAATTATATCAAGCTCAGATCTAATCAGATTTCATAATAAACAAGGTGATTTTTCCCGTACAAATTTCAAATGTTTGCACATGAGTCTATGTGCCTATATGTTCAGTATGAGATTCATTATAACAACATTATAACCTTGTCCCACACACCTCATTATAATGAGAGTTTACTGTATAAACATGAAAATATTGTAAATAGAAGTGAACAGTCTTTTTGTGTGCATGGAAAAAATATATATAGATATAGCAGATTTTTTTTTCAGGGAGTCACTTTAATTAATAGTGAACCCTGACTCCTGCCAAAATTCCCATTATAAAATTGTGCTCGAGAACAAGAGACACATGTTAAAAATCTGGATCAGGAGATTATTTAGTACAAAATCTTGCATCCCTAATTATGGAAGAAGACTGTATGGTAGCTTACCTCTACATCTAGTCTCCATTCCAGGTTATGATAGTGTGGTAGATCCATAGCCATCTCACCCAGTATACTGCGAATCTCAGCTCTGTTCGCTGTATACATTCCTAGCAATTCCTTGCGTAAGCCTTCAGAGAAGCCTAGCACCGCAATAGAGTCTTGAAAGTCCAAATCAGACACCTAGAGGTTGATTAAATTTGGGGAGGGGATAAAAAATACAGTTAAAGTGGAAATTTTTACACTTGTCAGGAGGGGCACAAAGATGAAAACATATAAACTGTGAGTGACCACAAATACAAAGAGCCAAAAAGGCTGAAAAGAGCTGAAATCGAGACAGCTTCCATACTTTAATACAAAAAGGACAGCTAAAAATAAGCTGAAAATAAGTTGGAAAAAGAAAGAAGCTGAACTTGGATTCACTGTTGAAGTCACAAAAGCATGTCATCAAGATTTTTGTTATTTATTTACCGGGGGGTGATTCACTAACAGCGGTCGCGATTGTTCCTAAAAGCGATTTTTGGGATTAATTTCAATCCCAGCTCATTGGTTCACTAAATCGCTATTAGCTTGGATTAATTATGACGTTCAGATATATGAATATTCATGAATATTCATGAATATTCACTTAATCAACCAGTCAGAATATTTTATTTCGACAGGTTAATTTTTTGTAAAAGACTGGCGAATTGACGCGTGAATATTGTGCAAGTCACTGTTGACGTCACAATGAAATTGGCAGATTTACGCTGCACGTATGCGCTTGAAATAATGAGGTTACGCACGCGCTCATATTAAATTGGGTTATGTACAAAAGTCAATGCTTAAAAGCGGTGCGCGACTGCTTTTAAATTTGGGATCAATCTTAGCAGTAAAAGTGATCCCAAATAGCTTAGTGAATCAGCGATTAAAATTGATAACACTCTTAGGATTGATTTTATCCCAGTTGGGATTAATTTTAGCTGTTAGTGAGTCACCCCCCTGTTCTTGGACAAGTTTTCACAAGTCATTAAGATATGATATATATTACCAACTCTACAATTCAGGTTGATCTTTAAGGTTGATCTTTAAGGTCTTTAACGATGGATCACTACCTTGATGATGGTCGTGGGAGCTTGTGTGTCTCAGTGACCCCAAGAGCTATGCTGGCGGGAGCTTCGGCTCCTGTTAGGGTCACCCAAGCCAGACAGGTCGAAGGGTAGAGTCCAGACTAAATGTGATCCCTGGTCCTCCAGGTTGGGGGTTGGGCTCAGGGTTAACAACCCTGTCCTGCAAAAACATCTCTGTTACGGAAACAGCAACAAAGGAAACAAACTATACCAGGCGTGATGGACTTCCATGTGTGTCAGAGGACACCAGTATGATTGGCGGCGGTGAAAGCCGAAAGGAAGCCACCGGCAGGAAGATGGAAGTTTTGAATGCCAAATGTAAGACAAGAATCGGATATTGGAATGTCCGAACTATGTATGAAGTAGGTAAATTAGCTCAAGTAACAGCTGAGATGCGACGATATAAACTACACATTTTGGGTTTCAGTGAATGCAGGTGGACAGGATCAGGTAGCATGAAGACCAGTACAGGAGAGACATTACTTTACTCTGGAAGGAGTGATGGACTCATTCACAAGGGTAGCAGTAATCTTGAAAAAAGGCATAGAGAAATGCTTGTTAGAATGGAAGCAATCAACAGTAGACTTATGAAGATAAGATTGAAAGGAAACAAATCAACACCACCATAATTCAATGCTATGCACCACAAACGACAGTGATGAGAATGTTAAAGATGAATTTACACGAACAATTACAGTCAGAATGTCCAATATTCCAGCCCATGATTTGAAAATAGTAATGGGTGACTTGAACGCTAAGGTCGGGCAGCGATAACACAGGCTTTGATAGGACTGCTGGGAAACATGGATGCGGGACAATAAATGAAAATGGAGAAAGGCTTTTGGACTTAGCTCTTCCAATGACCTGGTTATTGGTGGGACGCTCTTTCCGCATAAGAACATTCATAAGCTCACATGGTACTCGCCCAATGGCAGAGATAGAAATCAGATAGATCACTTTATGATAAATGGAACCTGGAAAAGGTCACTATTTGATGTTAGAGTAATGAGAGGAGCAGATGCTGCAGTGATCACCATCTTGTCTAGCAATTGTTAAAATTAAGCTCAGGAAATCAGGAAGTAGGAAGTTACAACAATCTCGTTTTGATGTAGATAAAACTGAAAGATCAGTAGTAAGGAACTCCTTCATCTGGAAGTAAGGAACCAGTTCCAGGTCTTAGCTGACCTTGAAGACACAGTGCCAGTTGGTGAAGACATAAATAATATGGGAGAACATAAAAACTGTCTTTACCATAAAGTCAGCAAAACGAATCTCAGACATAGGAAGAAAGAGAGGAAGGAAGGATTACAGACGAAACTTGGCAAGCCATTGAAAGACAAAGGAGGCAAAGAGAAAGACCTTAACTGCAAAATCTGAGAGGTTAAAGGAAAGAGCTAGACGTAATACAGAGAAGCAAACAAGTCAGTTAAAGAAAGACAAGAGCTGACAAACGAGCCTTCATAGATAACTTGGCCAAACAAGCAGAAGAAGCTGCTCTCAAAGGAGAACAAGGGCTGCTATATAAACTGACAAAGAGAATTAGTGGCAAATATCAAGGGAGGTGCGATGCTCCAATGAGGACAAGCAAGGAAAATCTCCTAACTACAGATACAGAGATAGATGAAAGATGGGCTGAACATTTTGTGAGGTGCTAAACAGACACCACCCACAGTGTTAGCAGACATCCAACCGGCAGATTGTTGATCTGGACATAAACATTGAACCACCTACTATTGATGAGATCATTAAAGCGATTACATCATTAAAGAATGGAAAAGCTCCTGGTTCAGATAACTTAAATGCTGAACTTTTCAAGACGGACCCAGGTTTAGCTGCAGAGTTTCTTCTACCTCTCTTCACCAAAGTGTGGGAAGGAAAGCAAGTACCAGATGACTGGACATTAGGGGTCATTGTGAATAGAACCAAGAAAGGTTCTATGAGAAACTGCAATAACTGGCGTGGATAACGTTACTTTCAATCCCAACAAGATTCTAGCCAAAATTGTAATACAAAGAGTGTCTCAAGCTGTGGACCAGCATCTGAGACCAGAACAAGCCGGATTTAGGAAGGGAAAAAGGCTGCACAGACCAAATATTTGCTTTGCGAAACATTATTGAGCAATGTACAGAGTGGCGACGACAATTGTACATCAACTTCGTGGATTTTGAAAAAGCATTTGATAGTATCCACAGAGACAGCCTAATGGTCAATTTCACGTCATTATGGGATACCGCAGGAATTAGTGCTCGTCATAAAGAGCTTCTATGACAATTCTCATGCAAGGTTGGAAACAGTGAATCAACATTCAAAGTAAAACTGGAGTAAGGCAAGGGTGTGTGATGTCGGCCATCCTGTTCAATCTCACCCATCGACTGGATAATGCGACGAACAACCGCAGATCAGAAGAGAGGATAAGATGGGGACTTTTTACGACACTTGAAGATCTAGACTTTGCTGATGACTTAGCTCTTCTCTCTCATTCACATCGACATATCCAAGAGAAGACCTCAAAGCCAGCAATTTTCGCTCACCAAAATCGGTCTAAATATAAGCCTAAGGAAAACAGAAGTAATGACACTAAATGTTGAGAACCCCTTACCTATCAAAATACATAATAAAGATCTCCCCGAACAGATGAATTTGTGTACCTGGGTAGCACAGTTTAGAAACGACGGGGGTGCAGGCAAGGATATTCGAATCGTCTAAACAAAGCCAGGGGTTCCTTCAGTATACTAGGTAACGTCTGGAAATCTCAACAGTACAGCAGGAAGACTAAGCTGAAAATATACCAGAGCTGTGTCTTTCCACATTATTGTATGGCTGTGAGTGTTGGAGAATGACCAGACAAGACATTACAAGACTCTCAACCTTTCATACCAAATGTTTGAGGAGATACTCCGCATCTTCTGGCCGAATACTATATCAAACAGAGAACTATTAGCCTGTACCGTCAGGAGGACATGGAAACAGTCATCATGAGGAGACGTTTCAGATGGCTTGGTCATGTCCTGAGAAATGAACCTGACAGTATAACTCAAACAGCACTACATTGGACCCCAGAAGGGAAAAGCAAAGAGAGGAAGACCTCGTAATACCTGGCGGCGGACTGTGGAAATGGAACTGAAGGATCTCGGTCACACCTGGGGGTCTATTCAGCGGCTGGTGCAGTGCAGATCTGACTGGAGAACCTTTGTTGCTGCCCTATATGCCAGGAGGCATGATGGGCAGTAAGTAAGTAAGTTTAAGGTTAAAAACTTCCTCCAAAAGACCCCCCCCCCCCAAGAAAAAAACAAAACAAACAAACAAATTTTAGTGTTGGCTGCTAACAGGCTTCCAGGGGCTCCACTTTTTCAACCCTGTTTGGAGGTCTAACAGATCTTAAAACATTTTCCAAGGTTGCTTAACTCTATGGTCCGTATTCTCAAAGGTGTTCTAAAGTTAAGCCTTGCTTAAATCTGTGGCTTAACTATGAGTAGCAAAATGTGACTCAAACTGTCAACGTTGTTATGTTCCTTACAGTACACATTTATTTACTGGGCACTGGAATCGTACTTAATGGTTAGAAAAACTTGTGTACTTATAATTCCCAGGCACTTTTAAAGAGTTTCACTACCCAAAATTCTGATGAATCGAACATCCAACGTTCTGGATTGACTCAAATATTGCTACCCATAGTTAAACCACTGATTTAAGCTAGGCTTAACTTTAGGACTCCTTTGTGAATACAGGCCTAGGGGAGTAACTGTTTCATAATTTCTTTAAAAGTTCCTTCACTAGGCCTATTTTAGCACCATCTGTTATGAAAACACCCAGCACTCCAGATTTAGTTTATCTCGGGCTCTTACCAGGGCTTGACTTTAACAGGACCCCGGTGGCCATTGGCTCCTTAGAAAGTAATTGAAAAAGCCCAGCTGGCTCCCTAAGTTTTTCTAGTATCAGCTTTATTTTTTTTATTTTTTTTTTTTTTATGGGTAGGCCTACGTAAATTCTCTAATTATAAAAAAAGGGTATCATGACAGTGTGTAATTTTTCAATAGTTGATGACCATTATTATGACCAAAAAAATACAGACATGATGACCTTGGGCTCCACGAAACCCCTGCGGGCTCCCGAAAAAAAGTGCCTAAGGAGCCCGGCTGGCTCCCTAAAAAAAAATGTTAAGGTCGGGCCCTGCTTACCATAAGTCTAGCGCTTTCTGTCAGGAGATACATAAGACCTTCTACGCCATGTTTGACTGTCTCAGCATCTACATTCAGCTTCTCTGTGTAATATACAAGATATACATCAAATAACACAACAAAAATGGGAATCAGTGAAAATGCAGTAAAAGGAAAAAGAGATGTTATGATTATGATAATTATATTCAAAGATCAAAATCTGATGAAAAGTAAGAAATTCAGATTTAGTGCATCTTTACCTTCTCTTGAACTGTATTTTCACTTGAAAATGTATGAAAAATCATAAGTGCCCTTGAGAATTGAAAGGAAGCGAATGTGATATGTGTTTGCTTTTAGAACTAAAATATGAAAGTGCATGTATCTATCATACAGGGGCGTCACCAGCTTTTTTTCAAGAGAGGGTATGAAATTGGAATTTCAGATTTTGGTACACCCAATTTTTTTTCCCCATCACACTGGACGAAAAGGTATGAGGCATTACAAAAATTTTCATGAAAGGGGGGGGGGGGTTGCACCCTCCGCACCCCCCCCCCCCTGCCAACGGCCATTTCATACTTGTTAAAAGGCAGTGAGTTTTTTTCCCTCCCTTTTTTAAAGTACCATGCAAAGCATTTTAAGGGACATAAAGAATTCAGCTGACACACATATTAAAAACAATTGTAAGGTAGGTGTAAGAGTAAGACTTCTCAAAGTAGAAATTGTAACATTTTCTTTTATGAAGAAATATAAGGGCTTGGGTTCAATTGCACCAGAGAATATTATGCTGAATTTCTTCATAGTACAATTAATAAGTGTTTACAGTAAGAATGTCACTGAGAAATGACGTGATCTGCACTTAAATTTAAAAATAAATAGACATTATTATAATGATTTATGATTACTTACGTGCTGCAACCTGGTAAACTTTTTGAGTGATTCCTTTCCTCATAAATTCAATAGCGATTTTGCAGAATTCCTGAAGAACTGCATAAATAGAAATGAAGGAATTTAAAAAGCAGAGGAAGGAGGCAAAAAAGAGTGATCGGTGGAGGAATAAGAGAAAAGAAAAACAAAAGAAATAAAAGAGGCAGGGAAAGGAAGTAGAAAAACACAAAAAACAAACAAACATTGAAGTAAGAAGACGAGAAGGGGAATAAGACAAAACAAATCATGTAAAGAAATAATGATTTCGGCAGTGCCGACGATCTCCGATCTGAGCGGAGGAAGGATACAAGAGAGAGAGAGATTGTTCATAACTTTATGAGAATAGCAAATTAATAATAATTATGATCTTGCAGCTGCGGCTAAGACACTCATGATACGATGTCAATACTTTAGTATTGACCTCGTGGACCAAACTGCCATATTTTTGGGGAAATTTTGCAACTTTGTCAATGTTGTTTTATCTGAGGTTTTTCTCCTTTCTGCAATAACTTTCAGCTCCAAAATTAAGTAGCAGCATATTGACTATGTCATTATAAGACACAGTGAATAGGTTTTGGATAAATTTCAAATCAAAATCATGAAAAAAAAATTAAAACATAACTTATTTTTTTGCCCTTTCCCGCCCAAAAACGTGCGGGGAAATTTTCAGAAAGTGGACTTTAAAAAATAATATTTCATCCAAGAAGAAAGAAAGAAAACTCAAAACATCAGGGATAGTGAAAGGAACATCAAACCACTCAGTTATTGAAGAAAGATAAGTGAAAATATGATTTTAAAAAGTGAAAAATTAAGTTTGTTTTCTGAAAGTTTTCTTACTGAGTCTTGTCATTAGTCCCAGATGGTTCAGTTGCTTGTGTGGGCTAAGACAGGAAATTACCAATCCTAGCTAACAATAAAAACATCATATGGGACCGAAGGATAAAACTAAACACTCATCATCATCATCAAACAAGATTATTACCCGCTATTTAGTCTTTACTGATTATTCTTACCACTACTATCCACATTGGCTAGGAAGTTAAGATGCTCCTTGTGCTCGTCGTCAAAAATCAACAACATCTTGATAAATCTTTCAGTAAACTTCTCTAGAAAAACAGCATAGCAGCTCGATCCGCCTCTCCGCTTTGGTAGTCTTTTATAAAGGCGTTAAAAAGTGTAGTTGGTGCGTCTGGTGGTGGGTAAAAAAACTTATTCACAATGTTTTCAAAATAAAGTGTATAGCAATAAATGGGTAAAATAAAGAAAATCGCAGAACTTCCCCTTTTATATAGGCCTACTCCAAATTGTTATGCTATGCTTCCCATTAATTGAAGATATACATTTATTTTTTTTGTGAGATCATCCTGTTCCTTATATAGGTGAAAATAACGGACTTTTGGGATAAAACGGAACCACCCCTATATCTCAAAAGTACACTGTTCGTCATAAAGGTGGATTTTTTTTTTTCCTGGCTCAAGCGACATTATATTGCTCCGGCTTTAATTTATTGAATGTTTGTCTCTGCTTTCACAGTTTTTCACTTTCCAGGATCCTGGATAATATCTACTTTTATGGTTACAGGCGCGACTCTTTTGTCTAAGGGAGGTGTCAAAATTTATTTTGATTGGGGTTCAACATTGATTTATTTATTTTTACACTATGAAAATTTCGAAGTTCCGTAAATTGAATTGTAAAATCTCAGCAAAACATAAATCAAAATAAAAGATAATCTATATTTGCAACTAAAAAAAAATTAAGGGGAAAATGATGATAATTCAGGGTTAAAGGTTGTTTTTTATTTCTTTTGTTTTCAGCAAAAGGTGGAATAAAATATTCCGAATTTTCACCAATTGCACTTTTTACTTCAACCCCTCCCCTAGACAAGAGACCTCAGCCTGCCCCCATAAATCTAGATTTAACTTAAACAATACACCTCAGACGCGTTTCCTAGGGGTAGGACTGAGGGGGGGGGGCGTGATCGGGCAGGTAAACAAAAAGGGGTCTCAAATGAGAAAAAAATGACAAGAATGGGCATCATGGTGGTTGAAAAAAATCCACGTGAAAGGGTTGGGAGAATGTTTAAGATATAGCCAATGGCCCGAAAAGTAAAAGCAGGGACAAAAATATTCAAAAAATTAAAACCGGAACAAAATCATGTCGCTAGAGCGGCAAAAAATATTCCATCTTTATGACGGACAGTGTACGTTATCTACGCTAAATCCAACTAAATTTAGTTTGCAACTTTTCTCTTCTCGGAAAATACCGAAAATTTCATTTTTAACCGCTTAAAGATGTCGTCTGACTCTCTGGAGATGAAAATGTAAAATGTGACGATGTAGGGTGGGTGCATTAAACAAATCATGAAGTATCTTCATCAATAATATCTCCTCTCTCTCTCTCTCTCTCTCTCTCTCTCTCTCTCTCTCTCTCTCTCTCTCTCTCTCTCTCTCTCTCTCTCTCTCTCTCTCTCTCTCTCTCTCTCTCTCTCTCTCTCTCTCTCTCTCTCTTTCTTCTCACAATATTAAATTGATTTGCGTAATTTGCAATTGGATTGAATGTTTGTTTTTTTTATTTTAGCTGTTCATAAACGAATTTGATTGCCAATTTTTAATCGCAATCATATTTCGGACGAAACTGATAGAATGAAATGTCTAATTGAACATAGTTTGAATTTACCCGGGAAAACATTTATTGTCATTTTGCTGATTTTGTTGTACATAATACAACACAATTGAGTGATTAATGAATGACATACTCTTCAAAGCCTCTTTTCAAATTCCGTCTCTTCTCTCTCTCTCTCTCTCTCTTATTTACCATTGTCTCCCACCTCCTCCTCTATACTCTTTTTCTCCTCTCTCCCCCAATCTCTCCTCACCTCTCTAAAAAAATCTCCACCCCTGATATCTGATTGTAAGCGAGACTGACAATATATTGTACATAATTATGATGGTTTTCCTTGTTGACATTATGTATTATTGAAATGTTATTTGAATTGATATTGTATTGTAATTATTATGCATATTGTTGTTATAACCCTGATAACCTGCCATCTAACCCATTGGGTTGATGAGCCTTGTTTATTTCTATTCACATGATCTTTGATAATGACATGATTTATCGTCATTATTTTGAAGAAAAAAAAAACCCGTTAGATTTGATATTTTATGTTTCAAAGAGTGTTTAATAAGTAATCCTGTATTCGTTTCTTGTTTAGCCGCTTCACTCAATTAATTAATACCCAATAATACCCAATATTTATATCGCGCCTTTCCCAAATAGCCCAAAGCGCTCACAATTTCAATTTACATATTCACACAAAAGAAATACACAATAAGAACCACATATATGAATGAACGTAGTTCCTTAAAACAAAAAAGTCTTCAGGGACTTCTTGAACGATTCAACTGTTGGGGATTGTCTTAATGTGAGAGGGAGTTTGTTCCATTCCTTTGAGGATGCAACAGTGAAGGTTCTATCTCCGGTCAGTTTTCGTCAACTTAAGTGGGTCGTTTGAAGATCTAGTTCTTTTACCTGGAACATAAATTTCTAAACAATCAGACAAATACTTTGGGGCTAGATTATTAAGTGATTTGTATACCAAAAGAAGTAACTTGAAAATGATTCGTTGTCTAATAGGGAGCCAGTGTAAATTATGTAACAGGGGTTCAGGAGGTGTGTCACGGCGGACTTCAAAAACAAGACGGGCGGCCCAATTCTGGAGGCGCTGAATACGAGTTAATTGGGCCACTGGTACTGAGGAAAGAAGACCATTACATAAATCAATACGAGAAAGGATAAGGGAGCGTATGGCATGGTTTGTGGTTGACTGATCAATAAACCTACGAATTCTAGTTATGTTCCTCAAATGATATGTAACAGTACAACAAACAGAAGAAATATGATCATGCATAGTCATATGTTTATCAAAATATGCACCCAAGTTCTTAACTTTTTCTGAGGGAATGATACTCAGGTCACCAATTTTAAGCTGAAAATCAGGCAATTTCTTCAAATTGTGCGTGGAGATAGCCATGAAAAATTCAGTTTTTGAATCATTCAGCTTTAATTTGTTTACCGTCATCCACTGTTTGATGTCAAATATGCATCTCTGCAGTTTATCAAGGGCTTTTTCAAGGTCTCCTGCAGTTTTCGGGTCGAAAGATATATATAACTGAGTATCATCTGCGTAAAGGTTATAGTTAATATTATGGTGTCTCGCTATGTCACCCACCGAAAGCGTATATACTGAATAACCTAGAGGGCCAATGACCGAGCCTTGTGGTAATCCAAAGTTAGAAATTTGGGGTTTGGATACAGTCACCTGATATTTCAACTTGAGAGGACCAACCACTTGATGCCATGGAAAGTAAATGTGGGGTAAGACGGACTTCTTGAGCTGCATTGGAAAGACGAGCATCTACATTTGCGTCCAAATTGATAAGCCGGGGTCCATTTTGACCCAATGAAATGCTCATACATTTTTTATTTATTTATTTTGTTAATTTTTTTTTTACTATTGATAGCTTGGAATGAATTGTAATGAATGGATAATTCACTATTTATATTTATTGTTGTTGTTACTGGGCATATAGAAGTGCATTATTTTTTACCACTAGTCATTTTTAGTTTCCCAGTTGTTACTCAACGTAAATTTCTTATTATATGTATAAAAAAATAAACAACAAAGCACCAGGAATTTCTAGAAAAAACAAAAATATGAAAGCTGCAATATTTATTATTGTCTGCAAAGATGATCAATTGGGCACGAAAAAATATTCCCAGTACATTGAAAATAATATAAAATTGAAAAAAAAAAGCACAATGGGTCCGTTTTGCTCCAACCAATGGGTCCATCTTACCCGACATATGGGGCAAAACGGACTTTGGTCGGGGGGGGGGGGGGGGGTCACTCACCAAATGAGCACTGCTACTCATGCGTGTCCCCCAAAAAGCGTCTGTTTTCAGCCTTCCGGCGTCGTCGACGCTTTCCTTAAAATAGGGGCGTTTTTTAATTTCAATTGCAATTTTCATCAAAATAGGGGCGTTTTTAGTGGAAATTGCTGTTTTGGAGTCCTAATTTCACGGTGTCTACGCCATTTAGGGTATGTTTTTTTTCCCCCAGTCAGATGTCGAGTAAGGGTGCAAATTTCACTGTATTCCATACGACGTTTAGGGTCCATTTCAGGGTCTGGGGACACGCGTGGGTAGCACTTTTGTCAGAGTGAACCCCCCCCCCCGGGACTTTGATCAAACCAAAATTTGAATGGCATTATTTTTAACTAAACATATTTTGAGAAATGCCGTGCTGGTAGTTCTTCCCAAATACATTAAATTGTTACAAAAACCGGTCTCTTAGTATTTTCTATTTTGAGTTGTGACCTCTCAAAGTTATAGGGGCCCGCTTTACCCCCCCCCCATTTCTCCCTAAACTGTTTAAAATATCTCGTTTTCAAGTCAATAATAACCAAATATTACAACTCGCACATCCCGCGCGCATTATTTCCTGAATGAAAACAGGGGCCGCGGAGCGTTTTTGAAAGTGGAGGGGCTGGGCCGAAAGTGGGGGTCTGAACAGGCTAAAAATCACAATTTGAAATTTTCGCGTTTTTGTACACATTTACTGAAAAAAGTGGGGGGGGGGGAGGGAAGGGGCTGGGGGGTGAAGCCCCACTCCCAGCCCCCGGCTCCGCGGCCCCTGAATTTCACTTACTGTATCCCACGAAACCATCTATAATTTGACATATCGGGTGAGACAAAGTTGCATTAAAACATTTACAAAAAATTATCGGGATCCCGCCGTCTTTTTTCATCTTTACTATCTTGGCACCTATATGGCAATTACTTCCTTGGAAAAAGCATAAACAAAGTATGTAAAGAGTCCGTTTTGGGAGAAATGTGAAACAACTTCAATTTTTTCTTTCACTGATAATCTCGACCTCCCAAAATTTCATTCTTTAGTCTTCATGAAACAATAACTACAAAGCCCGCTACAAATATTAATTATCATTATTATTTCTATATTAATGTTTGATAAAAATGCCATTTATCATCAATTCAAGTATCACAAAACGTTCTATCTAAACATAATATTGATGTTATTACCTAATATTTAACACTATTAGTTTCAAATCATTTAGATCATCACCATCATCACCACCACCACAACCAACAACACCACCACCACCACCACCATCATCACCACCACCACCACCACCACCACCACCACCACCACCACCACCACCACCACCACCACCACCACCAACACCACCACCATCAACAATAACAACACCACCACCACCACCATCAGCAGCAGCAGCACCACCACCACCATCATCATCATCATCCCCATCATTACCATAATCAATATCATCATCATCGTCATCCTTTTAAAGTTCTAGTTCACGTTCCTCGTCACCATCAGTACCATCACAATCATCACAGTTATCACCTTGTAAGCAAAAAGAAAAGAACAGAAAAAATTACAGAAATAACCAAATACAAACTACAGTAATCTTCCATATAAAATAACTAGTATGTTATCATTAGGTTTATTGATATAAAAAGGAGTATACATGATTAAAGGGTGATAAAATAAACAATAGAATACTATATGCAGGTATAAATGATATCTTTCACAAATAAAATACACATTCATTCATTAAAATGAACCACAAATTATATTTGTACATCGATCTGTCAAAACAATACAGCACACATAAATAATATGTAACATCACCACAAAAGATATATGTTCTTACATTCATTTTATAAATAAATATATTTATTAATCAGATTTCAAAAGAGTACATGAATCTATTAGAAATTTTGCTAAATATACAACATACCATCAGAAAACTGAATAAAAAGTTGATTCCCTCAAGGCCAAGCAGTCTTAGATAAAAATAAACTTGGTTTTAATTCAAGATTAATGAAAAATGACTCATATTCAGACTTGGTCTTTTGATTTTTTAGTGCTAAGCTTAATTTCCATACACTTTATTGTGAGATTTTCTGTGATTTGCGTAGGAAAATCAACAAACAAAATAAAAGACAAATGGTGTTTACAACCAAATTTTAAAAGAAGGAGCAACTGCAACTGACATCCTAAAGAATAAACATACAATACTTTGTTAGGTTTCAGAAGGATGGTAACATGTAGTTAACCCCCTGGATCTCAGCAAGATTCTTCTCCACATCAAGGAGCATGCTTTTAGAGGAAGATAAAAGGGTACTCTCCATCTCTAATCACATCTCCCTGGTAGACCTATGTAAAATGGAACTCTAATCGGTATATTTTATCCATTTATGTGTTTTCTCTTCTAGTTATTGCTAGTTATCAACATATTTGACAAACATATGAATTGTGTACATGAAAATCAATTGTATGTACTTCCATATACATTGTATACATTTCTCACAGATATTTGCATTATTAATAATAAGTCATTGTCATCATTATGATACTATATTTATAGAGATAGGCAAAAGTGCAGATATTTGCTTTTAAAGCTCAAGAGTGTTATTAGGTCATGATCAATGTTAAAAAATAATCAACATCACCAATATACATAACTTTAAATGTACATTATTATCATACAGAGTTTATTCAACACTTAACCCTTGCATAAAGACATATCTTGAATAATCAAAGCAATGGTATGAATACATAATCCATCACTGGTCTGGAACGGAGTTGGGTTTGAGAACGTGCAACCCTCAACAATTCATCATAATGAATTACAATACTGCCCTCTGTAGCTCCAAACAGTACAATCTAACAAACATCCATGGAATTTAAACATCTCAAAAAGAATTCATCACTTTAATATGCGTTTACTCTCCTCTTACAAAGGCTCAATCATTACATCAAAAATTACCTCTCAAACTGAATAAATGAATACAATCATCTCTCTAAGACATTTTCATGATAATGTCAGATGCATATTTGTACATGTTGTAAATATGGTTGAAACTTTCTCTCCTATACAATGTCAACACGCATTACTGTTATGTTTCTGTCACAAAATTAATGCTGATACAAAATAACTAAGTTTTTGTCATATTGCTGCAGACATAACTGTTACATGATTGTAAGAGTACAGTTCACATTCCAATCAATACCATGGTGAAATATTTATTGACATTATTTATTTAAAATGTCAGATAGTTTTCAACACTCCTTTTTCTCTTCTCAATATTTAAGTTTAGATGTAATGTAAGAATTTTTTTTCTTCTTCAAATATGGATTCAAAGGAAGAACCAACAAACTAAACCTTTAAAATGCATTTCTATAATTTCACAAGCTATTCATTTTGAAAAATGAAATTTATCATGATTTGAACATGACTAGACTTCGTATTTCTCACGAATTTTCTCCCATCTAAACAAAATATGAGCACCACCTTTGATAGACTGTATGCCAGCATCTCTCCACAAATTGTCTCAATACTAAACCCAAGCCGACCTTCCATATCTTCTCCTTGAGTGCAATAAGGGCGTGAACTCATGAATTTACATCGACTTTAAGTCCTTTCAGTGCTCAAGAATACCATCTCATCCTCTCAAGAAACCTGCTTATTCATTCAGAAAGCCAAGTTTATCACATTGAGAGATATAAGGTGACAAGCCGATTGGCACGCAGCCGTTGCCAAGTCGGGTCGTCTGTCACAGACGTATGACATTGATATCACTGTTTATGCGTTTCGCTACTCATCATTTCGACTTTCAAATGGTGCAGGAGCGTGGCATTGCAGAATGGATGAAAGAGGGAGGAAGAAACAAGAAGGACACAAGGAGGAAAATGTTTACTGTGATAAGAAAGACAGATGAAACGGGAGGGAGGGAGAGAAGGAGATAGGAATGGACAGAAGCATGTTTATGTGTTTTGCTACTCATCATTTCGACTTTCAAATGGTGCAGGAGCATGCATGGCATAGCAGAATGGATGAAAGAGGGAGGAAGAAACAAGAAGGACACAAGGAGGATAATGTTTAATGTGAAAAGAAAGACAGATGAAGAGGGACGGAGGGAAGGAAGGAGATAGGAATTGCCAGAAACATGTTTATGAGTTTTGCTACTCATCATTTCGACTTTCAAACGGTGCAGGATCATGGAATTTTGGAAGAGAAAAGAAGATGATATGCGGGAATAACAAAGAAAGATGGAGAGGCATGGAAAGAAATACAGACGGAAACACATAAAGAGAATCACCACTTATGTAGCTTGGTAGCATCATACATAAAAATATGTTTCAAATTTGAGGTAAAGAACATTTCCTGGATTAATCTATTCAAAGAAGGCAAGGTTTTCCAAATGTGCATTTTAACATCAGTGAACATCATAATGACAACAATGTTGCTTATTCTTTATGTAAATGACCACTTTGATATAGTTGTCTAGACAGCAAATTAATTTAAAAGCCTTTCTTAATCAGAAGATTCTATTTTCAAAGAGAGATGGGTGCGGGGGAAGATTTATGGGCATTTACATTTAGGTGCATGCTCCATATATACAGGTAAATTTTCATTTCGCATGCTCCATACATGTAAGAGTTTCATTTCGAAAGGGAATAAATCAACTTTTGGTGAAATTCAAGTTATTGATATCTGATGATTGTTTATGTTTATGCTGGTTTCTGAGTTAAAGTATTAACCTCAAGTTTGAGAGCAATTAAAATAAAGTGCACATTTTAATGTCGTTTTCCTATAGGTGATTTTTAGACAAATGACCTTTTCTCTAAAGTTACAAAAGTGGATCTAATCCCCTCTGAATGAACCTGCTCAGTCCAAATAATGAATGCTATTTTTACTGCAAGAAGGACATTAACTCATAAAATAGAAGGCTAACACTCTTGTTGATCGAACCTGTGCATAAAATTTCACACCTTTACATACTTTAAGTACTGTTCAATGTAAGATAAAAAAGGGAAAAAGGGAGAGACTGAAAGAACTAAAACATTTCAACATCTTCTACAGAAATCACATCACATCTTGTAACTCACCAAGCAACTGACATGATCAAATGTTTACCAAGGACCTCCTGTTTCAATGTAAACAGTTTTGAAGATTTCTCAGCAGTTTTAAAGGTGCTGGTTAATATTTAGAGGGATATAGTTAAAAAATCCCTACAGGTTATTCGAGATAGCTAGGGGTAACCCTGAAACAAAAAAAGTCTGAAATTACCATGCACTTGTAAAACAATATAAAACTCAAGAGGTAAAGTCTGCCTTGCTCTAACAATAGAAAGAAAGTGACAAAAAAAATACATTTTCTGTGAAACAGGAAATATTGACACTATAGACAAACCATTGTATTTTCTCAAATGAATATCATACACTACAGCACCAGTTATATCTAACACTTTTCATTAAATTATAAGGTTGGCAAATTCCATATGCCTTGCTAACATGAATTATGGAAGGCTTGTATTTTTAAAATCAAAATCATCTATTCATGTTTATTGCTGTTTACACATGTGATGTACACAAAGTGTTAAATATTCAATTTTTATCATTTAGAGTAAAACAAATGAATTAAAAATTTAAGGAATAACATATTATTCTTTTTTTGAAAATGTTTCAAGTTGAGAAAAATAATCCACATTACAAGAATTATCATGGTAGAAATAGACGTAATTTTTACAAGCTTGCATTAGAAAATACATCTCTTGCATTTTCAATCTGAACCCATTTATAAATTAATGATATGTTGATTTGATTTGAATGATTATTTCTGTTCCTATCCATACAAACTATATGATGTGCTGCAGTAAAAAAAAAAAAAAAAAAATCAATCAATTTTATCAGTAATTCATGCTATTTCTGTCCATGTTAGGTATATTATATAACACATATTATAAATGAAAAAGCTATTGGAAACTGATGAAACTACCCTGTTTCAAATAAAATGGAAATTAATCAACGAATACATAACAAATGCAAATACTTCACTAAACGGAGAGGTAGATGATATAACACTGTTTAAATGAAGAAGGAAACTCAATTTATTGTAGATGTTTTCAAAGAGAAAGAGGTTATTAATGGTATGCATTAAAGGGCTTTGGATAATAATCTGAAGTAAAGACACCCTATCAATCTTGGTTAGGATCCATCTTACCTGAGAAGCAGGGGCCCACAAGTCTAAGTTCTTGGATAACCATTGGGACAAGTGTTGTAGAATTAACACACGTTTCAATGGGATGTCCACGAACTCAGACTTATGACGGTTTCGAGAAACAGGCCCCAGGATTCTATTCTTATTCCTGAAATTAAGCTCAGCATTAGCTAAAGAACTCTTAAAGGTACAATTTAACGTTTGAGAGTGAAAGTGATATTAAAGATAAATCTATCTTTAAATATTTGTTGAAGGTGTATACATGAAAATTTGAGACAGAGAAATAACCCAATTGCCATTTAAAAAACAAGATATTAAGTATATCACATGTGCATTTGATATATCATCAAGTTCGTGTGTATACATGTAGGTATGCCTAATTGAAATAAATCTAAATAAAAAGAGAAATCCATGGAATTTGCAGTACACCAAATGTACATGTAAGATAGTAGCTCGCAAGAGACGTCACAAAAGCAAAGTTTTAACAAGAACATTCATAACTTCGCTTTCATTTGATGGATTTCCTTCAAAAACCTTTAATCACTGACATTTTTCTCTCACTTTTCTGCATTTTCTAAAACCAATCTTATCCAAGGTGAACTTCCCCCCTGTCGTGAAATTGGTACCCTTTCAATTCAAATTGTTGGTGTTTACAAAGGCTAGCTTGTAATTCCAACCGATGAATGCATTGAAGTAATCTTTGCCCTGTAACATAAAGAGTAACAATCAATTGCAGATTTGAAACAACTATTCTGATTGGTTCACAATGAGAATTTGATGCATTAAGTCTATGCAACAAGGATGCTGATTGGTTACGTACTATCGATTTGCAATTGATCATACTCTGTATGTTACAAGGCGCTTGCCATACATAGTCTGTTGAGAGCCAGAAGAGTGTTAACTCTGTAAAAACAGGAGTTACGCCCTTCATGCGCTCAAGAAACATCATGTGCTTTGATGTATACAGGTCATGACTTAAAGTCAATCACAAGAACAATGAGCTAAGAACATTGAAATCAGCATTTTGAATACAATATACATGATGAATGCTTACATAACGGTGATTAACTGTTAAATATTCATTGTCATCACCCATTCGCTTCTTCTTATGTTGCATATTGATGGGGTGACTAATGGAATCGCACTCTCAAGTAGTTTCTTGATGAGAATTTTACATTTCTTCATGGAAATTTCTCACAAGAGCAGTTTGGGGTATACCTCCAGGTTTCAGCAAATGCGAGTGAATCTCTTCCACGAAGTACGATGACTTTCGATCATGCACCTACTCATGAAATGTATGTCGTATTCATCGAAGAGTTTGACCTTTATACTCCATGTCAAAGGTTACGTAACTTTATACACTATGTCAAAGTTCACTGTCATATTCATAGCAGTTCATCTGGGATCGATGCATTTCCTTGATTATCAGATCTACTGATCAAATTCATCACAACTTTTTTTTCTGCCATTTAAATGTTCATAGCATGTGACCTCTCTGTGACCTCTTTACCTCAATGTCAAAGGTCAAGAGTCATTGTCATATCCCATAGTGGTTCATCTTAGAGGCACCAGCTCGGATGGATAAGAGAGACGCTATTAAGAGGGCGGCACAGCTGCTTGCGGTCAGGTAGAATGCCCAGTCTAAAGTACATTCACCTGTGAAAAAAAACATACAAAATTAAACAGATTACATTTACATATATTTCAGTTTTGATAATTGTGGCAACAATTTTTTTTTTAGCCCAGCAGAGTGGCATGAGCATGAATCTTAGTCCAATTATTAAAATTTTGACATATAAAAATGTAAAAATAACAGATTTTTCTTATATTGAGTTATTACGATCTCATTAAACTGTAAATCACATCACAAAAAAAAAAACTGTTCCTCTGTCCTTTCTTAAAAATGTAAATTCTAGTAATTGGTCCCCAAAATATGTTTGTGCCCTTTATACACAAGTTACATGCATTAAACTTGATTTCTATTTTCATCTTTATCCTGCCAGACGACTCTCCATCATTCTCCTCCATGTAATCCTCATATCTTATTCTTTCATCTTCCTTCCTCTCTCTTCTATGCATGTGTGTCTGTCCGTCTTTTTGTTTTTCTTTCTTTCTATCTCTCTATCTCTCTCTCTCTCTCTCTATCTACATTGCATTATAGGCCTACATCTCTGTAAAAAAAACCTCTTACGTGTTTGAGTGATGTGCATGTGTCTAGATGCTTTTCTTAAACTTTCTTGTAGATTCAATCCCATTTTTCTTCTCTTGAATATTACTCTCTTTAATCCATCTTTTTGTATGTTTGTCTGTCCCTGCCTGTTCCTGTATAGGTATGTCATTCCATTTTTCTCTTTCACTCTGTGTCTATCTGCATTTCAATTTATTTCTCTTCCTAAACTTTTGTGTCTTTCTCTTTATAAATCTCTGTTCCTATCTATTCATTCCTATTTTCTTTCCTGCTTACTACACTCTTCTTCAGTCTTGTGTTTTCTCTATCTGTTACTGTCTGTGTCTTTCTCTTTTTCTGCCTGTCTCGATCTCTCTACTTCTTTTGTGACAGTCTTTCTCTATGGCTCTCAGCTCAAAGGCAAAATTAATAAAGTCTTGACATTCAGCACTTGAGAATGTAATGACCTCCGTCTGATCTTAAAACTGTATAATCCCTTCCTTATACACTGCACCATATGCCAGTTTTCCGTACCCCATCGTATAAAGTACCCTCTACTTGAAAGCTGGTGTTTCACTAGCTAGAGTTGATAAATTATAGCACGTTGGGAAGCGGATCAGGAAAAAAACACACAAAAATCCCAGTAACGTGAAGTTGGTGCTACATTAGCTTGAGATTCAGCTTTACGACCTGACCCTCGAGCGCGCACAAACAACCCCAATAATAATAGTAATAATAACAATGACAATATTTATAAAGCGCAACATATCCATCTCAAGAGATGCTCAAGGCGCATACAGATAGCAAAAAATTAACCAACTAAACATAAGAATGAAGAACTAGACTGTAAACTGCTAGTATGATTTAGCAGTACTAGCAGCAGTGCCCGTAGCAGCACAGGGGGGAGGCACATGATTTTATTTTATATGGTTCGTTACATTATAGAAATTTGATTCTGACGTTAAAAAAAAAACCAAACAAACAAACAAAAACAAACGTTGAAATGTTATCATAATAATACAACATATTTCATATCCATGTCAACAGTCCCCATAGATGTATTACCGTTTTCCCTTTCGTCCCTCTATCGTTCCCCCTATGAACTTTCTCCTAAATTTGTTTAAAAAAAAAAAAAAAATCAGGCATTTTCAAGGCTCTAAGAAAAAGGAGGTCACATATCAGGACATATAGGGGGTTTAATATTTTTTCCCCCTATTTTTATTATTATTATATTGCTGCATTTGTTCGACCTTTCCAAGCGTTTTTTTGGTGTGCCCTTCGTTTGTCAGGGGTTTAGCGGCCGCCGCTAAGGTTAAAATTTGTGTCCCTTAAGCCCCCAACCCAAAATAACACGCATGTTAAACTTATTAAGTTTCTACTTCTGGTTTTCTTTTTCCTTTCCGGTATTTTCCCCCTAATATATTTTTTGTTATCTTATTATCAGTTTAATTTGGAAGACATTTCCTTATACAGAAAACTTATAATAATTAGAAGAAGCTTATCAAAACATTAATCCTTCAAGTGTTGGATCCCATCAAGACCCAAATATCAAATCCCCATCGCCCTCCCCCCCTAAAAAAATAACCAAGTCTTGTTAGACGTGAGAGGTAGAGTTGGGACTAAGAGGTATATATTACAAGTGTGCATGTATCTGCTGGATTAAATCGCTTGTAAGTTTGACATGTAAAGCTGCTTTAATTGCTTCGAATTACGTTTTTGGCTTCTCGTTTCTGGTCCATGGCAGGAAACAATAAATTTTCCCTTAGTTTATTTGCTTTCCTATAATGTAATATATTATTCAAGTTTTGAAATATTCATTAATTTAGTGGTTTGGTTTAGTCTTTCGATTTCCCGGCTGTTCCTCATAACTCCCTTAATATTTTACTTTATCTCTCCTCTCTCCCCTCTCTCTCTCTCCGGTTTCCTCCTCTTACCACCTCCTCTATAACATGTTTGTTTGTTTTTGTTTTGGTTTTTTTTCATTTTGTTTTCGTTCATTTTTAATATCAAACTGTATTATTTCAGTGGACACCTGATTGGGTCGATGGAGTACTTGGAGCCCTAAACTGAACTGTTAATGGTAAACAACTCTCGAGAGGTTCAATGTTCTTTGGGGCTATTGTAGAACAATTTTCCATATTTTTTTTTTATTTTCCTTATTACGATAGTATTATATTTCATTTTTCGAAATATTATTTGATTTTCAATCATTATTATGGAAAAATTTATATCTATTTGAAAGTATTGCATAATTTAATATTTTGATTTTCTCTTTAAATTATTATTTATTTTGGAAATATTATAGATTTAATAATTTCGTTCTCTTTTAAATTTTCCGGCTATCGTATGTTTTAGGTTATATATCCTCCTGCTGCGCATCCTCTTCCACCTTCCTCCATAACATGATTTTTATATTATTATTTTTTTAAGACGCCCTTTCTCTCTCACTCTGGTTGGGGTGGAATATTTTTTATGACGCCTTTATTTAAAATTTCCATATCCGACATAAAAAAAGAAACGCCTTCAAACCGAACTCATTTTTTTCATTTTTTTAATTGCTGCTGATGTTTAAAATAGATGATATCAAAAAAGAGGGAATACCGTGTTTAATTATATTACATGTACAAATGTTTCGATGACCTTGACAACCGATCCACACAGTAGATTGTTTATTATGTTCCTTTTGTCCCCCTTCTCTCTTTCTCTCTCTTTTTTTTTTCCATCTTTCCCTCCGGAGAGATTTATTTCAAGTTCGTTTCTTATACATATTATATAAAATATACGATTAGAACTTCTTTTCCTACCAGATTTCTGCTAACCATTTGCATTCGAGAATTAATATCAATCATTAACCCCCCCCCCCAAAAAAAATAAAAAAAAACAACAAAACAACAAAAAAACTACAAAATCAAAAACAAAAACAAAACAGAAACAAAACAAAAACATTTCCAGCTCACCTCTGCTGCCACTCTAAAAAAAGTAACTCGCAAGAAAAGAAATAATAATGCCTTTACTCCCAACGGAGTAAACTAATGCTTTACTCCCAACGTAGTAAATTTTGTTTTACTCTTTAACAGAGTCAAAAGGTAACTCGCAAGAAAATCAGAAACTAATGGTTAATGCGTTTACTCCTTATCGAAAGCTAGGATTAAGGAAATGATTACAATAGTTGATTAAAATTACATCTTTCTGAGTAACAATTTAGCTCAATCGGCATGAGTATATTTTTTACTCAGTAACATTTATCTCAACCGCTAATGAGTAATATTTTTACTCAATTTCACAGCGTAGTTACCTTTTTGCTCAATTTAGCGGTAAGATTTACTCATTTTTTAGAGTGTGATCAACGAATTATTCAAAATATTAAAATTAGAGCACTTTTTTTTTTTTTTATCCTTTTCTCGTTCCAATCCTCTTTCTATACATGTTTATTTCGTTTTTCTTTTCCTTTCCGGATTTGGCCACTATATATTTTACTCACCTTATATCGTTTATTGAAGACGTTCCTTTTCAGGATGTATCTCATGCTATAAAATATGGTTTTATTAAAACATTATTCGTGAAGCATGCAGCCTTTCCTAACGGAAATATCAAAAACAAAACCCAAGAAATATAACAATTAAAAGACCCGAATTCAAGTTAGACTGAGAGGTATATGAGATAAATTAGTTTATGATTACTTCGTAACGA
Organism: Paracentrotus lividus; assembly: GCA_940671915.1. Taxonomy (NCBI): domain Eukaryota; kingdom Metazoa; phylum Echinodermata; class Echinoidea; order Camarodonta; family Echinidae; genus Paracentrotus; species Paracentrotus lividus. Next base: position 20,366,243 of record CALNVZ010000674.1, read on the forward strand.
AACGTTAATATGGCCTATAATCATTTAAAAATTATAATTTTAGTGGTTTGATTTCTATATCAATTCCCGGCTGTACCATCCTCCCTTACTATTTTGTTTATGTACTCTCTCTCCACTTCTATTAATAACACGTATATTTTTTATTTATTTTTATGACGCCCCTTTCTGTCTTCTCTGTCCTTTGCTCTCTCTCTGTTGTTGTTGTTGTGTTTTTGCGTTGTTGCTGTGCGATTAACTGCTTTTTGCTTCTCTTAAAGACACCATACATTTATAGGCGATCGTATCGGCAGAAATTCCGTGTGGCAGTTTTCATCGAAAATGGCGAGATTGCATCCAAACGGTCCTATTCATGTGACGTCTGAATGTTACGTTGCACTGCTTTTTTTGTTAAGTGATTTGTTGAGCAAAGTGTTGACAGCTAAAAAACAACGACGCCGCGACAAACATTCGCACATGCCGAACCTCGATACCCAAAGAAGTTATAGAGGGGGAAAGCGTTAGATTCGACGCGTTCTGCAGTGCACGCTACTATGGAAGCTGTGTAGTGGTCTCGCTGCGACATCACCCCACAACACGCGAGAACGGGCACTACCCGTTTTCGGGCAGTGGCAGCTCTCCGTTTTGTTGTCCTTCGGCTTCGGCTTTTATTATATAGATGCATTATTAAGCATTAGGTGAGTTTTAAGTGCTGCCTTAAATGTAGAAAGAGTATTAGCTGTCTGAATAGAGAGCAGTAACTTGTTCCACAAAAAAAGGCACAGCAGATGAAAATGTTCTGTCCCCCCCAACTTCGTTTAGTACGTATTTCTTTGAGCCTTAAATCATTTGAAGAACGCAAACCAATAATGATGACGATGATGATCCACAGCATTTATATTGCGCCATATTTCTGTTGGAAACATTCAAAGGCTCAGGCTCATCCAATTAAGTTAATTACTACACATCTGCCAAAAAAGTGAGTTTTGAGGCATGATTTGAAGTGTTATATGTATGCGATATCATCGGGCTTTGGTTTCAGGATAGTACAGCACTGCTCAGTTTGTTGTGCTAATTGAAGCCAAAAATGCAAAACAAGCTTGAGATTGGACATAAGCCCAAGTTGATTTGAGCTAATATTTCTCTTAATCCAGTGTGCTATTAGAGTGAAAAAAGATATTCTCTGATCAGGCTAATTTATCGGATTAGAAATAGTGTGCTAATTGTCAAGCTGGAGCTAGTGATGGACCGCCTTATGACTATAAGGCACACTTCAATTGGGGGTCCCAATAGCTCTTCAGCAATATTGCGTACCATTCAAATGTCAACCCAGCAGGCAATTAAAAATAGGAAGAGGTGGATGAAGTAGCTTCAAGCCTTCTGGCATGAATATATGCATTGATTGCTAACACCTACAATATGTATGCAGTCACATTCATGTACTGTACATAACAGAGCCTTACTGATTGTTAATATGTGAGCATGATGGTAATTCACAGCATTTATATTGCGCCATATTTCTGTTAAAAACATTCAAAAGCACTTGTCAACTCAGAGACAGAAAGTTGTTAATTTATACTATTTTGTAAAGTTAATGCCCTTTTGGCACTAATGCATGAAATCATTGCACATGCACATTGTTTCTACAGTACCTCCAAACATTCAGTCATATAAACTGGCTTTATACAAGCAAACATTTATGAGTATAGTGAGTTGATACACACACCCAACCAGTTTCTAACTGGGTTCCCTAAATTATTTCACCCACCCTTTTGGCTTTTGGTAAACTATAATAGATCTGACATTTGTATATCTGTACGTGCTTTGGTATGATTACTTGATATTGACCATAATTTCATGTGTGTACTTTTTCATACTGTTGTAACTTTATTTTCACATAATGTGAAATACAAGAAAAATGAGTATTTCTGTAACAGATAATGAAAACAAGTTCATCTTTCTGATATAAATGTTGCTAACTAATTCAACAATCTTTCAGGTAATAAAGTGGATACTGTAAAATTAGAAATTTTTTACCTGCATGAAACTTTCGCAAATTTCACGAGGAATCAAGATTGGCAAAAGTAAATTGCCTGCAAATTTTTTTGTTTACACATGCATTGAATGCCAGTTCAATACTGTACACATACAAATTTTTGATGGTTGGCAATCCGTAATTACTTTTATGCTGCGAAAAAAAGGCAGTCAGCTCCACTTTGTGAAAGTTCCATGTCACAAATGTTTCTGGTTTTACAATAATTAAAACAAGATTATCTTTCTGATGTGGATAGGACCACTTAGACCATAGGAATGGAGACACTGTGATCAGTTATCAGGTTCAAGACTTGATTACAACGATGAGAGCTCGGACCCTGGCGTTCCATTTAATTTAAAGAATTAATCAGTTAAATTGGTCTTTTGTTTCTGGCATTCTAATTCGGCGACTGCAAGAGATTCTTATTGAATTAATCGATGCATTAAAGGGCTTTGAGAACTTTGTGGAGGCATGATTTAATAAATGGTGAACTTTGATGCCTTTGTTGTATAATGATGTTCAGATTGATAAATAAGCAGAATTTTAAAGGTTTTCAAAAATATGATATTATTATTATTATCATCAAGATATCTATGACTGAATACTGCTATTTACCTTCTAACACTGCAATCTATGCAAGAAAACGAGACTTATATCTTTACTCTTTGTATTATGATGACCAATGCTTTCGAAATGTTTCATATTTACATGATATTACAATAATATATCATATATGCCCGCAACTAATTTAAAGCCCCCCCCAAAAAAAAAAAAAAATAAAAATAAAAATAAAATAAATAAATAAAAAATAAAAAATAAAAAATTACCAAATCTCTTTAAACATTAACTAATCCCTTTAAACATGTTAAAGAAGAAAAGAAAGTGAGATAGAGCAAGAGAGAGATAGATAGATAGAATATGGTTACAAGGGATCTTCAGAGTCGAAAAGATTGATTACTGTGAATATGCTTTCATCTCATTATCTTCAAGTTTAATAGTGCAAATTATCTCAAGTTGAATCACGCATCTATGTAGCAGTCCCATGTAATACAAAAATATGTCTTGTAAAATACTTCAAAAACAAGGAATACAAAAAATTTAGACTATTAGGAGTGGCATTTGAAACTCTCCTTTTGTATTTGTAATAAATATTCCAGGGTAAGTTATATTATCAATGTTTTAGAAAGGGGAAAATATGTACATTGTAAATGTTTGCGATCAACTGGTCAAGTACTAGTAAAAGTTGGTTGTTAAAATTTTGGATATTTTCCTTTGCATATTTAAATCTTCAAAGTGATTCTTTATATACATACATGTAGATCTGTGTTATGTGAAAGATTTATAATAATTACATTTAAACAAAATGATTCTGATTGTTATCTAAATAACATTTAATCAGCTACAGTATATAGCTTTCAAAGAAATATCCTTTTGTAAACTTTTTGTAAGGAGGTGAATAGAAACATTTTTCTTTCTATTGTTTGGCAATTAATATAAAATATCAGATTGTCTCTCTGCTAGAATAAAATGTTCATCATACATTTGACCTTCAGAGTCAAGCCCTATACAAGTTACAGTGTATGTTCATACATGAATACACAAATGGATAGAGTAACTTGTGCTGGAGAAATCATCATTATTCATATGCTGGTGCAACCAATATATCGTCGGCTCGGAGCCAGAAGGGCGCCGCTAGTATTGCAGATCAAGGATGTTCTGTTTGGAGCCAGAAGGGCGCTATTACCATTGACTTTGTACAGTAATAGCGCCCTTATGGCTCTCAATGGAACATCTATAAGATGCAATAACGCCCTTATGGCTCCCAACAGACGATATCGAACAAGGGGGAAGGAGCTCGATATTAATTCATCCATTTAGTGTGGATGGAGTCTAAAGCCCAGGGGAGACAATCAAACTTGGAGACAGGAAAAATTAATGATCAATTCTGAGGATGAGCAATCGATTATTAATTTAATTATCAAGCTTGGATCGATATCAGAAATATCAAATGTTAAGTTAGGTCAGATAAATATGTACATGTATCCACACTAAAGTTTGACAATTAAGTTTACTATTCACTTCACTTCCATTAACAACAGATATTTTAGATAAGTCTCTCTCTCTCTCTCTCTCTCTCTCTCTCTCTCTCTCTCACCACCCTTGCTCATATCGATGGTCTTGTTAATTGTATCTTATTTCTGTCTCTTTTTTTTTCCTGGCTCTGTGTTTTTCCTTCTCCCCTCTCTCCAACCTTTGCCCCTCTCTTTCTCTCCATATCAGCAGTTCTCTCCTTCTCAATACCCTCATCTCTATCCTATCCTCAACCCTCCTTCTCTCCTTCCATTGACCTTTTCCCCTTCTTTCTGTCCATCTCTCTCTCTCCACCCTTCTTTCTCCCCAGCTCTCCCCCATTTCTTTCTGTCTCTCTCTTTCTCTGTCTATCATTTTCCCCTCTCCCTATCCATAGTCCTCTCTCATTCTCTAATTTTAACCTTTATTTGCTTTCTCTCGATCAGCTCCCTTACCCTTCTATCTCTGTCCATCCATCCTTCCTCCCCACCCCAGCCCCACCCTCCCATTCTCCCTCTATTTATATATTGTATCTCCATCACATCGGTCTAACTTCATTTATCTCTTCCCAATCTCTATTTCTCTCTCCAATTACATGTCTGACAGGCCTGAGGCTATCAATTTAGTAGTAGCATGTAATTGGCACATCAGCTTGTCACAGCTCCAATGATAGTATGAGATTAGATGAAGCACTTGTAACACTCTCATCCTCTTCACCTCATTCACGAATCTAGTTTACATTATAAACAGCATCCTTCATTTTCTCACAAAATAAGAGGAACTGGACAGCACTTTACCAAATAGTCAAACTCAAAAGTACAAGTTCACCGAAATCCCTTTGAAATGTTTGTTTATTTCAAACACGTATTTCAAAGTGATGTTGTTGAACTTGTAGAATGGATTTGTGAAATGCTGCCGTTTTACCTTAGAATTCACAACCCCCTTATATCTACTGGAATGTTTACGCAAAAATCGATCAAATCAAAAGCCTTAACAACAATGACATCGACAGTAAGTACTAGGAATTCTTGCTCAATTTAAAGAGTGGTTGAGATTTGCAGTTCCTATCGCAAAAGAAATGAAATTACAAAAATGACATCTATGGTTGCCGCTTTCACTTGTTGCAAGGGTTAGATTTTTCTTCAAATACTGATGAAAATATAGGGATAACAACGACATTGACAGTAATTATATATAAGTCAACTTGTGTACTAGATTTAGATTTTTAGGGTTCAATGAACATTGTAAAAAGAACACTAAAGGGAAATAAAAGAGAATATGTATAGTTCAGGTACGTGTCTTAAATTCCACAGACCTACATGCACAGTGCAGTTCCATTTATGGCAATAGTTTTTATTGAGCCATTAAGCCCCTTGGCTGATCTCAAAACCTTATTTTTGTACTGTAAGAACGTCCGCAGTAAACATTCTTCGTAAATATACACAACATTGATGTCTTTTTGCTGGCTTTATGCCGCAGCCAAATGAGGCAATAACCAGGACATTTATGAGGGTCAGCTCTAAAATAGCATATTTGAATAAACAAAGATGCACATTGATAATCTTATTGCTTCTTTCAATCCCCCTTTTTTTTATTATTGGGGGGGGGGGGGTTGCATTGATTGTGTACACTAGTACAAACATTTTGCTATAAACATATTTAGAAAAAGACTTGTGAAAAACGACCCATAAAATAAACTTTCATGGTATTGTATTCATGCTTTGTTTTTATTTATTCACTTATGATTTCTTTGATTTTAAAAAATACTAAGAAAACTTTAGCATGACCCAAGTATCACTTAATTTGTGTCAACAACAACAATACCTTTTAATTTCTATAAATGTTACTATAAATGAATCCATCTGCTTTTTATAAGAACAGCATTGACTTGTAATCTAAGTCATTTAGCCTATTTATTTAATGTCCTTATAGTTCTTAATAAAAAACTATCCCTTGGAAAATTGAGATATCCAGCTGGTGAGATATTTCTGATATTTCCCTGTCTTTGCGCCTCTAAATATTTACAGAAAACTGACACTGCAAGAACAGATTCAGAAAAAAAAAAGAAGAAAAAAGTCATGATTTGTGACAGATGACAAATGGACATGTATGAAAACCAAAGAACATCACAATGATCGTAGTCTTTATTTTCAGACATTCAAAAATGATTGTTCTCGTCGAAACCATGAAGGTACTTTATTAAAAAAAGAAAAAGGCATCAAAACAGACCGAATCTGGCAAGTTCATATTTTCCTTTCTTTTCTAGAAGTCCTTGAATCTTTACCCATCTCTTTCTCACTACATATACAAAGGAAACGTTTCAAACATGGTTCAAACATAGACTTAATACTAAAACATAAGGGCATGCCCTTTAATTTTTATATTACACATTATGTATTTTATATACAGTAAATATCGCAATATCCAAGAAAGTTGGTCACTTGCTCTTTTCCTCATTTCACATTTTGGTTCTGTTTCTGCTACAATTTTCACATTCAATTCAAATTTTTTATCAGTCTCATCTTATTTTCTTTTGTACTTTCAAAACGAACATACAAAGTTAAACAAAATGAAAAGAACTGAACTGAATGGCATGGCATGCTACAAATGTTTGATCATGTCAACTCAATCAACACAATTTATTGTGTCAGTTTGGAGTGTCAATTTGGTCAGGTACAGCATTCAACCTCCCTATCCACATTCACTAGACCTCTACCATGCGTTTTATTACTTCTCAAAACTCATATGGTATTTTATGAGTATGAATACATCTTTTCTTCCTCTTTCTCTCTCTCTCTCAATCTTCTGGATGTTATTTCCCTGAACTGAACTTTGAAATATATTTTACCAAACTAAATACTGTAGATAATATGTATACATAGTCTTATCATTACTTACTATCATTAAATTACGATTGATACTATGTTTATCACCAATATCATAATAAAATTTGAATTAATAGAAATAATTTACAATATGCAGTAATTACTGAAATAATATTATGAATTTGGAATACAGACTTGTTGGAAATCATCTATAAAAGTGCAACAATCTTTGGATCAAATTCAAATTAGAACTTTTTTTTTCATTAATTATTTTTAATTATTAGTGTTACAAATATTATATTGTTATAATTTGCATTTGAACAAAAAAAGGAAACTGACCAGAAATAATTAATATGAAAAAATGAGCAAAGAAAATGGGGTACCATCAGGATTTGAACCAGAGACCTCCTGGTTACTAGTCAGGTGCTCTACCAGCTGAGCTGTAGTAAACCCATACTGGATCCGTCCCTGAAACTTGTTAACTCTTCAATGCTAAAGTGATCAGAAGCTAGTGAAACCAGGCATACTCTATAAGCCAATATTTTTGCGTATTGATATTTCCGCGATTTTGGACTAGTTGGGGAAATTCACGAGAGTAAAATTTCGTGATTTTGGTGATGACTTCATTACTATATTAAATAGCCTTGTACTGAAGTGGTAAATTTCGCGATGACCAACTCGCGCAATTCGTGAAAATAAAGTCAAGGCGAAAATAACCACTTATACAGTAAACCTTAAGGATAGAAAGAAATCAACTTGGAGTGGATGCGAGGGATCACGGTTATTAGGTCATACAGCATTTTCTTTGCTCATTTTATTATAATTTGCGATATATAAAATGACTTACCCAAGCTATATGATGCTGATGAGCCTCCACATGCTTCTTTGACTTGTATGTGACTCCAACCATTAGGATATAACACACATCCAACTGCTATCAAAAGAGCTGCAAGATGAAATAAAAAAGATGAAAGATAAGTGTTTTTCTTGGTTTAAGCTATAATAATTAAACAAGAATAGTGTAGGCCTATGTCTTATGGTGGTATCTCACTTCGCGGGAACTACTTTGAGACAGATGTGGGACTACTTTGAGACGGTTTTGAAACTTGTCGCGGAGACGTCTCCTCAGTCCCCGCGACGTTTCAGGAGTCGCAGGAATCACGGAAACTACTTGAAAAGGATTCGGGACTACTTTTGAGACGGTTTTGAAACGGCTTTGAGACAGTTTTGAAAATTGTCGCGGAGACGGAAAAAAGTTTTGAAGATGTCTCTAATACTTTTTTATCCATCACGGAGCCATCTCCACAAATTGAGATACCACCATTTATATCTGTTTAAGAATACAGGATATTAAACACAGATTCATCTGCAATAAGACGAGCCACAAGATAAAACAGAAAAGAAAATTTAGTTAGCTTTTTTTTTTAGAAACAGCAATTGACAAGTACTTTTAACTTTTAATATTAAAGGAAACCAATACCCAAGGAAATAATTACTTTCATAGGAAAGAGCATAATGAGAGGAGCAATTTTAAAAAAGTTTCATCAAAATCGGTTATAAAAATAAAAGATTTATGGAAGTTTGAAAATTCTCGTTTTACCTTCTATGGGGATCCTCAAATTGGCAACATCAGCTTCAAAATGGCTGATTTTATGGACAACTCTCCATTGGTTTTGTACACAAATGTTCAGATTTTCCCCGTTTTCTTTCAAAATATGTCTTATTTACTTCTGAGCTCAAAATATGTCATGGGAAAATATATTTCCCACAACATACGTTGAGCTCAGAAGGTAGTAAGACATATTTTGAAAGAAAATGGGGAAAATCTGAAAATTTGTGTACAAAACCAATGGAGAGTTGTCCATAAATTCGGCCATTTTGAAGCTGATGTTGCCAGTTTGAGGATCCCCATAAAAGGTAAAACGAGACTTTTCAAACTTCCATAACTTTCTTATTTTATAACCGATTTTGATGAAACTTTTTTTTAATTGCTCCTCTGATTGTGCTCTTCCTTATAAAAATGATTATTTCCTTGGGTATTGGTCCCCTTTAAGGCCTAAATATGTAGAATCTTATATAAACTGAACACATCTAAGCATAAAAAAGGGTTAACATCTATCTATAGCCGTTCATTTGCTTCAACACTTATCCCCCAAAATTTCAAAAAAATTAAAGAAGATTGGTGAAGGTCAACTATGCCATTAACAGCACTTCAAAATGACCACTATTATTTGTCTTGTATAGAAAGTTAAATGATTTAGAAAAATATCTATAGACCTGATGTCATATGGAAACGAAAATCAATGGATTTGCACTTTCCGCCTGTTGCCAAAGATATTGTACGTGTAGCTAGAGGCAGAATTCGCCATTAGGGGAGCAAAATTGTGCCCCCTCGTTAGGTATAATGTGACCTTCTTGAGAGCACTAGGCCTTTAACAGAAATACAAATACTTCAAATAGTACGTCAAATATTTGCGCAGTCATAATGGCTGTGAAAATCTGAATGCAACCCACATAGTTGAATGGTTCAGTTGAATTCTTTTTCTGTTTTTTTTTCCCCACAGCTTCCTTTAGAAACACATACATGTATGATGTAGGGTGCATACTCAAATCAAGGAGTTTTGAAGTTCCGTGCTCAAATTAAAGCCAGTCTGCAAAGCAGGAATTAAAAATGGGATAGAGCGGGCACATACCAACAGAAACTAAATTAAAAATAGGGAGAGGGGTCAGACACCAATTATCCATAAACATGTTTATAAAGGCCTATATGCAATGTATGATTCCCCTCTAATTGGGTGCAACTGCCCCCTGTCTCCACATTGAACTTGCCATGAAGACCTTAAATTTGATTGGCTGTTGAGCAATGTTACCATGGTAGTTACAATTGATGGCAGAGTTCCCATAATGGGAAGCTTTATGCAACAGGGTCCTCGATCTACCATTGAAAGCAGAGTACTTAAACCTGGTGTATAGTTTTGGTAACAAAAAAGGAATTGGCACAAAACCGATCAAATGTGGTTACATGTTATCCACATTGCACTAAAAGATTTGTGTGAGAGATCTTGTGACATTCCTTTCATTATTTCCGATGAATTTCATTCAAAATGTTTGAATGAAGCATAATTTAACTGCCGTTTAGACCTCTGCTGAGACGTTCGCACGCCGGAGGTTACGGCGTGAATTAGTGCGAAGATATGTGTGTAACACCCACACAAGAGAATCCCCATTGGTTTTCCATGTGAGCGCTAACCTGAGACGGGTCCCTGTCTTATCTTTTTTATACTTATATCATGAGATAAAGGCACTAAAACGAGTTTTAAAGTACTATAATTTGCTTTATTATTGTTATTGGATTCAATCTTTCATAATTTATCTAAATGTGAATCCAAATAAATTTTTACTTTCTCCCGAAACTATACACCACCTTTAACTGAAACCTGGCTAATGCTACAGTCACACAGACACTTATGTTTAGTTACGTTTTTGTTGTTTTATCCTTATTTCATCATTTCTTATGCATTTCTTTTTTTTTATTGGATGAACAAAGCTATCACTATTTCCACTGTTGACTATAACGGGAAGGCATCAGTGGGGATCCACAGAAAAAAGGGAATTTTTGGACGCAACGCCGGACATAACTAGCATAATGGTTCATTTGGTAAGATTTGGAAACTGTTAATGAAAATACACGAACATGGGCTGAAATCGCTTGGAAACATATCGCGACTTCTAAATTCATAATTAAGTTAGGTGTAGTTTACTGGTGGTGGTGGAGGAGTGGGAGATTAGTTGGGGTATACTTGGGTACACAAATACCTCAATTCATTAAGCTGTTATATCTGCAGGCCCGTCTTCACTAGCTCGAGATGACAAAATAGCTAGCTATTTCTGATCTGGCCAATTAGCCCGATCAGAACTAGCTCGAGATTATTTGTAATGTGGACGCAATTAGCTAGCTATTTCGTGGGCTAGGATCTGGAGATTCAAGCCTGAGTCAACTAGGGCTAGTTCGCCAAATAGCTAGCTATTTCGCGAACTAGCTAGCTATTTCGCAGATGTGGACGCACTCAGGTTTTTTGACTCAGGATAATTTGTTCATGATGTCCAACCATAAAGCAATTCGAGTTCCGGCTTTGATATATAATACGGAATGAGAGAAATAAGAAGAGATATAAAAGAATGATAAAACACAGAAATACATAAGAATTGATAAAAGAGAAAATTGAAGAAGAATACATAGGAATTGAGAGAAAGAAGATAAATGAAGATAAAACAAAGAAATACATAAGAAATGATAGACGATAAAACGAAAGAAGGAAAAACAAAGAAATAGGCCTAGATAAGAATTAAGAGAAGAGAAGATGAAAGAATGATAAAAAAAAAAAGAAATACATAAAAGATGATAGACGATAAAACGAAAGAAGAAAAGACAAAGAAATACATAAGAATTGAGATAAGAGAAGATGAAAGAGTGACAAAACAAAGAAATACATAAGAATTGAGAGAAGAGAAGATGAAAGAATGACAAAAACAAAGAGATACATAAGAAATGATAGACGATAAAACGAAAGAAGGAAAAACAAAGAAATACAAGAGAATTGAGAGAAGAGAAGATGAAAGAATAAAAAAAAAAGAGAAATACATAATAATTGAGAGAAGAGAAGATGAAAGAATGACAAAAACAAAGATATACATAAGAAATGATAGAGGATAAAATGAAAGAAGGAAAAACAAAGAAATACATAATAATTAAGAGAAGAGAAGATGAAAGAATGACAAAAAAAAAAAACAAATACATAAGAATTAAGAGAAGAGAAGATGAATGAAGGATAAAACAAAGAAATACATAAAAAAATGATAGACGATAAAACGAAGGAAGGAAAAACAAAGAAATACATAAGAATTGAGAGAAGAGAAAATGAAAGAATGACAAAAACAAAGATATACATAAGAATTGAGAGAAGAGAAGATGATAAGAATTATAAAAGAGAAAATAAAAGGACAAAATAAAAAAAAACATTAGAAATAATGGAGAAAATGCTCGCAACTGGAAGTCCCCTGGACATATCGCGGGGGAAAATGGCGCGGTATTCAAAACTCAGAATCCAAAGTGCGCATGCTCCGTAGCTCGAGCTAATTCATCGCTCGAGAGCGAAATCGCTCAACTTGGGCTGATGTGGACGTGGTTTCTCGTATCTCAAGATTTTTCTGGGAGAGGGCTGATCAGGATAGAATCTTGAGATGGAGCAAGCTCGAGCTGATGTGGAAGCAGCTTGCATGTAAGATATGTGGTGTGTATGAATGGGGTTATGGCGTGTGGTGCAATTTAAAGGGATGCAGTATCATTGAATGATATTCAAATAGCAAACTTTGGATTTAGCTCATTTTGCCATCATGATTATGAACACATAGGTCAGTCTGGTATTCCTTAAAAATTGCAGTCTACTTGCCTGCTCTACTTTCGAGATATCTAAGATTTTATAGTCAAATTTTCTAACCCGCCTCGAGACGCTTTACAAAACCGCGTGCGTTTCAGCGCACGTGGTTTTCACCGCATTTCCTGTTGTCAAGTCGCCGTGCCTAACGGGCGGCTAAGCTTTCAACGAGCGGTATAAATTAATCATACTTTCGAGATATCTAAGATATTATATCTAAGATTTTATAGTCAAATTTTCTAACCCGCCTCGAGACGCTTTACAAAACCGCGTGCGTTTCAGCGCACGTGGTTTTCACCGCATTTCCTGTTGTCAACTCGCCGTGCCTAACGGGCGGCTAAGCTTTCAACGAGCGGTATAAATTAATCATGCGCAGCCGTATCCTCGGCCGCGTTTGAAATTTCACTGTTTTAAGATAGTAAATGACTTGCATTTGATCTGAAACTTGCAGTAGTTTGTTTTTACGGTCAGAGCGATAGAATTCTATTCATTTCGATCTCTTTTGCACTTGTTTTTGGAAGTTACTTAATCCCTTTAAATACATTTTTTACAGGTCAATATACTTCCTGTTTGCTCAATATTTATGGAATGTGTGGCTTGTGGTTACAGGCTGTCAATTCAGGGTTTATACAAACCACAAAAGCATGCAATCTCAGATCATCCCATTTCTATTTTTTTCATATTGTTACACCTTAGGGAGTGTTCAATGTCCAGTTTCAAATTTATACGCCAACATGAATCATGATACAAAACGCAATTACAAAACACAAACACAAACGCGATCAGCGGTGCACTGTTCAGTGTCCAAAATATAAAGCTGATTATATTTCCATCGTCTTTAAATTCCCCGCTCTCAAAAACAAACATCTTCTCTTTTTTTCTTTTTTTTAATCATGATTCATGTTAGCGCATAAATTTGAAACTGGACATTAGGTGGATTCACACCTGCCCGATCTGGAAAAGTTCCCGTAATCTCTGATCGGGTATTCTTACCCCGATCACAAACTACGCGTAATTTTGCAAGTGTGAAACCAAATTACGCGTAATATTCCAGAAGATAAATTCCCGTAAATTAGTAGGTACTTCGTGGAAACTACGCTTAGTTTCGCCAAGGTCGTGGGAACTTTTGTAGTGTGAACATAAATTACGGGAACTTTCTATTCCCCCTTTCCTTTTTTCTTATGTATTTCTTTGTTTTTCCTTCTTTCTTCTCGTTCCTTATGTATTTCTTTGTTTTTCCTTCTTTCCCCGCTTTTCTTATGTATTTCTTTGTTTTTCCTTCTTTCTTCTCGTTCCTTATGTATTTCTTTGTTTTTCCTTCTTTCCCCGCTTTTCTTATGTATTTCCTTGTTTTTCCTTCTTCTTGCTCTTTCCTTATGTATTTCTTTGTTTTCTTTTTTCTTCTCTTTCCTTATGTATTTCTTTGTTTTTCCTTCTTTCTTCTCTTTCCTTATGTATTTCTTTGTTTTCCTTCTTTCATCTCTTTTCTTATGTATTTCTTTGTTTTTTCCTTCTTTCTTCTCTTTCCTTATGTATTTTTTTGTTTTTCCTTCTTTCTTTTCGTTCCTTATCTATTTCTTTGTTTTTTTTTTCTATTTTCTTCCCTTGCTTATAACTTCGGGTATTTTTCCCGAAAAACACGGTTCGGGCAGGTGTGAACATGCAAAACAAATTACGCGTAATTTGGTGGTTGGAAAAGTTCCCGTAATTTACGGGTATTTTTCCCGATCGGGCAGGTGTGAATCCACCTATTGAATACACTCTTATTCAGACAAGAAAACCCTACTACCAAGGAGCTTCTTGCTACTACACGGTATGGTGATTCCAAGGAGCTTCAAACTTTACTCCTTGGTGATTCTGTAGTGTTTCTCATCTAAATGTACACATACATGTAGTACTAGTCCTACGCCTAGCTTGCTATCTCTATGCCTATAGATCAAAGACGTTGGTATAATGGCAAAAGAGAAATTTGAGCAAATTTTTAAAAGGATAATCAAGGTCAATTTGTTATATAAACACCATACTCTTCTCTCAAATAGATGTTCTTTTCCCCTTGTAGACACATCCTCATAATAAACCTTGTCTCCTAAATGCAGTAGATATCATGTAATTTATCTTCTTTTCCTTGGAGGAAACAAGATGATCCTAGTGATATATCACCTCTAAGTAAACACCTCAAGAGTCTTCACAGCCTAGTGATTAATCTAATCGTCTATACTTGATCAAGGCGGTGGTATTGCATGATGGGATAAATTGTGGGTGGGGGGGGGGGGGGGGTGAGGTGAATGGCACTGGTCTGATATTGGAAAAAAAAAAATAAAGGGTCGGTTGGATAGTGATTTACGCCCACATTTCAAATTTTCCTCTTTCCCTTCCTATCTCTACCATGTCGTATTTGACTTGTCATTTGATGCAGTTAGGGACACCCCTCTTTGAAAGTGCCCCATGAATACACCAACGCCTCACAGAGAAAGAAGAAAATTTCCTTTTTTAACTGTTTCTTTAACAATCACCCACGTTGAGGATGATAAATCACTCTTATCAACATTTTATTACAAAAATGCTCCTTGACAAGACTATAATCTGATTTTAATAAAACAATACAGATGAGAAGATTCAAGAATAAAAGGGAAATTTAGGAAAAGACACAAAGCAAAGATGAAAACAAATATCATGCATAAAAAATAAACCCTAATCATCATTTGATCTCAGTCTTTCCTTGATAGTCTCCCTCTGATTAATGAGGGGAGTATCTAAACAAGTTAAGTAGACTGGAGTTAAGAGGGTCTTTAATTGTTTCTATTTGCTCATGATATGTACACTAGTCTTCAGGCACCATGTACAATGTATATTTAGCCTTGGAGTGGTGAGGAGTGTCAATATTGAAATGATAAATGTTCAATTTGATCTGCATTCATCTCACAAAAGATGGCCTGTTTAGAACGAATTTCAAAAGTAGAATTCTCCTTTAATAGTATTATGCACTACATTCTGCTCAAAGCTAGAATTGACATTTACTTGTGTATCTTTACAGACAATTAACACACATCAGCTAGGGCATGGATAGGGGAACAATCTGGATTAGAAAATCACGCTCACCTAAAGAAATCTAGAGAGTACAGAATTGCTTCGATATTAATCAGATACAATGTAATGGGTAGTAAAGTAAATATTCAAATTACAATACATTCTATTAATTATCATCTGCCCAATACTCAATCAGAAATATACTGAATAATTCAGCAGTTTACAAGCCATGGAACTGGTATGATTTAAAACGTGCAAGAAAAGGAAACTCTATTTAAACAATGTTGTTGTCCTCCACTTGAACTTTTACTTCCATATTGAAAGAACATTGTAATCTAATGAATGAAGCACGGTATGAATCAACATTGAAATTGAATGTATGAGGAGTGTGGTTTTCTTTATTGCTGCTCCTTTAATCTACCACCAACATCTCTCCAATTTTACTAGGCTTTTTTAAAAATTGGCATAAAAATTGTAATACCCTTTTCTCACGGGCCTTTTCTTATCCCCATACTATCATTAACCCCATACTTTCCTTTACCGCGTACTATTTATTTTCCTTTCCCGACAAGCCAAAATATCTGCCTAACCCCGGCTAAGAAAATGCACGCTGTTCTCACACAGAAATCGGTAACCCCGTACTATCGTTAGCCTCCGTTGTGGCTTGGCGCTCGGCTAGTACGGCATTGGCACAGCTGTTGGCTTAGCCGGGTTTCTGTTCCCATGAGAGTTTGTAATCCCGGCTTTTCACTCTAAACACCGCAATTGCCCGGCTAACCCTTCTATTTTTTGCAGGGCCAGAGAATCCCATAATATAGGTGGGGTTAGCCTACTTTGCCAAAATGTTGTCGGAACAGAAAGTGGAATAAGCTTTACCCCGTACTATAGGTGGGGCTAAATGGCAAATTAGTACTACCTATAGTCGGGGCTAATACGTGAGAAAAGGGTAAAAGAGTCTTGTGGACCACAAATATCATTGAGTGGCTGGGCTTGAGCTACATCATAGCCTCAAATGGAGGACAAGGTAACAGAAGAAAACACCGTAACAGAAGGAACCATGATGATGATGACGATGTTTCATGTCACATTGTGACAATTTCATGCTTCATATTACAGCTAAAAGACAGACTCTGCTTAGGAGAAAGATGTATCATTGCTTACAGGTTTCTTATAATGCTCCTGCTTTAAAACTTCCAAACAGATCTCATTAGGAATATTCCATAGAGTATCAGGCTATGCTGTTGTCTATTTTGACACTAGGCGCTGCTGCACTAGCTCGAGCTAAAAAATAGCGCGCTAATTTGGTAGATCGGGAAAAAACTCGAAAAAAAGAAATCGGTCCTGCATTAGCTCAAAACCACAAACCAGCTCGAGTTTTTTTTTTTTAAACCTAGGACGACTCTGGCTGGGATTTCAGCCAAATTAGCGAGCTATTTGACTGCAAAGCCAGCTCACCTTTGATCGGGCTAGTTCATCAGATCACGAATAGCGCGCTATTTAAAATAGCTCGAGCTAGTGCAGCAGCGCCTACTGGGTATGAAAAAACCTTGGCACGCAATCTCTGAGATTATCTCTAAATGAACGTCTGAGACTCAGAATATCCCTCAATCCCATTTGAGACTTAAGAGAACGCTCCTGGTGAATTGGATAATGGCATTCTGAGGTACTCTACCATTCCTCACCTCAAGATACGACGCTCCAAATTAGATTTGACGTCTGATTCTGTGCTGAGTGCCTTGAATCTGCCCGTCAAATTATCCCGTCGGGCAAACAATGTCTCTGCGATTGTGTCGATCGCGGCGGACCGGGTATGGAACAAATTTGGTTAACATTCCACCAAAATAGCAAATTGTTATTCACTCCTGAACACTCGATTATCCAAATGGAGGTGAACGGAGAGGGGAATCGAACTTTTCCGGAATTAGGGAGATAAATATCCTATGACTGAAGAAAGAGTATTCAGAGGGAACTTCATGTAGTACTCAAGTAGCTAGATTGCTTTATAACAAGTGTAATTCAGAAGGAAGTATCTTATTTTGCATCCATCAAAAAGGATAGAAAAATAACTCCTCACTGAAAATGAAATAAGATGTAGTTGGGGTACTTTCTGCAAACTTTCTGCAAACTCAAACATCAATGCAAAAGGCTAATCTGTATGTGTATGTAATCACTCCATGCATATAATTTGGAAATCTCAATTTTGAATTAAAAAACAAACAATTTAAATAGGACATCCATGCAAAAGCTAATCTGTATCCATGCATATAATTTGGAAAATCACAATTTGAATTAAAAAACAAACAAAAAAATTGAATAGGACCTTTAAGAAGAGATAAAATGAAATCAAATGAATTTCTCCTATCAACAAAAATTGCTAGACAAAAAATGAAATGAATTAATGTATAGGCCTACATATTTTCCTTGAACCAAATTATTGCATCGAAAGTACAGTGTACATGTTTGAAATGTCATAATGTTCTTCTTTATGATGAGCATGCTGATGACTTTCTGTTGTTTACGTCTTTCCCCAATCATTGAATACAGTCTACCGCCGTCAAGATTAATTTATAGTGAAGAATCAATTTGTTATTGAGATGGTTTTAATTTCCGAGATTCAATTTAGTCTCATTAGGCTAAGTACATGTTCTGGTTAATTCCGACTGCCTCGTTTTCTTGCCATCTCTTATCTCAGACGTTTTGTCTGTCCGTCTGTCTCTACATCTATCTGGATGTCTTGTCTTTTCTTCTCTCTCTCTCTCTCTTTCTTGATACTCAACATATATATGTATATTTTCTTCTCCATATCTTTCTAATTGCCCAGTATTATCACTAAACTTTTCTTCTGGTATGATTGTTTTCTTAAAGGGATTTGCCTCTTTACAACTTACAAAAATATTCAAAATGTATATGCCTACCAGATCTTTTTACTTGAGCATTGCTCACAAAAATGAGGAAGAAGTTTGATGTGCAAGACTGACTAACCAGAGGCTGATTCCTACCTTCAAAATTTAATAGAAATGTTTGTGAGCATATCTTGAGTTACAAATGTACATTTACATATTACTCTCCTCAAGTTAATTCCAGTGCGTACCTATTTCATTGCATGTTAAGGGTCACTATCCTTTAGATTGTGAGAGCAAGAAGAGATATTGCTCCTTCTCGACTCTCTTTCATGTCTATTTCCAGGAAACAAATCATGACAGACTCGGTATTTTCTATCCATGTCTACTTGTATCATCCTTTTCACATGAAAGTTTATTAATCTTCTTGAGGATTATTTCATATCTAGACTATTGACCTACATAAACGTACATCTGATAGACTCTATTCTATAATGTCCAATCAGATTGGTTTTGTAGAGACAGTATGTATTTGGAAATGTCAGGTTTTAAATGAGGTTTATTCCTGCTTTCAAGTATGAATTTTTGGGAGCAAGAGAGGCACATGCTATTAAAGACATCTTTACAAGCAGCAAACTTATAAACCCTTAACCCATTTATGAAGTCTACATGACAAGATGTGTATTTTACCAAAATATAATTGCATATGTAGGCATAGCAAATTACAGAATAGTTGGAGACCTGTACCAAATATTCAAAGTTAATTGCTTTTAATCAAAATTTCAAAGAAGATTCTGGCAAAAGTTTATACTTATAATTCCAAAACAGAATCACAAGGTTGAGTACTAAAAAGCACATGTTGCCCTATCAAAAATATATATGACCAAATATTGGGAATGAATAAAATCTTACCTGAAAAAAATTGAATAACTCCACAGACTTTGCCGACTTTCCGCGTCACCAAGTCCCTCATACAACAGGCTAATAACGATGTAAGTCCAACAAACATTGAGGCAATACAGGCTAATCCAATCACAATCGTACAAATCTTCCACGTCAGGGTCGGAATATCCCCGAATGTCGTATAATGCCCGCAATCAAAGACGTAATTGTTGGGCGATGTTGGGTAGTTGCAGCGGCGGAAGACACCGAAATGGACGGGAACGGTTCCGTTGAACATGTGGCCACGCATCCAGTATGGCATGAAGAGGCCGATGGATGAGGCCATCGTAGCAAGGATGGACACGATTGACCAAAGGATGCCCACAGCGGTCAAACCAAACGAAATGGTCATGGTGGTCTGAGTGGTCTTAATGCGGTCTCGGCTCGCAAGGCCGGCGTGGCTACCCCCTCCCAGGGTTCCACAGCGGTGACTGGATGCTAGACTTGTCGCTGAACGTTTGATGTACGTTCCCGGTTCAAGGGACCTGTGTTGAAGATGAATAAATTTAAAGATTAAATATCGGTTTTCAAACATGTTTGCTTGCAGTTATTTCAAAACATGATATGATTGAAAAAAAGAAGAGACAAATACAATCAAGACTGTCATCGATAAATTTATACAAGAAGATGTAATGAGGAATTTTATATCTATTTCCTTTGAAAGTTATTATGTTAATTCATTGTAAACTGATAATGATTTTAAAACAAACATTATGATCTATATACCAAATTTGTTGTATTTTTTTTTTCAAATAATAGCAGTCCTACCCTGTTTGACATTTTATCAGACTCTGATGACCCCCCCCCCCCCTGGTCGAGACAGAAACTATAAGATTGAGCTCCAGTTATTTTGAAACTGTCTAAGATTTCATCAAATGCACCCCTGATGTCGGCTCTCAATTAATTTACACTTCTCACTTCCAAGTTGTAAATAGGACTAGAAAAAAATTCTTATAAAAAAATGGCCGCCTCAGGCCAGGAAGTAACTAGCATGATATTGAGAGAACACCCACAGTGGGCTCAGTGTGTCATCCTACTGATGAATGATGCCCAAAGCCAAGTTTATAGATGGACGGAGGAGGGTAAATCAAACCAGATGTCACCTAAAATTCTCCCATTTTGGGGTCATGGGTATACAAGTAGTTTAGACGAGTCTATTTTAGGGGTTCGTTGATGCAGGGGTCTGTATAATTGTGGCATTGGGGGTCAGATTACAGGCACCTAGTGAGGTCTAAATTTGAACAGGATTTGACACATATTTATCACAAGGGTGTCCAAATGATGCTACGGATAATACCATGATGTAAAAACACATACATGTACATGTATGTATATAATTATGAGATAAAGACAAGGGTGTTTAAAACAAAGCTTTAATATACAATGTCATGTAATATGTGCTTTTATTAAGTTACTAGCAGCAGTGCCCGTAGCAGCACAGGGGGTTAGGCACATAATTCTATTTTATTTGGATTGTTACCTATACAAATTTAATACCAACATTAAAAAAAAACGATTTTAACCCGACCCACGCCCATTTTTTTTCTTTTTTGAAAATGTACATGTATATTTAAATAAAGAAGGAATGTATGTTATTATAATTACATATAAAAATGTTTCGATACCATGCCAGCAGTCCACCATAGATTTCATTACCTTTCCTTTCTCTCTCTATCTTTCCGCTATACTTTCCCCTTATTTGTTTTAAAAAGAATTAATATCGGCCTCAAGAAGGTCGCATACCAATCATAGGGGATGAGTTAAGTCCGTCCGTTGGGTTTTTATTCTTTCTCCCATTTTTATTTTAATTTTTAAAAAATTATTTCTATTTTTATTTCTATATTTATATTTGCTTTTCGATCACTTTGGCTTCCCCTTCAGGTCAGTTTAGCTCCCCTCTAAGGTAAATTTTGACCCCCTTAAGCCCCCCCCACCCAAAATATGCGCATGTTGCTCATCGTTTTACTTTTGTTTTTTTTTTCCTTTCCTTTCCCTATATATTTCATATATCTTATATCAGTTTAATTGAAGACATTCATTTTCAGAACGTATAATTAGATATGAATGCTTTATCAAAACATTATCCTTGAAACGTGCCTATCAACCCAAATATCATAAACACCCCCCCCCCAAAAAAAAAAAAAAAAAAAAAAAAAAAAAAAACGAATCCAGTTAGACTGAGAGGTGAGGTATATTTTACAATGTGCATGATATTTGCATGAATTAAAATTAATTGCTTCAAGTTACATTTTTGCTCGCTTGTTCTGGTCCATTGGAAGAACAATTTTCCCCTTGTGCTATAAGTCACACAGACACTTACGTTGAGTTACGTCCGGTTGCCGTCAAAAATTATGTTCTTTTTTGCCGATCCCCACGGATGCCTACCCGTCATAAGTCAGCAGTGAAATATTGATAATTTCGTTCATCCAGGTAAAACAAAGAACTACATAAGAAGTGATAGAATAGAAGAAGAAATAAGATTGAAACAACACAAACGTATCTATAGGTTCGTGTCTGTTTGACTTGCAGCATTAGTTTATTTGCTTTTCCTGTATAATATTATATTCAATTTGAAATTTAGTCTTTCTTATTTCCCGGCTGTCCTATACTCCCTTACTATTTTACTTCTTCTCTCTCTCTCTCTCTCTCTCTCTCTCTCTCTTCTCTCATTCTCCGTCCCTCCCTCCACCTCCTCTATAACATATCTGTTCATTTTAATACAATTGTCATGACTATATTATTTCATGACATCTGAATGGGTCGATGGACTACTTGGAGCCCTAACTGAACTGTTAGCTGGGTAAACAAATCTGAGAGGCTTATGTCTTTTGGGGCCATTGGTCGAACAATTTCCCATTTATTATTTGAGTTTTCCTCGTAATAACAAAATATTATATTCATTTTGAAATATTACTTGATATTCGATCATAATGAAAATTATGTCTATTTTGAAATATCTTAATTTTGATATATGGTTTCTCTTTTTAATTTTCCGGCTACCTATACTGTCTTAGTTTTATATATCTTTTTGAGCATCCTCACCACCTCCTCCATAACATGGATTTTTAAATTATTATTTTTATATGACGCACCTTTTTCCTTCACTCTCTCTTTTGGGGTGTATATTTTTTATGACGCCCTTTTTAGAATTTCATTAAAAAAAATAAAAAACAAACAAACAAACTATAAAAAAAATTCAGCCGACCCATTTTTTTTTGTTTGTTTGTTTTTGGTTTTTTTACTGTTTTGTTTAAAATATATTAATAAAAGAGGAATATCGTGTTGTTATATTACATGTAAAATGTTTCGATACCTTGAAAAACCGTCCCCATAGATTGTTATTCCTTTTCCCCATCTCTCTCTCTCTCTCTCTCTCTCTCTTCTTGTCTCTCTCTCTATCTTTCCCTCGATTTCAAGTTGCTTTCTTATACATATTTTATATATGCGATTAGACTTCTTTTCCTTCTAGATTTTGCTAACTTTGCATTTGGAATTAATATCAATCATCACACACAAAAAAAAAAACAACAAAAAAAAAACAACAACAACAACAACACACATTTCAGGCTCTGCTAATCAACGAATTATTCAAATACAGTCACCACTTACTTTTATTCTTTTCTCGTTCCATCCTCTTTCTATACTCATAGTTTTACTGTCGTTTTCCTTTTCCTCTCCGGATTTTGCCACTATTTTTTTTACTCACCTTATATGGTATAATTGAAGAAATTCCTTTTCAGGATGTATCATCTCAGGTATTAAATATTTTATCAAAACATTATTCTTGAAGCGCGCAGCCCTCCCTGAACGGAAATATCAAAAACAAAACCTAATAATATACTTTAAAAAAGAAGGGGGAAAAAAGAAGAAAAAAAGAAAAAATACCCAAATTAAGTTAGAATGAGAGGTATATGACATAATTAGTTTATGATTTACACAGTAACCGGTGACGTAATATATGCCTATAACTATTTAAAAAAAAAAAAAAAAAAAATCAAAATTTTAGTGGTTTGGTTTCTCTATCAATTTCCTGGCTGTCCATCCTCCCTTACTTTTTTTTTTTTACTTTAATATAGTAAAAAAAATTTTAAAAAAAGTATCTCTCTCTCTTCTCT
The DNA here is from genome assembly GCA_940671915.1 of Paracentrotus lividus. Taxonomy (NCBI): domain Eukaryota; kingdom Metazoa; phylum Echinodermata; class Echinoidea; order Camarodonta; family Echinidae; genus Paracentrotus; species Paracentrotus lividus. Next base: position 20,389,508 of record CALNVZ010000674.1, read on the forward strand.
ATAACATGTATATTTCATTGCTTTTTTTTTTTTTTTTTTGTTGCTGTGATTAACTTTGTTTTTGCTTTCTTAAAGACACCATAGATTACAGCGATCGATCGATCGGCAAGAAATTCCGGTCCTATCTCATCGCAAATGGCAAGATTACATCCAAACGGTCGTATTTCATGACTTCTGAATGTGACGTTGCACTGCTTTTTTGTTAAGTGATTTGTTGAGCAAAGTGTCGAAACTAAAAAAACAACGACGGCGACAAACATTCGCACCGAACCTCGATACCAAAGAACATAGAGGGGAAGTGTTACTTTCACGCGTTCATGCAGTACAGGTACGATGAAGCTGGTGTGGGGTCTCGCTGCGCATCACCCGCAAAACACGCGAGAACGGGCACTACCCGTTTTCGGGCAGTGGCAGCTCTCCGTTTGATTGCCTTCAGCTTCGGCTTTTAATATATAGATAGAAGTATGTTCTTAACAGTTTTGTTATTGGATCTTTGTTTAAAGTTTGAAATTTGCCCTTGCTGTATTTTACAACTATTCTAGGGGAAAAGAAGTAGGGGGGAAAAGAAGTAGGGCCTAAAATATTTATCAATACAAAAAAAAGTTATTACTTACAAATAATGCCTTCTCTCCATCATAGCTGTCTGTTAATGTACTTTTAATAAGTAATCATCCCACATAAATCTCTTAAACCTCCATTTAACCATCCAAACAACAGAATGAAGCTATTTGTCATACTTGTCTCTGCAAACTGCGTTTACTTCAATGACTGACAAAACCCAAATAATCGTTAACCCTCCAATAAGGAAGCATGTGTTCACACTCCAAAACAAAATGTTTGTTTCTTTACATTTACTTCTATGTACGATATTGCTGTTTTGAACCTTTTGTCCGGCATAAAGTAAACTTCTGTCACTATTGTACAAATTAACTATGCAATTTTGACAATTAATTTTGTCTTTATTTTGGGTTTGAAAAACTACAACTCTGTTTGTAACATTGCTATGCAGTGATTTTGAGGATTCTTTAGCAAATGAATACATGTACAGTGTATCAGAGACGGATCCAGGATTAAAAAATAGCGAGGGGGAATCCCAAAAATATTTTTAAAAAATGGAGGGGGCGGGGCAGCAGACAATTTTCTTATGTTACCATTACCATGTATGTTCAAAGAGTGGTTTAAAAAGAAAAGAAAAAATGGGGAGGGGCATGTCCGTTGCGTCTCCCTATATATGAACACACCCACTAGGTTCTTCAAAGATCACTCAATCGTCAATAAACCACATCAATAATTGATTGCGGTTTGAAAAGAGCTCAGTTGATCCCAACCCAAACAATCAATATCACAGCTATTGTGAGACGATGTTCTGTTGATGTTAAATGGTTTTCAAGAAAGTAGGATAAATTCTAATGTACATGTACTTCAGACAATTAAAATGTCCAAATATAGACACAGGCTTGTGATTAAATTTTGGAATAAAATATGGGGGTATGCTTGATAAAGAGTTAAAATTTCAAATTACATGAGTATGTACCGTTACATGGCCCCTGATACATGTAGGCATAGAGTGAAAATACAGGGGGCACAGGGCAATTTGCCCCTTCAATGTCCCCTAAAGCCCTCAAAATCATTAAAGAGCCCCTAATTTTCTCATATGTACGTGGGGGTATTCAGTGTCCATGTAGTGCAGTCAGGGAGTAGTCACCCCAAAGTGTCAGGCAGTGTCAAGCAATGCTTTAATTTTTGTAGTCCTTGTAATTAATGATGCAAAGTATACCAATTATCAGCTTAAATGGATTTACATTAAGAATGCTTTTATAAGTTTCAAGGTTATGAGACACAATAGTGACCCCTAGAAATCAATGACCTCAGGATTTTTATCCAGGATTTTGTTCTGCCATATTCACAGAGAACATTTAATTAACCATTCAAGGAGATGCCCACAACAATTTATTGATTTGTCAAGAATAACAGAATGCTGCTCTGATAATCCACAGTCTGTGTCAAATAAAATGGTACAAGTGGAAAACATTTTTTTATAGTATGACGATAAATCACAACCTGGTATTGTTTGGTATTTTCATAAAGCAGGAAAATCAGACTTTCTTCTACAACTTTTTTCATCACATTTGGTGCTGTAATTTTTGAGATATAAGTGTTTGTTTGTGAGTCTGAATGCCCTGGAATGATGTTTATGGTACAAGTTTAACAATCCTATCTTCCGTTCATGTAATGGTTTTGGCCCTTGCAAAAGACTGAATTTGTCTTAAAAAGTGACAAACGATAAACTATTCTGGCACACTTTAGCTAAATGGAATAAATAATGTACATCAAATGCTGTTGATAGCCTACAGATATCTTACAATGTCGATTGCAGCAATCCTTCTCTTTCTGACAGCAGATCTACGCAATAATAACTTCATTGACATGCAACATCATGAACCATCTCCAATTGGTATTCATTAAAGGCTCTCTTGCACTCACATACATACCCACAAGACATACATCTCTACATGTAATTCATAGTTTCCCATTACTTAAGTTTCCCATTTCCCATTACGCAGCGTTTATACCGCTTCTGTAACATTTGAGCCTGACAACATTATGCAGCTGTCATTCGTAAGACCCACGTCTTGACCCCCGGGAGTAGTCCGTCAAAGTTGCGTCAAAGTCCCCATAATCAGTGACTCACAATACCGTCATGGACATCAAAAGTCCGTCATAATACTGACTCGTATGTGCGTCTCAGTAAGTCACTTTACCAATTTGTGTCACATAGTGTGTCAAATGAGACCGTCATGGATTGGGTGATATATCGCTAGTGTCATGTCGCGATCGTTGTTCATGGTCAGTCACTATCACCAAAAGGTGCGTCAGAAATGTTCATTACGAGTGTGTCATTGGTAAGTAATTTTCGTGAAATGGTGTGTCACTTTCTGTGACATAGGGTGCGTCATGGTATCTCAAGGTATGACTCTCTTTGGTAAAGTGACGCACCTAGCCCGGGGGTCAAGAAGTGGGTCTTACAAATGACAGCTGCATTACGGCTATGGCCCACTTCCGTGTACTGATCAAATTACTAACTTCAACCCTTTCAAGAACACTACTGTATAAGCCAATATTTTTGAGAACAGATATTTTTACGATTTTGGACTAGTTTTATTTTCGCGAATGGATAATTTTGTGATTTTTGTGATGCTTTCAATACTATAAATAGCCTTATCCTAAAGATAGACTCGTGAAATTCACGAAAATAAAACCATCGCGAAAATAACCACTTATACAGTATACCTCATAGTTAGTGTAACATTTTAATATTATCTAAAAACTGCATGTATGACAACAAATCATTCACATGATTGTGTAAACAGTTCGAAGCATTCTGGAAAATAAGAATGACCAAGTCTGGCCTGGCAGCCTTATATATATTGAAGTTTGTAGGGTCTATTCTTGTCCAAAACAAAGTTATTCTAAACATTTGACAAGAGAACTTACCCCAGCTACGGGCATGAGCTAAATAAAACCCTTCCACTTTCAAAGATCAAGCTGACCACTCAAAATTTTAAACATCAAACATAATCAAGATACATTTATGTATCAACTAAGTAGTTTTTTTGGAGGGGTCCCATGCATTCCATGCCGACCTGTGTAAAAACCAATCCTACAAATGTACAAATATGCGCTGCATTTCTATTTGTATGAATTGTGAGAGAGACAGAGGGTGGGTAGGGTATTATTCTTTAGTTACAGACTTTTTGGGCGGCACTGGAATATTAATTTCTATAAATCCCTGAGTACAACCTAACATCATTAGTCTACAACTGTGTCCTTGTCCAGAGCAGCAAACTACAGTACAGGGTTTATAGGTTGAAGTTAATATTCTTCAATTTCAGACACGTTTCAGGCATCAAGATTTGAAAGAGATTATGTCTGCAAACTAGGCCCTGATGGAGATGAAAAGGTGAAATGGGAAATAACGGGACCTAATCTGGGAAGGGAATCAGCCTGGAATCTCATTCACAGCTTATCCTTGCTCCAATGCACCAGGCAGTCATGCAAATACGAGTAAACTAATAGCTTTTCTACACTACCAAGCTGTCTGTGTAACCGAGTATGCATGATTTAACTTTCCAGGCACTCTCCCATTCCAAAGCATTGCGTCTTCGTCATTGTCGCATACAACCCGATACAACCCGCATGAAGTTGCTAGTTTACTTAAGTTCGCGATTTTGTGTGTATTTTGGACGTAACCTGAGCTTACTGCTTGCCTGCACTTGCATTTCGTTGGCCTCATGCCAAAAGGGCCTTAGCATTTTTAAAGGCCATTCATATTGTACACATACTAAAAATGCAAGGCCCTTTTGGTATGAGGCCGGCGATTTGGCAGTATGCTGAGGAATCTAAGGTGACAAATATATGAATTAATTTCGTACCATCAAATCCCAAGGGTACAATTAGGACATGCAAAGGGGAGGATGATTGCAAAGCAGCTAGCCAGCATACTGATGAATTGAACACTTGATTTTGCAATCTCGCGAATCAAACCTAAAAGGATCACTCATGCAATTTTATTCTGCCAATTAAAATAAGGACCTGTCAAATGATAAGATCGTCATCAATCAGTTTTATCCCTTTATTGATTTGGCTTTTATTGATCTACAGGTGGCGCTTTTGTCGCTGGAAGTTGATACCCGGGTTTCCGATGTCAATCCGTGCCATCCATCAAAAATTGTATTTGATGATCTTTGTCTCAGCTCTCTTCTTCTCTTTCTATTGCTCTACCTCTTATTCTCTCTAGTTCAAACCATTTGTCCCTGTTAATCTCTATCTCAACTTTCATTTTCTTCATCTCTGTACCCCTTTCTCTCTATCTGACTGAGGAGTAAATCTTATTAAGCTTTGTGATTTCAAAACGGTCAATCATTTTGAGAAGTTTTGATGCTATTGCCTAACGATGTGACAAGCTTGCTATGGAATGAATAAAGTACATAAAACGTAATCTTTCATAGACGGTTATTTATCAATCGCGTAATGAGCACGAAAAATGGGCAGAAAACATTTTACAATGTAATTGAATGACTTACTTCATCCCCCAGTAAAAAATCTGTTGGAATTATAATGACATAAATGATTTATTGGTATTTATCAGGCCCGTAACCAGGGGGGTTCGGGGTTCGAACGAACCCCCCGCTGGCGACCAAGAGTCCGCTTTACAAAAAAAAAAAAAAAAAAAAAGATATTTTTTTTTTTTTTTTGCTTATCAATTCTTTGGCCGATCTTAGCCTACCCCTATAGCTAATATATGGTACTCTTCTTGAGGGCAGAAGGCAGAAATTTTTTGAACACCTACACACCCCCACCCCCCCCCCCCCCCCCCCCCCCCCCCCCCCCGCTTATCGCCGCGGCCAGCGTGACGTGAAAAAATTTTTGGTGTACCTTTGCTCGCCCGGCGTGACGTGAAAAAATTTTGATGTACCTTTTGGTCCACTTTTGCAGATTTCGAACCCTCCCATAAAAATCCTAGTTACGTGCCTGATTATTATAATTGTAAGCTCGAATACATATAGGAAATTAATTCCTATACATGCAAACTGTTATTCAAATTACATAATCTTTTAAAACCCCACCCCAAAAAAAATCAGGGACCAAATTAATAATTTTAGAGAAAATTGTGTTATCACAATTAATACTCAAATTTTAATATTTTTTGGAGGGGTACATTGTACATGTACGTACCCCTTCAACAATAGGGTTGGCCGGTGGATTGGCCAGCCCTATTTATAAAGTATGAACACTTTATGCGGTACCCCATTCATTGAATCGTTCCCTTTAATATTAGGGCAGGCTATGGATAGGATTGAATTGCGTCCTTTGGCGCTCTAACAAATTATGTTTCATCACCATTATGCAGCTCCATGAATAAGACATCGTCTCAGTGGGACCTGTGGACTTGTCGGGATATCACGGTAAAGTCTCGCACAACATCTGCGTCGTTTACCATCTCTCACCTCAGCTCTCCCGTAAAAATGAATTTAATCAATAATGCACGGAGCGTCTGATATTAAAGGTGCTATTCAGATTTCAATAGGTGGTGGTAGAATGTAGTGTTGGTGAAAAGTCAGCGATATAAAGGAAAATTCTAAATATGCACATGGTGTAGCCCTTTTTTACCCATTCAGCTTTCAAAAGAAAGTGGCAAAAATGTGTTGATAAATCGTACAAACAGAGGTTCTGATCCTTTTGAATAAATTTTGAAATTTCGTACATTCACCTCTCTAATATAAAACAAATTTAATAGATAATGCATAGATGTACATGTAGTGTGGGAAATTAAAGGTGGCATTTAACTTTTTTAAAAAGGTGAAAAAAAATAGATCAATTATGTGAAAAGAGTTCTGAATTTCCCCTCCTTTCTCTCACCTCCCTCTTATAACCCTTCTCATAAAACTGAATTTTATTAGACAATAATACCTTGAGGAGAGAAATTAGAAATTACCTTGCCTAGAACTTGGGTAAAAAGCAAATTCCACCCCCACCCCCTCCTAAAAAAAGAGGGCTTTTATATTACAGCTCTTTATACCTCACTTTAACTTTCTCTACATCTTGAATATTAAAATACAAATATGAGACTTTCATTAAACTTGAAAAGGTCTTTAAAACCTAGATGTCGGATACTGTGGATTCCACTCAAGTCTAAAGAGAGAGAAAAAGAGGGAGAGAGAGAGAGGAGAAATAGGCGCAGGATTTCGACCAATAAACCGAAGGCAAACATCATCCTTGCACACATCTTTATGGATCAGAAGCACACTTTGAGAGTACTCTATCTTTAATGAAGCATACGAGAGCAAGCCAATATCTATTGATGGCCCAATCGGAAGAATTTGTATTTCGAACAACATCCGGACAGACGGCAGGTGTGTCGATAGAGAGAGAGCAAGGCATGGGGGAAAAAGAGCGAAGTTTGCTTTTGGCATTTGTAAAGGGGGGGGGGGGTGGTTTGCATGTTAAAAATGCGAGACCATGTCAGTGCTCTACATTCGTGTGATCTGTATGTACATGTAACCCTATATGGGAAAAGGATATTTGTTTGTTTTGAGCTTTAAAAAACTTTATCTGGTTCTCAAGAAAAACTTGTATTCTCATTTCATTGTGATATGAATGGCAAATAATTATAAAGGAATAAGCTTTCACAAGAAAAAACTCAAAACAGATAATAAGAGTGGGATTTTCTCTATTTTCTTGCATACATAGGCCTATATATCTTAAAAATACAAATCAGCCTGTTCATTTAAAAAAAAATAATACTCAGTCAGTCAATATATATTAGATGAAATTGTAAGTCTAAAGAGGTTTACAAGTTATTTTTTTTCTTAGAAACAAGATAAGTGCGTCCCGAGCATTTGTATAAGACACACATTTTCTTCTTTTTGAAAATTATCTTTGCAATTATATACAACCATAGAAAGTAACTTTAAGGCTGGCATTTGCATTCCATACCTAAATGTATTTGAATAGGCGTTTCTGCACTAGCTCGAGCTATTTTAAATAGCGCGCTATTTGTGATCTGATGAACTAGCCCGATCAAAGGTAAGCTGGCTTTGCGGTCAAATAGCTCGCTAATTTGGCTAAAATCCCAGCCCGAGTCATCCTAGGTTTTTTCAAAAAAACTCGAGCTGGTTTGCGGTTTTGGTACGAAATAGCGCGCTATTTTGCGCGGTCCTGCACTAGCTCGAGATAGATACGAAATTTTGCACCTGTGCGTGTATACGCTAGCGGTAGTTACCAGTTGCGCAATACACATCGGGCTTGTTTGTTCAAGGTCAGGTCAGATCGTTAATGCGAAATTTTAAAATAGCTTGAGCTAATGCAGGACCGGTTTCTTTTTTTCAAGTTTTTCCCCGATCTACCAATTAGCGCGCTATTTTTTAGCTCGAGCTAGTGCAGCAGCGCCTATTGATAACATATTTTCCTACAGTTCACATGCCTTTGCAGATCATTTGTTTATCTACCATAATATAACCCTGGTTGACTTGGGATAACATGCTACGTACTTTGATGACAGATGGGAATCCACTATCATAACACAACACATATAGTGCACTACATCATATGTATGTATATATAATACATGTATAAGGAGGAAGACGGAGGCAATACCGTCGAAAATTTGAGACAAATCTAATAAAAATTGGCGAAAATGCATTACTACATTTTGTTTTTTTATATATAATATAGGTATGTATGTATGTAAGCCTACAATATTACATTGTAAAACAAGATTTTAGCTACAATCTTTTATTATTTTTAAATAAAACCACTATTTAATAAACAATAAAGTCATATTAAAAATAAAAATGTCGGTCTTAAATATTGCTGTTGGGAATACCTACATTTTCCTTACTATATACTGATTTATCATCTCCTTTAGAAGTTAAATTCTGAGACGAGATGTGTCAAAATGCAACTTTGTGAAATAGCCTTCATGCAGAATTATATTTTCTTTTAAACAAAACAAAAATATATAAATAACAACAACAAAACAATGAAATTGCAGCAACCAGGGCCCCAACTTAAATCTTGAGACTCGTAATTGATTTGAATAGATTGCAAGCCCAATCCTCTTGCATACTGTACAAAGTTACGATTGATATCAATCATCAGTCGTGTTGATATCAATCTCAATGTTTATAAGACAAGGCCCAAGGGGTTTGAGATTTTAGGGGAAAATCAACATTTTTGAGAAATTTCTTCACCAAAAGATAGCAGGAAGGATTAGGCAAATCTTCATTTGCGAGTATGTTTTTTTTTTCTTTACAAAATGCATGTAATTTTTTTTAAAGCTTAGGAGATATAGTCATGTATTATTGAGCAAGTACGAGAGCACAAGGGTCTATATTGTGATTAATTGAGCATAGTATCTGAGGAGAGTCAATGAACTGTCTTAAAATAGCGTATTGATTGAACGACTGGGAAACAGAGACAGGCTTGCCTCGTGTCTTGGGTGTATTATTGATATAGTCCCTTAAACAGCCTTGACCGAGTCCTAACCAGCAACACTAGGGTTCGGGGACAGAACATAAATTATGACACCGATATCCTCATGTTAAAGAGGAGCATCGTTTAATCAATATTGCCATGAGGAATGGCTTGTTATATTGAGAGTATGGTGTCTTGGAGAAATGCCTATCTTAAGAAGATGGTAAGTTAGTGCTTCACAAAGCAGAGCATCCATTGACCTACATTTCAGGAGCAACTCCTAGCCAATATTGGGAATTTTAAGATTCATATCAGGCATCTACTACAGGCCCAATGCAAACCCATGTTGAAAAATAATGTATGTTTAAGAACAAGCAATATTATGTACATATAGGCGTAGTAAACCTAAAATTGATAAAGTTGGGGGAAAAAAGACCTCCAAAAAATACCATTACTAAGATAAAAAAATTATGATCATCTAATTCACTTTCTCCTTTTGTTTCAAAGGTTTCTAGTTTCATCTCCTTGTCTATGTAAATCCTGAGAAGAAATTCATTAAAAGATTTGAAGATAATAATTGGATTTATTTTATCTAATGTCTATTTGTCCTAGTCTTCATTATTCAAAAGAAAATGTACAAATTACCACCCTTATTCTCGGGATTTGTTTTTGTTTTAAGATGCCCTCTACAAATCCTCCATTCTAATGGATACATTTACCCATGGTGTGAAATAACAAACACAAGAATGATCCTTGAATTTGATCCTTGAACAACACTGTATTACATGTACATAACATGTTAGCCTAGATACTGTCCAGGTGAAGAATTGGAACAAAAATAAACACTGAAACCAGGGAGATGGGAGGCTCTGTAAAGCAAAGTTCTAACTTAACATGAACTCTTTCAGCGTTAGTGGTGTCATATAATTCTCTGAAGAAAAGTGTAGCAAATATCAGTTTCCAGTCAGTTCCCAAACTACACAGTCAGAGTACTTGCTAACCTTTGATTTCAAGGGATAAAACAAGATTCAAACAAGATACTCACAAACAATTTTACCTCTAGAGGTATTTCAGGATTTAAACTTAGGTACATGTTTCTCTTTTTGAGAAGCAAACATGGCATTGGATAGGCCTACTTGCATGTAACCCTGCAGGAAAGAACATGCACAGTGTGATACATTCCAACGTGTGTTCAGACAGTCAACTATTTGAAAGAGCTTAAAATGAACAGTGTGGAGTTGATTTCACACTGTGGTATGGATTTCCACAGTGTGTTCTCCATCTCCATGTGATGTTTTATTTCACACTTCTAATTTACTCCCTCATGTTGTGAAGATGTCATTAACAATGGTAAAAAGGAACAGTTAAACTCAAACATCCACACATTAATTTCATTGTTTTTCTGTTCAGGTTGATCCCATTAATATGTCCCAATATCCTCTTCTTTGTAAATAGCGATAATTTGAGAACCACATCAAAAACTTACCGCATTGAAATAGGATATCCATGAGTGCGTCCGATGCTATTATAGGTGTAGCGTGCAGTATCCATGTTGAGTGACAAATTTTCTCCAATTCCTCAAAAGTATGTTTTTAATGGGTTCTTTACCACAGTAAAGAAGTCATGACACTGAATATCAACTGGCGTAGAGTTTCATTTTTTGTAGCAAAGAAGCACCCGCAGCAAGATCAAGTTTAATCCACAATAAAAGTGATGATGTTTGGTGTTGGTTGTTCCTTCAGTGGTACACATTCATAAATCCTTTGGCAAAAAACCTCTTCCTATTGAAATTTTTTCCCCCCTTAAATTGTCCTTTGCTCAACTTTTGTACATGTTTCCCTGGAGAAGAAATCACAGGCGTTTCAAAAAGTGTATAGAAAAGCAGTGGTGAATAAACAAAAAGAATGGAAAGGACTAGCAAACATCCTCACATCAGTGACAAGTCGGGTAAACAATGTCTGTAAAGCGTTAAGAGACTTTTTAAACAATGTCATATTAGCCACTTCATGCACATGTACAATAAACAGCACAGTCCCAATAAAATAATTTAGGGAGAAATGATTTTCCCTTAATCCAATAATTGCAATCAGAAACAAGTCAGCAAGCAACAATATCCTCTGCAAAGCATCAAAAGTTTTTACAGTACTTAATGGCAAAACTGTTCAGAACAGCACATCAAAATGTGCACAAAATAACAGTACCAACAAAACAATTCAAGTTTTCCCTGTAATCCAATGCCTGCGATATTAAAGCTGACAAGGATAGGCCTACGTCAGAAATACCATGCGGTCAGCATCAATATCCTTGGGGTACATTGCTGATGTAAAGAAATCAAGCGGACCACAAATAAAAATACAAAACCGGAAAACCTCATTGCCATCACAATCGTTACCTAGTTTTGACACAATATTGCTAAAAAAATGGACAAAGAGCAAGTTATGGAAGAATCTCAGACTAACTCCACATTCATTCATATTTTCCTTTTCAACAAAAATCACTTCTTTTTTTTAGAGAGGGAGCCTTTAAATGTCAAATACTATTTAATGAAATAATTGATCATCTTCGGGCTATGAACTTTTTGAATCATACTCTGGATAATCGTATCAGCAGAACATCAGCAAAATAGTCCTTCTATATGAAGAGATATCATCTGAGTTGATTCCAGATTTGACTAAAATTTAAACATAATGTGGAAAGTCATTGACTTGTTTTCAGTTTAGGACTAAATAAATAGAAATAGAATAAATTCTTTTGGATAGAGGTCGGTTTTCCGGTGATGGCATGTATACATTTCCTCTTTTGATTATAAAATGGCGCCAGTAAAAGATAGTGGAAAGGGAAGAAAAATTAATTTTACTAGAAAATACATTTTGATATCAATCCCAAAGAAATTAATTTGATGAATAAATTATATCTACAGTTATTGATCAAAATAAATTATTATAAATTTTGCTTCGTAAGTATATGACAAAAATATAATCTACAATAAGAGTCTCATTGATTTACCTTTATAAGGAAATATGTGAACAGAAGTAACACAAAAAACTAATCTTGTCTCAGAGTTCTGAGAAAAAAATTGAAAATAATTATTATATAAAAAAATTATATTTATAATATAACAACTTCCCCAGCAAGCCTTATCATTCAATTCTGTGTATGTTGTTCTTCATCAATAAATGTACAAAAACACTGAACAGCATGTAATATCCACTTACTATGTTTATTCATGTGATTGTTCATTTAAAGAATAAAAATCAATAAGTGTGTCTCTGCCTCCTCCTACAGCATATTACCAATCACATCTGTAATCTTCCTCACATGTATTTTCAACACGATCAATGGCTTGTATTTAGCCTGATGACAAGAGCTGCCCGTATTACAAAGACTTATACAAGACGCAGGATAATAACTTCCTCAGGAAGCCAATAGATCTATAATTTAACAAAGGTTTATTATACTTTGTAATCCTCTAATACATTGCAGAGCTTGTTAAAATCACTTGATGAAGTGGAACAAATCTGTGAAGACTACAGTGTAAGCCGGAAACACCTTAACAATGTGATTTGAGAAAATCTACTATTTTGCAGGTTCATGCCAGGAATGTCAGTATAAAAAAGATTATACAATAGGACAAACAGTGTACATTTAACAGCCATGAAGGGTGGTATCTCACTTCGCGGAGACGTCTCCGCGACAGAATAGAAAATTTTGTCTCCGCGACGGATAAAAAGTACTAGAGACGTCTCCGCGATAATTTATGAAAAAAGGTCTGAAGTAGTCCCAGATCCGTCTCCGAGACGTCTCCGCGATATCGGAGACGTCTCTAATACTTTTTATCCGTCGCGGAGACAAAATTTTCTATGCAGTCGCGGAGACGTCTCCGCGAAGTGAGATACCACCCGAAGAAATAGCTCTATAGCATTTCCCTTGTTAAAATATTTAATTCATTAATTAAAATGTTAAAAATGGTTGCCAAGAAGAAGAAGAATAAAAAAGAAAAGAGTAATAACCTTTTACACAAGAATATATAGTTCCTGATTTTGTGGGATTCTCCAAGCACCGAACACCATGAGACAAATCAAATTTTCACTGGAAAAATAACCAAACCAAGGAGCTTCTAGTCGTCCAAACTAATACCAGAATGCTATACGGGAGGCACCTGAACATCAGTACCGCCTTGGTATCCTAAATAAACAATCAAATGGGAGATAACCATTTGTGTGGCAAAGCCGATAATGGCTTGATAAAAGGGGTCTCAATGTACTTGTATAGATTAGCATTATCTCTGTGATTTGGACATAAAACATGTAGGAGAGATAGCACAGACAAGATAGATGACATTGGAATTCTCCTTATCAATCAATCTAGCACCTTTTGACATTAATAAATTAGTTGGTTAGAAACAAAAGGCTATTAATTCCCACAAGAAGTTAAAAAGAGGGATTGCAGTTGCACCATTCTGTAACAAGACTTTTGCACACTAATGGACAGCGTGCAATTATTGAGTGAACTTAGCACTATATTACCCACCCAAACCCTAAACCAAACCTAACATTAAACCCCTTTGCAGATAAAGCCCAGAGTAACTGTTGCTGGAGCAAATGTGGTGTTATATACTAGTAGCTACATATACTGTAGGCCTAGATCCTCATGGTTCTTTGTAGGATCCATGTTCTAAGTAGGAGTAATGAATGAATGAAGTCTATCGTCACATCAAAAGTAAAATTGATAAATTGAATTACTAGATATGTAGGTCAATGGCCTTAATTTGCCAAATCTGGATTGATTTGACACTGGATGAAGGGACATTACAGGTGTGTATTTGCAGGCCCATTCGTTTTGTGGTAATATTTCAGCAAATTAGCAGAGAACTGAATTTTATCACGTACATTTGTAAAATTCATGAATTTCATGAAGTCCACATATTGTCCATAATATCGTCAGTGATTTTACGAACCGTCCTACACCTCGCCGAGGTCCAAAAACCAGCTTTTGAGATAATCGCGTTCAAAGTTTGGATGTTCTTCTGACGCTCATAACTCCGCGCTTTGAAGGAAACCATGGTAATTATTTATATCAATGTATAGCATAAATTCTATAATTTTACAATATGAAAAAATATATTTGCAATTGGGGTTTGATTTTTAAATATTTAGAATAAAATGGAAGGTAGTATTTTAGAAACTGATTGTTTTTACGAAAAACAGGGAGTTAAGGATACTTCGTAAAATCACGCGTACCAAGCGCATGTTTTTTAGCGTCTTAAACCATGAGATAGAACGGTTCGTAAAATCACTCAATGCATACGCGCACCGCTCACCCATATCTAGGTCGGGTTGCGCGCCATTCAGGAGACTGCTATAGTGTAGAAACAATGGTTTCGGACGCTTCGTAAAATCACTGGAAGGGATGTGACGTTTTGAACGAAAATTGAATCATCTCTTATTTTTTAAATAATTAAGATTTCGACCTAAAATTTGGTAATTCGATAGAGCTGAATACAGGCTTTAAGAATATTGAAAAAACTCAATTTCGAAAATTTGACCAAAAATTAGGTTTATGACGGTTCGTAAAATCAGCGACGATATATAAGAAAGAAACTTGCTTTGGTTATTACATTGTGTAAATATACACTGTAAACTTTCAGACAAAATCAGTTTTTAAGGGATTAGATTTTTTGAAGATTTCCTATGCCTAGAAATAAAAAATGCTATTAATTTGCAAGTGTGTGGATTCTATAGCTACATCCTGTAGGCCTACGTGAACACCTATCTGATAGACTTAATATAGAGGACCTGATGTTGCCTGAAAAGTTATGAATTGTACATGTATGATCATGCCTCAAAGCGGAAACAAACTTAGCATGAAGATAGAGGAGGAAATGTGAGGGGACCCCAAGGAGTTTGATCAACTGCTTCTAGAATTAGGGTGTGTTCAATGTCCAGTTTCAAATTTATACGCCAACATGAATCATGATACAAAACGCAATTACAAAACACAAACACAAACGTGATCAGCGGTACACCGTTCAGTGTCAAAAATTTAAAGCTGATTGTATTTCCATCGTCTTTAAATTCCCCACTCTCAAAAAACAAACATCTTCTCCTTTTTTCACCTGCATATGAAGCTTCCACTGCGAGAGCACATTTAAACACGTTTGAAAACTCAATCCTGTTCAGTGTCGCATTTCGTTGCAATCGCGATGCTCAAGGTCGTAAAATTGAAGCTGATTGTGTTTCAAAACGCATCTTTTTCGGTATTTAAATTTTCCTCCGAATCGAGATATGAAACACATTTACTTTTAAGACCGGGGATGGGGGACAATGAACACACACTTTGCTTCTCTTTATATCAGCATTTTGTATCATGATTCATGTTGGCGTATAAATTTGAAACTGGACATTGAACACACCCTTAGCTACCACAAATAGGCAAACCTCATTTCCATCACGATGGTCTATAGTGAAATCAATAGACATGACGAAATGAAAGTTTGTCAGAGGCTTGTCAGACATTGCAACATTAAATTGCAATACATGTGACTGCTACACACATGGTTGTACGCCAGACCTCAAGAGGAAAGTCGATGCAATCAATCATACTGGTATAAAAAGGCAACCATCGAATTGACAATACCTTGTCATCTGCATACCGCTACACGCCTATAGCATTCCACAAATTGGCAACACTCAATCAATCCCCTTGATCTATCGACCGGACCTGTCATGTATTGGGTAGATGGAAGGAGATGAGATTAATTATCTTGGTATAATGGGTCAGTATCCATATATCATCATATTAAGATGCTAGTCTGCAAGCGCAGACTTCAATTTGACACTTAGGCTAGGCTATATATTAGAATATCTTAGAATATCTATTTGTACTCCAAAACTATCTGCCTGCATCAAATTAGGTGAGAGTACATAGCCAAAGTATACACATCTACCAAGTGAGTGAGAAAAAACTAGACATCTAGAAAAACAATTTATGAACCCAAAGTTATTATACATATTCTATAAGAAACTCCTCTCTCATATTTTGGTATCATTTTTGTGTGGTATGTCTTTACGCTTCACACAGCGCATTGTTTGCGAACATGTAAATTTTGAATTGTGCAAAAGTTGCGGTAGAATCAAAACAACAAAAGCTATCAAAAAAGCAACTTTATCCTGATTAAAATAGCATATCTCTTTAACAAAATTGTTTTGTGCTAAATAACTTGGCAGGGGTGTTGTTACAACTATCGACTACATTCTGTGTGAAAATTAGATAGATGGCCATGCGTTTTGAGTTGGGCCCTTAAAAAGGTGGAGTTGTGACATCTGCTCCTCAAATATGATTTTGTTTATTGATTTACTTAAAACTATACAAGCTATATAGCTGAATTTGGTCTTAAATTAAAGCTCTCATGTAGAGCAACAAAATACATGTTTTTAAAAATGTTAAAATTTCATCATTGTCTGTTAATTAACTGTTAATTAACGAGAGGCAGGGTGAGGAGGAGCCGCGCAGGAGGAGCCGCGCAGCAAATATGGTACATGTGCTGTAAACAAAGTTAAATCATGTTCAGAGATGGATTTTTTTTTTAATTGAAATGCCTTTCACCCTCTGAAACACTTGCAACATGTAATTTAGCTTGTTTATGATCCATAAAAGAATAATGAACAGTTTAGTTGTTTACACTATTGTGAATGTATATGAAATGACAATTTCTTTACAGCTAAAGGGCTCTAATATAGACATATGTTAATAATGTTTACCAAGAAAAAGGGACTTTCACATGTCTGTACATGCTTTGCTACTTCTAATCTGCTATACAACTTATATAGGATCCTTCATTACATGTCTAGTATCTTAAACAGCGAGTTACAACACTTAGACACGGCAACAAGGTAATTTTTCTTTAAAAAATTGAAATTTTCAAAGTCGTCTTTCCAGCCTGGAGCAAAATGCGGTAAACCTCTCAGGGTATAGAAAGTTATACATGTTTGGAAAGGTCTAAATGTGACGAGTTCAAATCTGCAGTAAATAATGTGTAGGTAAGCAGATTTTTTTTTGCAATTTTTTTCCAAAGCCATTTTTTTTCAATGAATTTTTCAGGCTTAGATGTCATAACCTTTCAAGGGCGCCACCTATGTTAATTTTAAGCGCATTTCTGAACTCCTCAGACATTCAGCTCCAGAAATATTATTTTGGTGGGTAAATAAAATTTTTAAAAAGTTAGCAAGCCACTTTCATGGAAATGCGCACGATTAGTACAAATTTTGAGTGTGTCACACAACATGGGCCCAACTTAAAACGCATGGCCAGATATGTATAGTCAAGCATGATTGAGTACAGGTCAAAGACAAAATAATCACTTTTCAAAAGTATTAAGAGGCCTTTTTAGGTCTGTAAGTGGGAATTTACTATTTGATGTGTGCTCACTCATGCTTGACTGTGCACAAACTTTTTGCTCCAAATGTATATTTGGAAGTTGACACAGTACACATGCAGTACTGCCAACCTAAAATCGTATTTTTGTCTTTTTCATTTGGATAAGGGGTACCAAACTCATTAAATGTCAATAATTATTCAGATCATAAAAATGTCAATCCCCATCCACCTGTCGACCTGAAAACCTTTTATTATTCAATTATTTTCAATAGAAAACAAGGTAAATATGCCAAACATTTTGACAAGTGTGTCATCCCTGCACCAAAGGCATTCGTTCTGGTAAATGAGGGACATAGACAATTCATTGAACAATTAAATGTTTTCTATGAAGACAGGTGCGATGTAGTATGGCATGATGGTGATGTGCATTCATAGACATCTATAGATCTTAGTACCCCCTTAAGAAGCGAAAGAGGATAGAAAAAGTACGGAATACGATTTTTTGTTGGCAGGTATGCACATGTATACCTGGGTTTAGAATTCTCTTTAGCTTTAGCTTATACGGTACCAAAACCAGAACAGGACTTGAACTCAAAACTGCACATGGGCAAAATATTTCTATTCTGCCACCCCCAACAAGAGTAAATAGGAGGCCTATGCATACAATCCCCAAATTACCATCACACCCCCTTGGCGAAAAACATGTACTACATACGCTACGGAGCCTCATGCATATGTATCATGTACATGTAACTGAAATGCCACACCGAGCAGAGCCAAAATCTTTCTTTCTAGAAGCAGAATGAGATCTAGTTAATATTCCAATACAGATTGTGAGCCATCTCTCATTCCAACATATCAATCTAAATTGTGAAATTATACAAGAACCTTCCATGAATGAATACACACCACAAATACTTTAAACCATATGAGCAAGGAAGAATGGGAAGTTGAAGATAATGTAGATATGCAAAATATACACATAGGCAGGTAGATTTATTCCGAAATACATGTATAGGCTTGTAAAACATCATCATGGACGTATAACTTTTTATAACTTCACCACAAAGCTAAATCCTGAGATGCATACATTCACCATGGAGGCAATCCTTCAATAGATATACCACAAAGGATCTCAACTTTTCAACAAAGAGAGTAGTATGTTATTTGCAAAATTCAATAAGATCCTTGATTCCAAATTCTGGGTGCATGGCTTGGACCTTAGAAAACATTAGCACATCCAACATGTACATAACACCACAATGTTAAATCCGCAAATGTACCGTGTACCTAGCGAGCAATCCTTCCATAAAAATACCACAAAGGATTCCAACTCCTACCAATCCTGCCAATGATGTAGTCCCACACAGTGAGTAAGCAAAAAGCGAGAGTATACTAGTACTCTATCACCACAGTGTACCAGCGCTGGTTGGTTGGGCCAGTGCTAGTATAGAAGATGGAGAGAGAGGCTGGGGTTTGGTAAGAAGCCAGCACCCTTTGTGTAATAGATCCTCCGCAATCTTGTATGATGCTGACATGACTCCGCCCTGGTATATTGTATCAGCTCGGGAGTGGTGGTGGTGGTATACCGGACCAATCATATGCAAGAGGTACAGGGGAGAAGACCTCGAGATGTTGGACCAAGGGGAAAGTAAGAGGAGAGTCTATTCTGTGTAGTCTTGTCACAGATACTGTTTGCCATTTCAGCCTACCATGTTTCTGCCCAAGTCTACCAATGCCACTCAGTTTCATTAGAAAAAATGAACTCTCAGTTAGTTCATTATTAAATAAAGATTTTAAATAAATGTAAATATAGAACGGGAAGAAATTGATCATAATGAAACAAGTATTACTGCACAATACTGTTACCTCATACGATTGATTTCCAGAAAGCTTTTGATACAATAAATCCACTATGGTGTTCGAGGGATACCTCTATGCTGGTTTAAAAATTACCTCTCAGACAGATGTCAATATACATTATGGAGGCCATAATTCTTGCAAAAAACGTACAACCTGTGGTGTCCCCCAGGGGTCTGTTTTAGGGCCCACATTGTTTCTAATATATATTAATGACTTGCCAAACTAAACAAATTATTTCAACTTTCGACTCTTTGCTGATGACTCAAATTTATTCCATACTTTCCCTCCTGTTATAAGAAATATTAATTTAGAAGAAGTTAGTGTGCAACTGGAAAAGGTATCTAAATGGTGCAACGCAAACAAACTTACTATAAATCTGTCCAACACAAACTGTATGCTTATTACAGGGAGAAGACAAACAATTGAAACATATGGTGATGTAATCTTAGGGAATACAATTATTAAGGAAGTTGAAGCTCCATCATTTATTGGAGTCATTATTGACAAACACCTGACCTGGAAAGAACATATTTTGGTAAAATTGGTATTTTGTACAGACTCAGGTTTTTTATTCCTAGACATGTGTTAGTAATGCTGTATAAATCACTTATACAACCCATATCACTTACGGTATTGACGTATGGGGTAGCACTTATCACCCGAACCTACAATGCTTATTCCTAAGTCAAAAAATGGCGGTACGTGCAATCACATTTAGTACATTTGACGCAAATTCTAAAATGGTTTTTAAACAACTTAACTTATTGAACATTTTCCAGTTGCACAAGTTATCTATCTGTACCTTCATGCATGATCTTGTTAATAATAATCTACCATATACACTTACCAGATATTGTTCTTTAATACAACATGGGCATAGCACGAGACAAAAAGAAAATGAGAAACTTCATATACCTAAATTCAGATCAAAGCAGGGACAATTTTCCTTAACGTATACAGGTACGAGCTTTTGGAATGATTTACCATTGGTGTTAAGGAAAACATTATCAAGATTTTATTTTCGCAAACTTTTGAAAGAATATTTACTTGAAGAATAAATCAATCATGAATAAACAGGTAATTTTGCACCAGCATTAACAAATTATTTTTGCAAAGTTTAGGGACTTATATAACATTTTTTAGTATATATTATAAGTAGTACACTATTAGACTACAATTTTATCATGATTATAATGACATGTTTTACCATTGCATGTATCTTATATTGTAAATACCTTCTGTTTAACCATTGTAAATATCTAATTATTGTATTCTGTATATATCAGGTATCAGACTCGATTAGCATAATCATGCTATTTTCTGATCCCCTTTTTATCCTTATATTAAATCTCTGTATATCAAATGCCATGTAAAAATGTCATTGTATTTTGATGATGTTAATTGAATGGATAAATAAAGTTCAAGTTCAAGTTCAAGTTCACAATGTAGCACATGAATAATTCAAAATAAACTGTTATTTAGAATTGATATACAGTTTTGGCCAACAACCACTGGGGGAACAAAAATTGATCAATGAGAAATTGGAGAAGTGCCATTAAGACATCAGGTACTCAAGAGCAAATAAATAAAGATGAAAAGAACAATGAGAAGATTAACCCTAACTCATCATTTACACAAAGTTTTAAAGCAAAATGATGTGGAAAACAAGAAAAATAATAACTTAAATATAAGTTTTAAAAAAACTCATAGATGTAGGCCAGATGTATACTCTATCAACATTTTTGCAATGTACAATTTCTACTAAACCATGAATTTAAGTTTATTTGCAAATGAAGCTGTACAAACCCTACCTCTGAATAAAAAAAGTGCCTGGAGCAAAAATAAAATCACCAAAAGTGATTTTAAAAGTCATGAACCTGGGTCTGTAATTACAGACTACTAGCAGTCTTTGAGGGGAGCTGAACCGTGGATTGTGATTGGACGAGAGTGCAGGCAGACCAAACAGTTGGTATGCAAGAAATGTACACAGAGCACCTATATCTGGCACGGAAGGTCATACCTAAGGGGGATTCTACACTTGACGTTTTACATTTTTCATTCTTTTAACAATAGCTATGTTCACCCGCAACCTTCGGGGTTTTAATTGAATTTTATTTTTGCATATAATAATAAAATGTACATGACATAGCTCATATAAGAAATGCAAGGATTTTAGGAGTAATCTTTGTTTTCTGACTAAAATTCAAGAACTCACTACAAGCAGGGGTACAGTTTGTCATAGTCTTGATAAACCTCAAAATATATATTTTCTAATTTTTAGATTCCTTAGAAACAGAATTAACGGTAATATGATTAAAAACATATCACTGAAATATGATATCCAAAAGTCATTATAAATGTGCATATTGTTACAATCTAACACAAGCTGGGGTCAAATTGATTTTTTGTTTACATAGTTTTCTTTTTAAATATAAGAACACTATGCAGACAAGGGTTGAGAGGAAAATTAAACAATAATGCCTTTGTAGGGCCTACATACATTGTAGCTCTTTGACAAAGATTAGTTTAAACCTGGTATATAGTTTTGGTAACAAAAAAGGAATTGGCACAAAACCGATCAAATGTAGTTAAATATGTTGTCCACATTGCACTAAAAGATATGTGTGAGAGATCTTGTGACATTCCTTTCATTATTTCCGATAAATTTCATTGAAATTGTTTGAATGAAGTGTAATTAACTGCTGTTTATACCTCTGCGGAGGTTACGGCGTGAATTAGTGCAAACGATCTGTGTGTAACATTCACACAAGAGAATCCCCATAGGATTTCCATGTGAGCGCTAACCTGAGACGGGTCCCCGACTTAGCTTTTTCATCCTTATATTATGAAATAAAGACACTAAAACAAGATTTCAAGTACTATAATTTGCTTTCAGTTCTTGGATTCAATCTTTCATTATTTATTTTAATGTGAATCAAAACTAATTTTTCTTTCTCTCAAAACTATACACCAGCTTTAATTTATTGATATTATCCTCCGGAGGGCTATTAAAGGAAATAATATCAATGCCAGTAGAGGGGGCTACAATTGTTCAAATGGCCAAATTCAAAATTTTCACAAATATTCCATAAAATTGGTGTAGGCCTAGGTCACTTTGCTTGTTTTATAGTTTGAAGAGTATTTCAAAATCAACCAATGACTTATCATTCAATCTTACCCACACTAAAACCCAGCTGTAATGTCGAAGTATTGGGATGTACAGACACAAACTTTCCATCTCTCCTATCAACCTAAATATTTACCTCTGAAATCTAAACATTAGCTGCATAGGATGGTAGGATTCACAATGCTAGTCAATAGGCGCTGCTGCACTAGCTCGAGATATTTTAAATAGCGCGCTATTTGTGATCTGATGAACTAGCCCGATCAAAGGTGAGCTGGCTTTACGGTCAAATAGCTCGCTAATTTGGCTGAAATGCCAGCCCGAGTCATCCTAGGTTTTTTCAAAAAAACTCGAGCTGGTTTGCGGTTTAGGTACGAAATAGCGCGCTATTTTGTGCGGTGCTGCACTAGCTCGAGATAAATATGAAATTGTGCACCTGTGCGTGTATACGCAAGCGGTAGTTACCAGTTACGCAATACATATCCGATATCGGGCTTGTTTGTTCAAGGTCAGGTCTGATCGTTAATGCGAAATTTTAAAATAGCTTGAGCTAATGCAGGACCGAATGCAGGACCGGTTTCTTTTTTTCAATTTTTTTCTCGATCTACCAATTAGCGCGCTATTTTTTAGCTCGAGCTAGTGCAGCAGCGCCTACTGGTAAAATCTTTCAGATGAACCCACATGAAGATCCTGCTTCTCATGGTCTTTGTTTAGTCTGTAAGCACAGACTACAATTTGACACTTTAACAAATTATGTTTCTGAGGTAGAGACTATACTCCGAATCTACTGTGTGAAGGGCTCCCAGTACACACGTGAATTTAGTCTCCTAAGTCAGACTCTGTGAATTATGCATTTTGCAAAGACCAGACATGTAGGTATATGCCTGCAAACCATATAAGGACAACTACCTCCTGGACAATTACCCAATGGACAACTACCCCCCCCCCCCAGAAAAAGGATTAGAGTTAGGGGAAGATTCTTGGTGGGGGCAGTTGTACAGGGGTTTCGTCCTAGAACCCCTGCAAACAAGTAGCCTACATGTCTTTCTTAATATATAAAAATCACATTTTTCATGATTTTTACCATTACTTCTCATAAATGTACTATGACCTTTTTATTTCTTCACAGGTAAAACAAGTTCCAAATTATACAGTTGTACCTAACCCTTAAAAAAATCACAATGTACACTTTTCAGCTTGAGCTTAGCATTGTGCTATCTTTAGGGAATGCTGTGAGAAAGCTGGACAAACTTCTATCTCTTTTTCGCATGAGAGTGCTCATTCTCTTTAGCCTCTTCATAAGGCTTTTATTAAAGGGCCCTGAAAGTCGGAGATCGTGGGGAATGCGCGTTTTTCCTGAGCTCCATTGACTCGTACACAATCGACAGTGGCTTACGCATGGGTCGGCCTACTGGGGATTAACATTCGGAAAGCACGAACATGACGAAGTTGACTGAATTCAGTCAGTAAATAAGGTCAGTAGCTTTGGATTCTCGAGTCCTCAACAATTCTTAGTTATTATAGACTCTCAACTGGTCTCTCCGTATAAATTCAAAGAGAGGACTTGTATAATGCTCCATTTCAAAAACAAAACATAGGTTAGATTTACTTCGGAATTCTGGTTAGTTAGCCTAGCCATGAAGGATTAACCGGATTAACTCCAGGCGGGTTGGCGCTGAAGATTACGCAACATGCCTCAGGCTCTGATTGGAATGTTATTATTTCATTCGAGATAAGGTGATTTCCCCATGTTTTATCAATTATACGTTCCTTTAACATGTTTAGAAAAACAGAACCAGAAATATAAGTATCACTGAAGGCAACTGGACCCTAACCAAACGTGTCTGCTAATAATTGTTTGAAAAATGAGGTGGTATTTATCTGTTTGTCTACTATGGACTTCTCTTTGAATGGCAAAATTGTGTGAGAAAATGTTTCACACTGCGTTTTTAGCACAAGTGCACATAAAATCATGATTATATCCAATAAATATTTTCTCCTGCACACGGACAATCAAGCAACCCTTATTCTCTTTAATATTAAAAATGCATGAACCGGTGCGTGACCAACTACATTGTAAATCTTATTTCCTCTATTACATGGTTGATCAATGATTCATGAAATGGAACGAACAGATCCAGAGATTTGAAAAGATGTCAAAATTTCGTATTTAACAGTGATAACAAGAGTCAAGAAGAATGGGATGAATTCTTTGATTGATTTTTACCAACTTTCGAACCACACAATGTACAGTGTAATATAAAATGTACGATTGATACTATACAATTTTTTCAATTTTTTTTTTACAAATTTTTCTTCAAAATGATTTGCAGAAGATTGAGCCCACCATCTCTGTATCTCTCTCTTTTTCTCTCCAATCAATTTTAAGGCTTAATGTTAACAGCTGCCCAACTTATCTAGCAAGTGGGCAGTTATAACCTGAAGATAATGGAATATTCTATGAATCTGCATATAAATCTACATAATGGTTCATATTCTGAACTGTCGTCTACACTCAAGTTCATGTTTCAACTTGAGTTTGGGTGTCGAATGCAACTTTGGTTTTTTGTATTGCAGCATGCATTTTGGAGAGTAAAACTAGCCTACACCCCAGCTTTAGTCTAGACTTGTAAAGCATGCAGTACTTAAGTCAAAAGGAACAATATTAGACTAGGGAATTATGGAAGTACTATTACACCCAAACAAATGTACGTATATGCAAGAATGGCCCAATACAATTATAGCTGCACTAGCTCAAGCTATTTTAAAATAGCGCGCTATTTATGATCTGATGAACTATCCCGATCAAAGGAGATCCGGCTTTGTGGTCGAATAGCGTGCTAATTTGGAGAAAATCCCAGCTCGAGTCATCTTAGGCTTTAAAAAAAAAAAACTTAAGCTGGTTTGAGCACAAAATAGCACGCTATTTTTCGTGGTGCGGTACTAGCTCGAAATAAATCTGAAATCATGCACCTGTGCATGTATACGCTAGCGGTAGTTACATGTACCAGTAGCGCAATACATATCGGGCTTGTTTGTTCAAGGTCAGGTCAGGTCATATGAAAAACTTTAAAAAAGCTTGAGCTAGTGCAGGAACGGTTTCTTTTTTCGTTTTTTTTTCACGATCCCCCAATTAACTCACTAATTTTTAGCTTGAGCTAGTGCAGCAGCGCCTATTGAAAAAAAAAATAAAAAATGGCTTTTCAGTGTTTTAAAGACATGCACTGGTGTAAATGCACCCTTCCAGACCCCTATTATCACTTCACAGGGGGTGGGACAGGACAGTTGCCATCTGTCATTACTTTCGCAATGTTATGACAGGTTAACAGAGGTGAAGTTGAAGGGCTCATGCTGGGCTAACTGCCTTCATTCTAGCCTTCTCTACAGGTCAAAATAAGCATTCAATGATTGAAAATGTTTTAAATGCTATCAAATTTCTTTTTTAATATTTCAAAGGACCTATAGAATTCATTGTATTTTGGGAGTACAGAGTACAACTGTGACACCAGTAACTGAAATATATGCCTAGGCCCTTATAATGAAGAAAAAAAAGACTCTAAAGTTGCATGGATTATTTAATCACTCTTGATTTGATATTTGAAATGGATGTCTTCAATAATAAAAAGTGCCCGCGTTTTTAGGGCAATCTTCTTCTGGGATACCTGTGGTTTTAGGTTTTTCATTACCGGTAATTTTTTTAATGTAATGTACATGTGTCGTGGTAATGCTTTGCTAGCAAAAAAGGGATTTGGTTTAAAACTTATCTAATGTATGTCTACACGTATCTCGCTACATGTACGTCCAAATTTCATAAAAGTATGTGTGTAAAATTATGTGATATTCTTTTCAGGATTTCGGGTTACTATTAGGTATACAGTACACCTGGGCCCGTATTCCATAAACTATACTTAAGCAATTTTGCTTAAGTCCAAGTATCTTTTCTAAGATTTTGTCGAGGAAAAAAATTTCTTAGCTTTTATTCCAAACACATAAAGCACTTTGTCTGAGCTCATAAAGCATTAAGCAAAAGTCTTAATTCTGTTAATATTGTCAAGTTTAATTTGTGGCCTCAAAATAACATTAAAGTTAAGCCACTAGGTAGTAGGCTTAAAGTTACGATAAAATTCTAATTTTTTTATGTTCGATTTGAAGGCGCAATTCCATTTAAGACTTTTGGCTTAGCAAAAATCTAAGAATTTATGCTTCACTGCCAAAAATAGGCTAGAACAGAATTCTTAGTAAGCCGTATTTATGGAATACACATTTCTAAAGATAAGCAAAAATGCTTAAATTTCATGCTTTTATGGAATACGGGCCCTGAGCTATGGTCCCTGCATAGTAAATTTCACAATGCTCTGTTGTATCAATGTTTTTTCAAGAGGACTGAAATCCTATGATTTTGATATTTTTAGTGAAAATGACACTTTAATGAAGGAGTATTTATTTCATATCCAACACATCATATTTTTATGACACAATTTTTCATATACAAGTAGTCTGGCCGATGAATTGAAATAGTGAACAATATTTTCCTGAGATTTATAACTCAGCCCACCTTTTAACTCAACTCTTCTATAAATAGCATCTACAAAAGCTGCATTTGATCAAACTACCTTTAAGAATAACTCCTTGAAATGCCTCGCGAAGGAATCAAAGCTCCTTTATTAATCCAATTATGCTAGCTGACGTGAGTTGACTCTAGGACTTCATTTAATCATAAACCTACTAGAGAGTAGTCTAGGTGAATGATTCAATTATTCAATTGCTCTAAAGCTTCAGTCTTGGTGTCTATAGGGTCATGATGTAGATATTTCAGATTGAGTTTGATGCAAATTGGTCATTCCATATTAAATGGAATAAGCCAAAAATACAAAAGTAAAATTTTGGATATCTACAGTTGAGGCCAAAAGTTTACATACACCTGATACGAAAACATATAACTAATATTTTTACCACCATAAGAAAATTGGGCATCATTTATTTCAATGTAGATGGTAGGGTATGGTATTTACTTCGTTTTCAGAGAGTATGTTTTAATTCAAGATATTTAGAAACATATGGTTGATCTTCCTTCAGTTTGGATAAATTCAATGGGTCAAAAGTTTACATACACTAACAACATTGGTGATGATTCTGCCTGTATTTTGCTTTATTTTTCATTTTTCACTTGTTGAAGCTGTCAACGAGCTTTCTATATACTTCTCCTGAGATTATTGTCCATTAATCCAGCAAGATTTTACAACTTTCCTTTGGCGAATATCATTTTTGGGGTCTTCCATATGGTTTGTACAGGGATCTGGTCTAGACATGTGACAACCCCTCCGTAATCTCCTCTTTTCTCTCTTTCACCTACTATAAAACAATTCAAATTAATGTTTGGGTTTATAATGATGATTAACGACTCAATTCTAATATGGTTCCAAGCTTCCAGGCTGGCATATTGATATGGTGCTACATGCTCAAACATCACACAACACGAACAATGTATAAACCACATTGGGTCATATTCAGACTAAGTGGGACATTTAGCTGAAATTTTAATGTGGCGCTGTGCCTTTGAAAATGAAAATTAGGATCTGAAATCAACACAAAGGCTTTTCTACAATACATAAAATCATTAAAGTTCAAACATTATGTGATCCAGTTTTCTTACGCTGAGTAATTGAGCAAACAGGAATTTGCACGTATGGGACTATGGTGCTTTAAATGCCTCTTATTCTTAATACCAATCACTTTTGTCAGATTTTTTTTGCTTAAAGTAATTTTCATGGACTATTCTAACATGGCACATAAATACAGGTAATTTGGATTTAGTTATTTACTTGAAATGTTGAATTTAAGGCACTTGTCGTGTCACTCACATTTTGGATGTCGTGTCACTCACGACACATAGAGGTGGACCATTTTCCACATAGAGGGAATGATGGATAAACACAATAAATGTCAGAGAGGTAAACTATTCATATACATATACCAGCACTTATGGTATCCTTAGAGATCTACTTGGGTACAAATCCAACCATAACCAGTGATGGTCAAAAACCCATGTCTTTTTTCTGTCGTGTCACTCACGCACTGTTTTTTAATCATAATTTCCATGACCAATTGTATAATTCAAATTCAAGTGGTAATGACACATGCCACTCCTACATGATACATAATATGGTAGTCATGATAGATTCATAACCTACAAGTGCAAAGATATGCGCCCTTCTATCAGTCCAAATGTCGTGTCACTCACGTTTGAATATGACCATTGATAAACCGTATTGATTGTAGAATGTGATGTTGGAGTATATGTGATGCGTCACGTCGAAATGAGAGACTAGTCGCGATTTTTGAAATCCATTTTATTTGATATTATTGATCCCTGATTCATTGCCTTGAATTTGATATATAACCCGACTGTAAAGAGTAAATAGAAGTGGAGATATTAGCCTCTGAACGCGAGGAGAATTGTGCTCTTGGAAATCAAAATCAAGAGAAAAACGTCTGCGAAGTTTGACTTCCGTTTGACTCCGCGCCAGAAAAATAAGAACATTTTGTCACCGTTGTACTCACCGAAATGCCCTAGCAACCACTTGTTACAAAGGTGAAACGATTGACCAATGAGGAGGCTGCATTCAGGTATACAGAGAACAATACTCGTCCGTCACGCATGATCGAGGCAAACGGTGATGTTGTCTAAATAACATTCAATCTTCTCAAAAAAAAGAAGCTGAATTTGGTTAGTTGTTTTATATCTTCGTCAAATAAATAAAAACGTCATGCTCTTTCTAATTGTTTAAGAAAAAGTCCGCTCTTTTAAGAAAAGTGTTTACCAATCCTGGCGCTAAATTAGTTAGAAACAAAACTATTTTAAAACCTTTTTGGGGGTTTTATTCCGATGTTTGCGTGCGTTCTTTGAATGTCAATCGCGTATACTCTTACTCATAATAAAGCGAGTCATTTTGATCTGAACTCTGTTGGAAATTTTGAACATAATAATGGTCTATAGACTCAATTATTCTTGTACAGGGGCTTATGCATTTTGTTTATATTCTTTGAATAAGTATATGATAGAGATAAGCCTCCAAAAATGTTTTAATAAATATTTGCGCCTCACGAATGTATTTAGAATTTCTCTGATCACGTTTTATGAGTGGCTAGGTTAGCTTAAGACAATGAAAATAAAAACGTTTATGATTTGCTCGATCTCGTCTTTTATTGATCAAACTTGTTACCAGTAATAAGAAGATATTAAAGGGGAATTATCCCCTCAGAGAAATTTGGCTTTAGTGAATGGAGACAAACCCCCAAAACATATTGGTAAAAGTTTCAAAAAAATCAGGCAATGAATAAGAGAGATATGAATTTTCAGATTTTGAGATCACTTATGATATGGAGATCCTCCAATTGGCAACGCGACCATAATGTGTGATGTAATGCAGGGAGATCTTTCCCATATCTATTGTACACATTGTATTAAAATCCTCTTTTTTCTCGATTCTAAAGGGAGAATAAAGAATCTTTTTATGGGATGACATGTAAATATATGAAAGTCATAATATATCATGAAAAGAAAAGCTGTTCTATCACTAGAATGAAAATAAAGAGACATTTTGAATAGTTTTTTGTGCACACCATATGAGGAGTTCTCCCTTTGTGACATCACAAATTTTGACCGCGTTGCCAATGGGAGATTTCCTATGTCATCAGAGATCTCAATATTCAAATACTCATAACTTTCTTATCATTTATCCGATTTTCACCAAATCTTCACTAATGTGCTTATTTGATTTCTCTGCATCCACAGTGAGCCAACTATCTACAAAGGGACAATTCTCCTTTAATAATTTTTAGAAATGAATTATTTTAACAGTAAATCGTATTTTGTTTCGTCGTGTTTAGTAAAACGCTACTTTCTTAAACACGTTGCTTTGTAAAATAAACTGCAGAAGACTTTAACCTAAATACTTGTATCAGAAGTATTATCACGTCACCTCTTTTGTATGCTCTATGTTTCCCTGATGGAACCAAATTTGTTTATAGGGAGGTTTTATTTCCCATCAGGACAACAGATATCGCGGCCCCTAAAATAAAATGCTGAAATTAACATTCATTTGGATCCAGATAGCTAAGTCAAGCAATAAGTAGCTTTTCCCCACATAACCCCCCCCCCCACCCCTCTCCCCCACCCGATTGTCAGATTTGACATTCGTTTGCGTGCTCCGCTATCCTGGATGAAACAGCTTTATTCACAGCAGGTTGTGGCATCGCACGCAAAATTTCTGAGTGCAGCTAAAGAGAGTTTAGTTCGCTATTCGCTCACAAAAACGAAACAAAAAGCCAGTTGAAATCACACATCACATGACCGTGAACGTCCAATAAACAAAGCCATGCGTTGCTAAGGGCGGAGCTAAACGGAGAGGGGAAATGAGCGTGGACGTTCGCTTGTATGTCCGGGAAAAAAAATTATGACTGAAAAAAACACTTGCCGAAAAACTGCTTTTTTACCATTTTCCCGTTATCATTTTCACTCATTTTTTTAACAGAGCAAAGATGAAGCATGGTAGAACCAGAAAATCAAAAAAAAAATTTCCTCAAAATTTTGAGTTTTTTATTAGTTTGTCGATTTACTCGGATCTTTGATCTGCGACTTCTCTCTCATTTCGACAAGACGTATCACATATAGCATCGTATCAATATGCCAGCCTTAATGTTGGAACCATATTAAAATTGAGTCTTTAATCGCCACAATAACCCAGACATCCATTTAGTTTTTAGAGTGGGTAAGCAGAGAAAAGGCGGATTAAGGAGGGGTTGTCACATGTTTAGACAAGATCCCTGTACAAACCATATGGGCAGACCCAAAAAATGGTATTCGCCCAAGGATAGAAACCTGCAAATGGGACTTAATGTTTGCAATATTACTGGAGGAATGGACAATAATCTCAGGAGAAGTATATAGAAAGCTCGTTGACAACTTCAGCAAGTGAAAAAATGAAAAATAAAGCAAAATAGCAGCAGCACTATCACCAATTTGGTTTAATAGTGTATGTAAACTTTTGACCCATTGAATTTATCCAAACTGAAGGAAGATCAACCATATATATGTTTCTAAATATCTTGAATTAAAACATACTCTCTAAAAACAAAGAAGAGATGATACCTAACCATATTGATCAAAATAAATGATGGCCAATATTCTTAGGAGGGTAAAAAATGTATTCATATGGTTTCTTACAGGGGCCGCGGAGCGATTTTGAAAGTGGAGGGGCTGAACCAAAGTGGGGGGCTGAACAGGCTGAAAATCACAAATGTATGGTCATTTTTGCATTTTTGTACACGTTGGCTGAAAAAGTGGGGGGGGGGGG
>CALNVZ010000674.1:20421214-20461345 GCA_940671915.1 Paracentrotus lividus
CCCCCCCCCCCCCCAGCCCCCCGGTTCCTGCCTTACCAGGTGTATGTAAACTTTTGGCTTCAACTGTATACAAGTGTAGCTGACCATATTGATTACATCTCATTCTCTTGATTTTCACCTGGGGAGATTAGAGCCCCTCTCCCTCCCCCCCTACTGACTACCACTGCCACAGTCATATGGATCATCAGTCAGTGCCATGGGGGGAAGGGGGGAAGGCTTTATAGTCTTTCACGTATTGGATATAATACCCTAGTACAAATTTAGGCAGACTGCCCATATTATTGAAGAGCTTGCAAGCAAAAGGGATTAAATCCACTTATATCACTTCATAGGAAATGGCATTTGTTTACTCGATTTTGTACACACGTCTATGCAAAAGGGAAATTACAAAATGCGATTTCTTACAGTTGCAATTAACAATTAAGAAATTCCTTTTGTTCAAAGATGGGTACATACCTGAACAATGGCATGGTATCAATAACTCAATTTTCATCAAAAGTGGATTAATCCCTTTTGCTTGCAAGCTCTTCAATTTTCTAACATTATCTTTCTCTATAGATCTTTTCCCCAAATCTTAATTTTCTCTGGTATCTGATTGGGGCACATCATATCGTCCGTTTGGAGCCATAAGGGCGTTATTGCATCTTATAGATGTTCCGTTGAGAGCCATAAGGGCGCTATTACTGTACAAAGTCAATGGTAATAGCGCCCTTCTGGCTCCAAACGGAACATCCTTGATCTGCAATAGCGCCCTTCTGGCTCCAAGCCGACGATATGTTCCCTACATCAATGATGATCATCACTTTATGACCATTTTCGTCACTATTAATTCAGACATCATTTATATTCATATCTTCACCATCATCATATTTCCAACGTGAAAGAATCAAAGCAAAGAATTAATTGCAATTAAATATATACCATGAAATCATTGAATAAGGCCTATAGGCAGAGGGAATTATTTACAATGATTCATCTGTAGTTGTAATTTATATAAAATCCAGATGCAACACTAGTCTAGATATACTTTCTTGTCGCAATTTTAGCCTATGTCAAGTTGAGCATCATAATATCTGGAAAGTTGTGTCAACCAGGCTTATCTACACTTCAAGTTATTAAGCAAACTTAGGCCTATTGATTAAATCAAAGAGACAGTTGTATTGGCTTGATGCTATTATCAGAAAATCAATGAATTCCACGCCCGCTGCACCCCCATGGAAAGAAGTAAGAAAGATATCAGTTACTACCTGCTGGTGCTGCTGTACTCTTTTCAAATTTTATTATTAAAAAAAATCATTGGCGACTTTATGCAGAAGCTTGTACTAAATAACAAAAACAATTCACTCACCTAATACTGGTCCGCGATGAATATTATTTCCTCAAATCCTCACCAAGTCTATAAAACTGGACAATACGCCTATGACAAAACCGCACGACCTTGGCTGAATACACTGGAACATGTACGGAATCTCCACTTTTATTCGTCCACCTCTGGCCGGGCGAACGGTTCGGAATGTTTACCCCTGCAGCTATGAGAATGCAGCGAGCAAGCTGACCAAATTGATCTCTCATGAGCAGCCAGCAAGAGCGGCTTGCTAGTTTTCGCTTTCAAGGCCCCGATACACACCACAGGCTTACAGCTTCGTCACAGGTGCTTGATGAATGCGGTACCGACGAATGCACCCTCATTTGCAAATTGACTCCTGCTACTTGAAGTGATGGTTATTGCGCCATCTGCGGTTAATACTTTATAGCAATATTTAGTTGCTTTCTCACATAGAGATATAATAGATGTAGGCTATAATTGTAATAGTTTCTCAACTGTTACGATAGAATTTTATAGTGTTGCAAGCCCGTTTCTCCCCTGTAAATTTACCATGATGGAAAATTTCTCATTTGCATAACAATTATTGGATTGTAGAAATATTAATTCTTTCACCAGTTCCAAAATTATTCATTACCTGGACAAATATATTGACAACAAGATTTTATTTCAATTTCGTGTTACCAAACCATATTTCATATAGTCAATCCCAGTTCGCAAGGCTTCTCATTTGCACACCCACAAATAGTCCATGACTTCTTCATGGTTGCTATGGTCTTCATTGCTTTCTTACATTAATTCAAAGTAGGATGAAAGGTCTACAACCCTAGAAATACAATATTGATATTCCAGAGGCATATATTGTTAATTTCTTTATATTTTTGATGGATGGGCAGAAATTTTCTAGTATGTTTCATGAAGACCCTCCTTTTCAATGTTCTTAAGGGTTTCCTATCGTATTTTGCTCCTCTCTTGTTTAGCTTTATTGTGATGTCCTCTTTGCTTTGATGATATTATAATTTGTTTAATGACAATTTTTATAATAATCTTAAAGGCCACAGTAATTTGTATGATTTCTTGTCAGGCAAGAAAGTATAATTATATTAAGAAAGCTCACTTCAGAGGAGCACAAGTCCTTTCCTGAAAACCCCCCCCCCCCCCCCCGGTTCTGTACCCTACATTATGGTTAAAATGCTGAAAGTATGGTATTATAGAAACTGGCTTTATAGAAATTGCCATTTTGCCCTTTCCTTCGCCCTGAGCACACAAAGGAAACTTGAGAAAATATTAATCCCTGCTGCTCTGAGGGACAGGAGAGGCCAAAATGATTTTCATGTCATTCTTAACTCCAGCAACAAACAGAACCTCAAAGTTTACACAAAGCTCCACATAATGATTCATAGGTGATATAAACAATAAGGTCTTATTGATGATGGTAAGCTGTCTCTGTTTGTTGCATGAGGGGTGGAAAAACCTTTGTCCAGAATGCAGTGTGAAAAGACTATGGACAGAGAGGGGTGGGGGGGGGGATATACAACAAGAGAAAAAGATGTAAAGTTTGTAGAAACATGAATATTAAACTAAATATAGCAGTAATATTCTATTTACTAGCAGACTTGAATTAATCACACTCGAAACAAATTATAATGTTCATAACTACTTTATTTTACTCTAAGACTGTATTCTTCTCATTTACAAACTTTACACAGAACTTGCTTTTCTTTGTTTATGTCCAAGATTCCCCAATAATGCAGAGCCAATTCTCTTCTATTTCAATTGTAACCACTAATATCTTTATATTTCACTTATTTTCAATACTGTGATAGTCATATCAATGTTGTTGTTTTCTACCTTTTGAAAATATCTAAATTACACGGCTCTAATTTCCAATAAGAACCTGATTTCCTTCATAACATTGAAATGTGGCATAAAATCGTGTCTGAATACAGTGAAATTGAATTTTCTACCGATGAATTTAAAATATCTTGATTTGAAGTAAAAAATACAAGTGAATATTGTTGATTGAATGAAAATTGTTATAAATATCAAACCATGAATCAAGATCAGTAATCACTTGTTAATAAAATTCTTTTCTTTTGGAAAAATTTTAGCTTGTGTCACATATTGAAAGTATAGAAATAGAAATTCATCAAAATTCATGAAAAATAATTTAAATAATTATTCTGTATCAATCAACTCATTGACAGATATTGACTGAAATAAAATTGCTGCAGTATATTACCAATTATCCCAAATTCCTGAAAAGGTATTCATAATTCATTTGTTTATTCACAGCTGTTTAACTGCATTAGGAATCCGTCTAAAACTTAATCACTAAAATTTGAATAAAATTCCTCTAAGGAAAAAAGACACGATATGTGTACAAGTCTTGGAATGGTGTTCTTTGATTACAGTCCACACCCAATGTAATGAGATGCAAAGGACCAAGCTAATTACTTTGTTATACTGAACCCATAGGCACACAGACATATGTGCATATATATGGTTGAAAATGGGACCAAATGAATTTCCTTAAAATAACAAAATCTTGTACAGTAAAAAAATTGATATATGAAATCTGATATAACAAGCCATTTCTCAATTCAAAATGAAATCAATTTGTTTTTTATGTGGATTATTTATTTCTTATTGATATAATGAGCAAAAATTTCTCAGTTTCAACTGTAGACTAGGCCCGTTGTAATGGGAGTGAACAGGAGTTTGGTTTGAAAGAAGAATTTCCCAGCAGCAATATGTCAAGTCGCATAATCCATATAATTTACATTCGACATAATCACACTGCCTAATTATTTACACAACATACTGTACACATCATATTTACATAAAGTTCTTTTCACATTTCTGCACATAGGGTATGTTATCTGTACATAGGATATGTGGGAAATCTACTTTGAAACTGCAGTTACAGTGACCCGCATTATACAAATTTCATGATATTCACTAGTTTAACTCATTATTTTTTATAAACACTTTAAAAACGTTATGATTAAAAGAATATTGATAGTGAGTGTGAATTGTATGCAATAACTTACAATGAGATTCCATGATCCACACTATGAGAAATATTGTTATTTTTGTTTCTATTTAAAAATTGAAAATGTTATGATTAAAAGAATGAAGCAACATTATTATTGTGAATTAATTATGCAATAAGTCAACTCACAATGAGACTCCATGATGCACACTCATTCAAATCTTGTGATTATTTTTGTTGTTGTTTTGATTAAAAATTAAAAACCGTTGCATTCAAAAGGAAGATAAATAAAATTTCTCGATTGATTTAGTCTTTCATGATAAATTCAAATAAATATAAAGAGTTCATAACAAACCAATCCATACAGAATATAAAAAACAGAGAGCACGGGAAACAAACATATAAACAAGAGTAAATCTAAGAGAGAGAGAGAGAGAGAGAGAGAAGGGAAAGACAGAAAGAAGAAGTACACAAAAGACTAGGGAAACATTAAAATAGAAAAAAAAAATTGGAAAACAAAGATCTAAGTTTGTCATAATTTCATATAAATGTAATTGATACAATCTGAAACTTGATCTTAAGTTGAAATTTAAAAGAAATACTAGGAATCAAAATATTAAATGAAAGCCAATGAATGGTGAGAATTGCCCATACTTTCCTATTTGCAAGAGAAATTACAAGAACTGCACCTGCAAATGCCCCAGCAGCACTTGAGTGTTTAATCTGATGAGGGAAGATGAATTAAAAGGACCTTGATTTAATTTATTTGAAACATAATCCAAGAAAGCCCAAGAAATAACATGCATAGAAGTCTATTTGGCATGCACACGCTTGGCACCTGAATTATAGTAATACCGGTAATGGTTATTTCAATATATTTACATGTGAAATGCATTGGGTTCAACCATCATCTATCAAGTAATCCCAGAACTTGCTAGCCCTTGGTCCTGCCTTGAAGATAGTTGATAACAATGCTCCATTAGGAAACAATCTTATAAGGTATCAAGACAAAATTAAATTTGAATGTCCTTTAATCACAACTCTTCATAGGCAGGACCCAGTGGTTCAAAGCACACTGTTTATACAGAGGCCAAATTGGAAACAGATCAACATAGTTTGTGCTGCATTATTATACATCCACTCTGCACCTAAAGTGATATCACTGGTGTCAAATCATTTTCTGTCGTATTCCCAATGAGAAAAAAATCAATGATCTCCATTCTCCAGGACTGTTCAAAAGCTAGGCTGACATCATTTGACACTTGTACTGGAAGCATGCTTTTAATGACTGATGCATGATGGTTATTACTGATGCATCAAGGTCGTTGTCAATGCATGATGGTCCATACTGATGCATGATGGTAGTAGTCCTGATAGCTTCATGGTAGATATTGACATTGATGACGATGATATTCCTTGATAGGTAGTGATGATGATGATACGTTATGCAAGGCATCATAGCTCTAGTGAGTCAATACATGGGATCTTGGCAACTTCATAGAACAGCCTGTAAACAGGAGATAAATATGGTAAAAAAATAAATACATAACATCTATGACAAGCTTCTATTGTTCAGTTCTTCTAGTAATTTCTATAGTGTTGCACAGCAGTTGAAAGCAACAACTAATTAAGCTGGACATGACAAAGGCATATCTTTTAAAGCTGGCCAGTACAAGACAAAGCAGAGCATCCCCCAATGGCTGAAAACATGCAATCTGTAGCACTTTTGGGGAATAATAGAAACAATGTTTTGAAGTCAGGAGTTATCTCCCCTGTCATTTTTGACAAAAAGCTGTAGCATAGCAATATAAAAGATTAGCCTTTTCCAAGACAAAACAGGTAAAGACTTGTACTTGTCTTACGACTTTCTGTATGTTGTTTGGTTGCACTCATATGATTGGTTGTTAGATAGGCTACATGTATCAATCAGATATGATTATTTACATCAGGGACCGACCTTTAATGGCACCATTTGAAAGATGCCATGGTGATTTGAATCTGGGTCTAATCAGCAACAGTTTGTAGGCAATTACAGAGAGTTGACACTGAACAAATTTGTAACATAGTTTGTCATAAAATTTGTATCATTTATTTTTATCTAATGCACTATAAATTTTTTGCACCATTACATAACAAGGCAGTAGCCAGACTGTGTCTCGCCCACCCGTGACTGTATGTAACATGAAGGTTTCCCCAAGTACAATGTGCATCCCTAACCAAGTTTGTTTTCACAAGTCTTGCCATTAAAATCTAACATTTGAACTCCACGACCTTTGACCTCACCATGTGACCTCCGACAGCACCGCAACATGATGGCACCCCTAGTGCATCTATCACCCAAGTTATGCGCCATAAGAGAGTCTTGCAGGTAAACTTTAACATTTGAAATGAAATGACCTTTGACCTAACCATGTGAAATACAATGCCACTATAACATGAAGGTCCCCCAAGTGAATCTATAACCCAAGTTTAGTTGAAAAAGGAGCAATGGGTGCAGAAGTTATTTGCTATAAGAGTCTCGCCATAAAATTCTAACGTTTGACCTAAAATGAACTTTGACCTCACCATGTGACCTCCGACAGCACCACAACATGATGGTACCCCTAGTGCATCTACGTGCCAACTTTGGTTGCCATTGGACCAACAGTTGCCAAGTTATGCATCATAAGAGAGTCTTGCAGGTAAAGTGTGATGGACGGACTACAGACGGATGCCATTTGGATCCGTAAGTCTCGACTTCACCTCCGGTGGGCGAGACAAGAATGGAAATAAACAATGAATGAATACTTACGGGTGTGAGTATTTATTTCGGACGGTGGCAAGTTGCTTGTTCGGGGCTTTGTTGAGCATTGAGTTCAGTTGGTTCATACACTGCTTCAAGTCCTCCTCATTGTAACCTGAGTAATGTCTTAGAGTCGCATCCTAGAATAGAAATGAAGATAAATTTTCGCGGTGACCTTATTTTCGCGAATTTCGCGAGTCATTCATCAAGAAAATTTCCACTTCAATGCAATACAAGGCTATTTATAGTAATGAAATCATCACCAAAATTGGGAAAAAATATTGCCCTCGCAAATTTCCCCATCTAGTCCAAAGTCGCAAAAATATTTGTACACGAATATATGTGATGCATCACATCGAAATCAGACACAAGTCGCCAAGAAAATTAAAGCACAGCGTCGAGGAAATCAGCAAAATTATAAAAACTATCTTATTCAGGGAGAAATATTTCTTGATTTTCTGAATTTTCAATGTTACTTGTATGATCTGTAAAAAAGATGATTAGAAATGATTTGGGGAAAGCCTTTAAGAATGGATTGTTTTTTGGGGATCTTGGACTCTTTTCTGGCGACTTGTGTCTGATTTTGATATGATGGGTCACATATTAGCTTATACAGTACTTGAGGTTATACTTACACAAGGGGTATAGAAGAACTTACAAGTGAAAGCCAAATTTTAAACATACTGTAGACAGTGGTGTTTAGAGGACCACTTCTTGATCATGTAGTTCTTGTTGATGAGAGAGATCGTGAGCAAGCAAGGAAGCAATAATAGAGTATGAGAGCATTTATAAATTGAGGCCATGAACATCGCACGATCCTAATGGGTCATAGCTACTGACTTTGGATACAAAATAAAAGGTAGATAATATTCTTTTTATTTTGGATCCAAAGTGAACAGTCGTGAGCGAGTGAAGATAGATATCTTACCCATGTGCCATTGTTCTTCATTCTGAAAGCAAGCAAGAGAGCTGAAGCAGCTATGAGTGAGTCTGCTACTGTGATGAATGAACTCTCCATTAGTGAAAGCTCCAGGATGAATCTACCAAGGGTCAAGGTCTCTAAGGTGGCATGGGCACACTGTATCAGGAAAACAAACAAACACTCCATATTTAACTCTTTACACGCTGAATACATTCTGAAGGAAAAATAATGACAATTGTTGTTCATATATTTTCTCTGAATTCTGATTTTCAAATGGTAATATTAATACTGGTAGCATGACGTTACGTATGATCAACAGCTATTGTTTTACTTTCTCTTGTACACAAAAGCTGAGAAAAAACAATTATTACGAATGTTCAATTTAATTATACGATTGTGCACAGGTGCCTCTTCAGCGTGGCAAGGGTTAAGTACAGAAAAGCAGAAGCAGTTAAGGTGAATGTTCTTTAATTACATGATATTTCAAATGAAAAGGCAGATACTGTGATTATTTCACTACAATTCAGAAAATGCCTAAAAAACCCAAGGTTCTCCTTTGTGCTTCGGTTGAGCCCTAAGATACCCTTACCTTTGCGTATCTCCTGAGGAAGCGATATGAGAGTGGGACACCTAGATAGAAGTTGACCGTCCTGAGTACTTTCCTCTCCATTTCAGTGAACTGATCTCTGGTGTAAGCATCATCACAGATGTATAGGAAGTCATCTAGGGCGGGTGGTATACGCTCCTATTGGCAATATATGAAAACAATATATTACACACAATATCTGAAGGACTTGACACAAGCACATGTACCCCCAAATTGGATACTGCCCTTCCCGTTATACAATGGATCATCTCCCAATTTTGTTATGGCTTATATGGACTGTCATGTTCATCCTTTTTTATTATGGCCCATTAGGTTTCTCATTCGTAAAGTGACTAACATGTCAGAGTTTAAAAATCTGGACAGGCATCAACGTCACTCGTGAACTGTCACATTGTCACATCCTGTTCCACTATGGTGTGTCAAATCCATTCCATTTTCCCCCTCAAGTGGTTAGAAATATAACTGCTGAGTCTGGCAGAAAGGTAGCACAACAATAGCAAGAAGAAACATGAGGATATGAATCAAAATGGAAACTGCAATCTGAGCAGCTTGCAAAGGAAGCCTGACAGAGGGGTAGATTATTCCTGATTGAAAAATACAACATTTTTACATTTCAAAACAAAACAAGAAGAATCCTTGACCGCACGCGGTCGAAATATATGCCTCCGCCATTGCCAGATCAGAAATATATGGAATTTCACATTTTGAACAGATCATCTTCCTACGGTGATACATACTACCTATAAGCTTGAAGCTCATAGCTCAACTGGTTCGCAAGATATCGTGAAAATGAACTCAATACATGGAATTTCACAACTTGACATCTGTGACCCTTGACTTTGACCTACATACTCCAAAATCTTATCAGATCGTCTTCTTATGATACTTACTACCCCTAAGTTTGAAGTTCATATCTCAAGCAGTTCTTGAGATATCGCGATAACGAGCAAACGGGACGTACGTACGGACAACCCGAAAACATGATGCCTCCGGCACCACCTTCGGTGGCGGAGGCATAAAAAGAAATCTTTTGATCCATGTTTGCATGTCCTCCGTAGTACTACTCACATCAAACTTGCAAGCGATGAAGAGTGACGTTGCACCAAGGAGTTGAAGCAGATCCTTGGCGATCTTACACTTGGCCAGGTACATGTCTGTGAGTTTGACAGCGAGGTAGAGCGT
The DNA here is from genome assembly GCA_940671915.1 of Paracentrotus lividus. NCBI lineage: Eukaryota > Metazoa > Echinodermata > Echinoidea > Camarodonta > Echinidae > Paracentrotus > Paracentrotus lividus. The sequence continues at coordinate 20,431,027 of CALNVZ010000674.1, forward strand.
CTCATGGTTCAGCTCAAAGTTCTCCTGTACCTCAACCAACCAGTCGACAAGCACTGCCCTCATGTGACGGGTGATGTCCTGCTGCCGACCAAAGTAGTCATCGATCTTACTGGATTCCTGAAAGACCAATGAATGCATTATCAGCATAACCTACCTACACTGTACAGATACATTCCACTAATATCCAATGTACAAACATTAAACAAAAAATTAAATCTGAGATTCTTTTTTTAAAATCAAGTATGGAGTCGTGATTCAGATATAATCCAGCTCTATGGTAGCGAAGTTTTGTTTTGTTTTTTAACAACTACAGTGTAGCATTCTAATTTCAATAATTATACCTTATTTTAAAGTAACATGTTTGTATTATACTCACAAATCAATACAGCCCATTCCTATTGTATTGAACATTGATACAAAAATTTTCCCAATCTAGATTTTAAAAATATACACATGTGCATGTGTGTGTAAACATATTTGTTCAGTATAGCAAGATTTAGTTAAATGGAGACAATTAGCTTGGTCCATACAATCTCATTTTAATGGGAGTGTATAGTATAAAAACTTGCAAAATAAACCCTAAACTTCTTCTACCTCTTTCTCTTTAAGATATTTGAAGATATCAGCTGCATATGTAGGGGCAAGGTTAGGATCTCCAAAGTTCTCTGCATCAATGTCTGTGTAAAACTCAGATTCCTCTTCTTCTTTTTCCTCTGCCTTCACCTTGACCTCTTCTTCTGTCACGTCATCGCTCTCTAATGAGATGGCTGCAACCTGTACACAGCACAAACATATTATCAAACATGTTAACTTGCTTGAGAGATATGAGCGAAAAATTGGTTGGAACTGGCAACATACATCTACAGTTCACTCCCCTTACGGCAAGCATGGATAAAACAATTTTTTTTTCATGAAGAATATGTGTTAAGATTTTGTTAAAAACAATTGAATTTCTTATATAAAACACTCAAGACTCAGGAGCCATATGTGTCATTTCTAAAAAAAAAGTGTAATAGCTCTATCATTTTAAAAGTTTCTAAAACTTTCCAAAGTAAATTATACAATGTAATAAACACTTACTGGCATCGTCAACGTGTTAGACTCTTCTATAGTTAAAATATGAAATAAATGATAACAATTCATTGGTTATCAACATGCAAAATTTAGCCACACTCTGATTTAGCCTAGAACAGTTGATTTTAAAATGTTTGTTTGTTTTTTGTTTTTTTTGGACAAGCATGTTAAAATTGTTATGGTCTGTTAGTTTTTACTCACTGCATCTTTGATCTCAACACTGGGCGACTCAGCCACCAGATTCTTCTTGTTCATCGATTCAACAAAGTCTGCATCTGTGCTGCTGCAAGATATCAAATAGGATGAAAATGGTGTTGAATTTTCATTCACAAGTAGACTGAAATAGAGAAATGTAATACAAACGGCAAATACAAATATGAAACTGGAATTTATTCTATGAAGTTCTTTTATTTTATGTGGAATTTTAAGGGAGAGACTTCATTTGCAAATTGTATCTTTTGAAAAGAAATTACAAAGCAAAGAGAGTACTGAAATAATCCCTCTGTCATGGATTCATGGATTCTATTGATGAAAACTTGAGTATAATAACGGTCATCTTGAAAAATTCATTCACATAAAATTGAGAGCTCATATTTTGGGGTATGGTTGGACAAGTTTATCATTTCTGTCCTATTACAAGATATAATTACACACCATCAGTAGGGAGATAAAAAAAAAAGCCTCCAAAGCACAATTACATAGAGCATAGTATTTCCTTTGGTTGGCCTGTGGCTTCATATTTTGTAGAATAGAGCTCAGGCAGATTTAGACATGACTTCAGTGGTTACTAGGAGATTAACCAAAGATAATTTTTAATAAAATTTGAGAAACGAATTACATGTAGGCCATTAACAAAATACCATTGAAGCATGACACATGTGTATACAGACAAAATAGTTGTTATGTAATGAAAAAAATGTTGAGGGTTGGACAATACCTTGTGCTTGGCTTGCTGTCTGGTAAGATAGCCACCACTGCTTTCTGTGACTCTGTTGGGGGTACTCTTGATTCCTTTGAAGCGTTCTCCTTGGCTTTTGACACAGTCTTGACTGGGATGGAAGACTTGATAGGAGGTTTCTTAGCGAGACCCTTCTTTGGCTGCCCAACAACATTTTTACTTGTGAAGGCCTGAAGGAGATATGTCAGAGAGAAAAGCCAAGACATATTAGTTGTTACGCAAAATTTGAGGAAGATATTGTCTCTGAAACCGATTGATGGAATAACAAGTTACCATGACAACTACCTGGAGGCAGTCACCAGTCTCAAGAAAGGCAGGATTCCCACTAAAAGAACAAAATACCATGACTTTTCAATGATGGATTTTCAAAATTCCATTTGAACCTTTTTTGATATGTCGCAGCAAACAAAAGATTGACAAAGTTATCAAATTCCCTGACTTTTCCCTGATTTTTACACTCATAGCACGATGTCAATACAAACTGCCATATTTTGGGTAAATTTTGCAACCATGTCAATGTTTTTTTTTCTAAGGTTTTTCTCCTTTTTACAACAGCTTTTAGCTCCAAATTAGGTAGTAGCATATTTCTATGTTATTATAAGACACAATGAATAGGTTTTGGATAAATTTCAAATAAAAATCATGAAAAAAAAAACCAAAAAAAAACCAAAAAAAAAAAAAAAAAACATCACTGATTATTTTTTCCTTTCCCACAAGAAAACTTGTGGGGAAATTTTCAGAAATTGGTCTTTAAAAAAAATTATTTTTCAGCTAAGAAGAGAGAAAGAAAATAAAAAACATCAGGGTTAGTGTAAGAAACATCAAAACACTCAGTTTTTGAAGAAAGGTACATGTAAGTGGAAATGTTATTTTAAAAGTGAAAAATTAAGTTTGTTTTCTGAAAGTTTTCTTATTGAATCTTGTCATTACAGTCCCGGTGGCAGACCCCAATTATATGCTCGTAAAGTCGTAAAAGCTTTTGAATTCGTAACGGCTACGGAAGCCGTGCGCTGAGTGTAGAGCAAAAATCGTCCAAAATTCACCTGCTTATATCTCTCTTTCTTGATCACCAAAGTTCATGATACTCTCAGAGAACTTAAAGAATGATAATATTAAGCACCATATCAAATATCATTGAAAATGGTTGTGTATTTTTGGAAATACGGGTATATTTCTGTTTTTCGAGAGAGGTTTCATTTTTTCCCGACACAAGTCTGGGACGAAATGAAAACGAAAACAAAAGACATGATACTGTACAGTACACACCAGTCTCACTTCCTGCGCATTTTGGTGTTTGGGCAATCAGTAGTTTTGTCTAAATCTTCCTTCAAATGTTGAGTATTTCGCTGGAAAAACGCTGAAAACTGCATCTATCAACGACAAACCGCTCAATTGCGCATGCGCATTTCCACACCTCACTTCCGGGTTTGGAAAAACACTCGCCAATATCCATGAGAAACCTGCTGCGATAACCCTACTGCAAGTTTTAAGGACAGTAAACCACTATATTTTGTTATAATCCTCAATTATTTTTCCATGAATTAGTTCTATATTGAACATTTGTCATTTCATTGCTCGATTCAGCGTTTCCTTGCCATGACGGCTGGGAGAGAGCGGAATATTTTTTTCGTGAGGCTATAGCGCGTCAAAATATGCCTACATCACGAACCACAGTGTGTGGACCACAGTTGTAACTTGATGGAGGGGTTTTTTGAATGACTTTGATACGATTTTTCCCGACATAACCGTGGACAAAAATATTATGAAAAGAATTCTACACTATTTCGATATGATATGCTTTGTATCATATCAAAGTTTCGTTCTTGGCAATTTCAAGAAAGGTGAAAATAATCAAACTTTTTTACCGATTTCTGGTTTTTTTCGGGTGCTCCCGAAAAGGCCTATTTTTCACAATTTATAACTGATTTCAACCATAATTAACATCATGAGAGGTTAAAATGACTCTTTATTGTTAAATTGTCGTTGGATTTGTTTCATTTGGTGGTTTTAAAGGCGAGATATCGCAGTTCGCCCTAGACGAATTGTAGCGGTTTTTCCGTGCAAAACTTGTTTTCTTTATGCAAATTAGGCAGACCCGGCGATAGGTTTCTCGGAGATAATTGGGGTGTAACCCCGAGACTGATTAGTCCCATATGGTTCAGGTGCTTGTGTGGATTTTTAGGCAAATTCCCAGCTCCCCCTCCCCAATTTCTACATGTAGGTTTTCCTGTTCGAGTTGGAAGTACCCTGAAAGGCAAGATCTGCAGTGTCAATGGCTTCCTCAAAGTCTACCGAGGGTGGGCCAGGGAGGACAATTCAATATGGAAAAGAAGAAATCCCAGAGATCACTGTTAATTACAAGTACAACATTAGAAATACCCATAATATTTCTACTTACATTAGTGATATCACCAAATGCGGCCCTCTTCTTGCTTGGACCCTGAATACCACCGACTTCGTTAGATTTCCTTTTTGCTCTTGTGATCATCGGCAACTTGTCCTCACGAATCTGGTCCGGGGGAAAGAAAAAAAACAATTTCAAATTACCATGAAAAGAAACTTTTGTATTCTGGGGGTAAATAATACCCTATGATTATACAACTTTGCACACAGGCTTTAAAATTTTTAAAAACTTTTAATATGTTTTCACTTCAGATAAAAGGGAAGAAATAATCCACCAGAAAGGTAGAGACAGAGAGAGGATAGATTTTTTTTTTTTTAATTCTAAATAGTTATGCACAAGATCTGTTTTGTTTTACTTTTTGGTGATGGGTGGTGAATAGTTGTACATTGTAGATTTAAAAAAAAAAATTATGTGTTACAAATCATGCTTTAGTATTATGAGGTAATCTAAAGGCTGAATTCCCTCACTGCCAGGCAGTGTTTTTGCTATTATTAAGTTTGTGCTAATAATTGTTTTATAAACTGAAAAGCAAGAACAATTTTTTTTCAAGTTTTTTAATTTTTACCTGAGCTGCAATCCCTCCTGCTCTCTTAATGTTGAGAGGCATATTGTGTGAACTGTGGTAGAGATTCTAAAAAATTAATTCTTCAAATTTGGATTGGGTTGACACGCGTTCTCTATCTTTTCTAGGCTCAGAAGCTATGCCTGCGTTGTGCTGTAAAGAAAGAATATAAAACATATTATCATGGATGTTATAATGAGAATTCAAAAAGTCTTGACAGAGAAAATCTATACTGGTAATTATAAAATCTTATTGGGTACTTTTATTTTGAGAAGAAAGATTGCATACAAAATTGTTATATGTTGTATGTTTTCATGGTAGGAAAGAAAGAGTTGAAAATACATTTTGGCCACATCTAGGATAAAAGTTGCGGTCTAAGGCTAGTCTTATGAACATCAGTTTAGAAATGAACTCAAGTTTCGGGTGAAATCCTATCCTATTAGCATTGACATCGTAGTACAAGTGAGACTATGCGTGGCACTTTATGCAACGTGGCCCATTGGTTTTCCTTCAAGGTTTTCTACTTTTTGTACTAGATACTGGCCATAATTCTCCAAGGGGTGACTAAAGTTAGTAACTTTATTCTCCCTCCAAGAATACTGGCAATTAACTCTAAATTGAAGCCCTCCTATATTTATATGTAATTATATTTATCAGAGAATAGGTTTTCAATAACTTTGATTTCACTAGATATCATGGGAAAAAAAACCTGATTTTTTTTTTTCTGGTAAAAAAAAAAAAAAAAATCCTCTGGAACTTGTCATCAAATGAATTTAAAATATGACTATATTTCATCCTAGAAGAGAGAAATAAGATTAAAAACAGCAAGAATAGTAAAAGGAATATCCAAACACCCAATTACTGAATAATGGACAGTAAAAAAAAAGTATAGATCTAGGCATAATTTAACCCTTTCGTTACCAGGCACTTTTTCCAAAAAACTGAATTCCCTTACTTCATGTCAAATTTTCAAAAAGATAACTCAATTAATACCCGAGTGTTTGCATCCACATGAAAACTACCATTCCCAGCTTTTCAATGGTACATAACTCAGCAAGAGAGGGTGCTTCCTTGCAAAATGGCAGTAAAATCAGTTTCCCTTGTCACCAGTGTTCTATGGTGCCAAAAGGCGACTATGGTGATGAGAGGGTTAAAGTGAAACTTTTGTTCTAGTCATGATATTGACATGTGGAAGACACTGTCTAAAAGTGATTTGGAAAGGTTGATTACAGTTCACCTACGTTAGAAGCATTATTTTCTGTTGTGAGGTTTTGGAATCACCAAAATGATAAATGATAACATGGACTTACACAGTAATGCATGTATGCAACACAGGCAACACAAAATGTTCGGGACCCAAACATATTGCTGTTTTAGTATATTTGGGGTCATATTGTGACTATTTTTAATAGGGCAACTGAAGAGCAATATTCTATTGTGGAGCTTTTTATCATGATACTCTTCCCAAATAGCATGAAAATAACAGGAAAGCTCACAATAATTTTCTTCCTCTTTCCCACACCTTCCCATTAATACTGTACACTAGATTCCCTTTAATTTAGTACACTTTCTGAAAGTCTTTGAACTAAAATCTTGCCACAGTTCGACATGATTTTGCTGCTAGTGTGATCAAACCTGTTAAAACTTGAGTTCAGAATACAGGCCTAACAGATGAAATAGGTCAACAGTTTCTCACTCTTTTGCAATCAAAACATTTTGTTTTGTAGAGATTTGGAGTGTTCTGGCATTTATTTTTTTGTACGTGTGTGACCGGAACAGGTCTGTAAATTCCACTAAAAAGGTGATTTTTACTCCAATAAAATTCTGAAAAGTGACCAACAAAAAGTCCAAAGGAGATCTTTGGTAGAATTTTGTGCCGTAGAGCTTATAACAAAGACAAAATTGCCTACTCTGCAAAATTTTGCTCCTCTTAAAAAAAAAATGCAGGTAGATCTACCTGCGAATTCGCATATTTGCACACAATTTTTTTAGGTTTTTTGACCTGAAAACCAGCAAATATGCAGGTTGCATTCCGATACATCCTCGTACGGCCAGGCGTTTCATCAAATGTTTTAAAAATGGCACCATTGGAAAGAGTGTCCGACGTTACCCAAGGCCAAGATCACAATTTTTAGGAAATTCTAGTGTTACGATTTAAGTTTGTTTTTTTATTCGCAATATTATCGCCGATAACTGAAAATACAGCTATCGATTGGGAAATTTGACACGACGTCAATAGTAGCAAGCGAGTCACCTGATTGCTCGAGAACTTACAATCAGATGAAGGGCTATCAATGTCAGTCCCTAAGCCTCGAGGAGTAGGCTCGATAACATTAACAATTATTCAATTTTTTTTTTTTTTAATTAAAGTGTCGACTCGTCCTTGGCTTGGGATGTTAAAACAGTGGTATACTATTACTCTCCAAAGTGTGTAGGCCTACGATATGTAACGTCTAACATTAGAGACTAACACTACAGTTACATGACAAACATAAAAATGACAAGCCCGTCTTAAAAATCACAAAAAAACATTAACAGTTAGAGCTATATACCAAGTTACTTAGGCCCTAAACCGACCAGCCCCCGTCGCGAAGCGACGGGAACTGACGAACCAGTAGACATATTTGGCGAAGTTTTGAAAATATCTACACAAGACCACAAATTTCGTGGTCAAAAATACCTTATTTGAATTCATACTCACATTGAATCAAATCTTTGAAGTTTTTCCTCGAATTGGTGACATCTGCGAATGTTTCACATGAAGTAATCAAGTAATAATGTAGAAAAATACAGGAAAATTGAGTCCATCAACTTATATTTCTCCGTGCGTGCGTTGTCTTCGCCATACGTCTTCGCACAGTAAAATGACGTCATAGAAAAATGGCAGCGATGGCACCAACACTATGAGAAGAGACAAGGCCAACGGAAAATTCAATTTGGTAAGTCAAGAAGCTCTTATATACTTTCACTTTTAGTCGTTGTTACGCGTGAAACATCATAGAAACCTTACAACAACATTTTAACATTAGATTGATTAAATTGACCAGTATAATCACCTGAGCGCTCATCATCGCTGATTATTTCGCTGTAAATGGAGGTGGTGGAAGTACAGCCCCGTCGCCTTCGGCAACGGGGCTGTGTATAGTTACTTAGGCCCTAAACTTTATTGTCCTGGCTTGATTCTTGAAACTGAAAGGCTTGGATTTTTTGAAATATTTTAATTTTAGAATGGAATTAACATTGATCAGTGTTGATGAATTTTAAAATAACATTGTTTAACATTTTACTTTGTATCGGAATTTAGGTCAAACATGTCGAACTTTAGGTGCGCAGACTTGGCACTTCCTTCATACTTTTGGAATTGGGCACTCAGGATGGGGGGTCTGTTGTCCGGACACTTTAGCAGATAAAAACATCATCATTTGCTCTGGATTTTCTCAAAATTTGTGCATTAAATAGCAAAAATATTTGTGAATATTTGTGCTTTGTTATATTGTCTGATATTTATTTCAATCGATTAATGAAATATTTATCACAAAGCTCCTAAAAGTGCCATCTTGTCCGGACAAACGACCCGTCCGGACATACAACAACTGGGTATAGGTCTACAGTGATTCACTACGTCGACATCGACAGCAGCCAGTTTCATTCATTCACGTCACTCGGCTCGGCTCCATCTGATCGCACGCATAATACAGCAACGCCAACTTGTATACCGGTACACACCATACACCAGGCACAGGCATCAGGGCATTTGAGTCCGAGCCCGTGTGTTTTTAAACGACTCTTGCCTTAAAAAGTCACATTTTCACGTAATATTAAACTCACCTAAGTAATATAGACAGTCTAATTGACCTATATGTTCTGTAAATTAGCACGAGTCCATCATGTTCAGTCAGAATTTTCATCGACTTTTTCACGGTTCAAATTTGACGCGTCCTTTCTAACATACACGAGCAAGGCGTAACTTCACTTTTTGTTTAGTGCATTTCCAGTTTCGCGATAGCTGATTGGTCGGTTTTCTTGAGTCGGTGAACCAAATGCATAGTCTTGCGATTAAATCCAATTAGTAATGTGGTAGTTTATTTTGCTTGTAAATTATTGTTTTTGTGCCTGTTAGAATTGTATCAATGCAATTATTATTTTAAAAATTGAAAAGAATTTCTTTCAATAAAATCTAAACAGATTTGAAAAGGATCAAAGCGAAACTCTGAGATTTTTTAATTATTGCAACGTCTTTGATTGTTGGCGCGGCTGTGCTTGTGCATGTGGCACAGAAACAGAGGAATCCATGACATTTGCTCCCGCGACAATTGCTCCGCTATAAATTCCATACACTAATCGAATGACTAACTTCAACCAGGGACTTTACACGTATACCCACCCTAAACCCTAACCCTAAACCTAATATAAATCCCTATTACAACCCTAACCCTAACCCTATATCTTAGACGAAATAAAGCCCGGAGCAATTGTCGCAGGAGCAAATGTCGGGTCACCAAAATAATAGAGATGTCATGTCATGGGATGTGAGCTGTGCATGTGGGGTGGTGTGGGGGTAAAGGGGGCGGGGTGGAGGGGGTGTGGTGATGATAGGGTGGAAGTACGGACTAGACTGTGTTAGTGAGTCTTTCGACATTACGTGTTCAAGAATAAAACTTTATTCTTTTAAATTTCTCTTTCTAATAACTTTTTTGACACTTTCCCTGGGACGATTTGCCCTAGGGAGGGGCAAAAGAAGTCCATCTTGAAGAGGGGGGGGAGAAAAAAGAAATAATTGACTGAATAAAATCTGTAAACGATAAAAAGTTATGAATTTATAAAATTATAATTGTCTTCCCAACCGCCCCCCCCCCCAAAAAAAAAAAAAAAAAAAAAAAAAAATATGACGCCGTCGCTGTCAAGCCAGCAATAATTTATGTTATCGTTTTCTGCTTTTATTGAATACAAATTTAGGGAGGATTTCCTCTTAAGCAGTTTTGGGATATTTTTATATTGCTTTGTAGAGTTTATTTAAAAAAATTAAATTGATTGATTGATTTTGTTTGATTTGTTTTGTTTTGTTTTGTTTTTTTTTTTTTAGGTAGTGAGGTTCAGGATAGAGGCTTCAGATTCACCGAAATTCGGAAAAGATATGTAAAGATCTTAAAGCAGTCCCTAATATTGCTTTAGTGATGTTTCTGGGACTAACATCTCCCTTTTGTGGGGGGGGGGGTTAGATTTTTCTCCAACAGATGGTCTTTCGTAAAGAAAAATCAAATCTCTATTTGACAAAAACGATCAACATTAATCAAGACTTAATAAGAATTCCAAATCCTAATTAATATAAGCTTGTTCATATGGAGAAATATTAGAGGTATATACTCAATAACTTTTCCCTAGCAGACACCTTTTTTCCCGTTTCAACGCAAAGTTCGGTCACCAAGGTCCATCCTTACTCACACAGACACACTCGTACACACAGGCCATTAACGTGCAGTCTATGGAAACGCATCCGTGGGCTATACCAGAAGAAGTCATTTTTACAAATCCAGGCATGGAATATATATATCACTTCATCCAACAAGAATGACTTTCATATTTTCGGCGAGAGCTAGTCACCACGAACACATTGGTATGCGAAATGGCCCTATAAATCATATTGTTTGACCTCAAGACTCAATTTAGTGAAGTGATGTCTGACCAATATCAAGAAAATTCTCCCCTTTTAATGGGAAAAGGTGGGAGTTGGGAGTAATAACACTGCTGTCTCTCTTTTTTTAGACGAGATGGGCATATGTGTTTTTAAAAGCATGCTATAAAAAAGTATAACCAAGTTAAAGGATATGTTCTAAAGATTATGTTTCCATCCGAAATGAGCGCAAATATCGTTTTGTTTTAAAGGCACAGTCATATTTGTTGCTGAGGACCTCAAACTGAGAGACGTTTTCCCGTGATTAAGGGCGCGGTGCGAACTCCGCTGCGTATTTGGGTCATATTTGTTCATACACTGTCCGTCATAAAGGTGGAATATTTTTTTTGCCGCTATAGCGACATGATTTTGCTCTGACTTTAATTTCTTGAATATGTTTGTCCCTGCTCTTACTTTTTGGGACCCTGGCTATATCTTGGACATTCTCCCAACCCTTCACATGGGCCTTTTTCCAAAAAAGTGTTGTCCACCCCCGTGATGCCCATTTTTGTCATTTTTTCTCATTTTGGGGCCCCTTTTTGTTTTCCCGGCCAATCAAGCCCCCTCAGTCCTACCCCTAGGAAACGCGACTGAGGTGTACTGTTTTATATTGTTCTTTAAGTTAAATCTATATTTCTGGTGACAGGCTTAGGACTTGAGGGGAGGGGTTGAAGTAAAAAGTAAATAGTCATTATTGATAATAGCTTATTTTGATTTATGTTTGGTTGATATTTTACAATACAATTTAGGGAAGATAGAAGTTTCCATGGGGTAAATATGAATAAAATGAATGGTGAACCCCAATCAAAATAAATTTTGACCCCTCCCCTAGACAAAAGAGACAAGCCTGTAACCATAAATCTAGATTTAATTTAAAGAACAAAACCAAATCTCCATCTCAGACGTGTTTCCCTAGGTTAGGACGGAGGGGGCCTTGGTGGGTTGCGTGAACAAAAAAGGGCCCCAAAAATAAGAAAAAATGACGAAAATGGCCATCTTCTGGGGGTGACAAACTTTTTTGAAGAAAAATCCCCGGGAAGGGTTGAGGGAGCGTCCAAGTTATGCCCAGGATCCCAGAAAGTGAAAGCGGTGACGAACACATTCAAGAAATTAATAACGGAGCAACATAATGTCGCTTGAGCCAGAAAAAAATATTCCACATTTATGACGAACATATGTAATATGATCTAGTGGCTCGGATCCAGAATTTTCATTAGAGGGGAGGGGGGCCAAATGGAATTTCAGATTTTTGGTACACCCCGATTTTTTGGGTCATACCGCATGAGCAAAAAGGTACTCGAATTTTTTCACGTTACACTGGCTTTGCGCTAAGCGGGGGGGGGGGGGGGGCGTAGGTGTGTTCAATTTTTTTTCAAAAGAAGGTCATCATTATATTGGCCCATAGTTTAAGGTTCAGTGGGTCAATCTCGGTCGTCCGCGTACATTTTCCTTCTTCTTTTTATCCCCCTCCCCTTTATTTATTTTTTTTTTTTGCAGGGGGGAGGGGCCCGTGCCCGCTCAACCCCTGGATCCGTGTGTGATCATTCACAGGAGGAGGGGGGGGGTAGTGTTCAATTGTTGCTTTCGGCCCATCAAGAAGGTTATCATTTATTGGCCAATATAGGTTCAGTGTCCAATCTTGGTCGTCCGTCCATTCCTTCTTTTTCCTTCCCCCCTTTTCTTTTTTTTTTTTTTTTAGGGGGAGGGGCCCATGTCAAAAATTGTTGTTCAAAATTTCAAAAAATTTTCGGCCTCCGGCCGTCCGTTAGGTCATACTTCAAGCCTTAGGGAACGTTTAAGGGGTAAATAGACTATTAACATGTCTTTTCTTCCATTTTTTTTATTTTCATATTATTATTTTATTTTAAAAAAAAACTTTCACTCCCTTTGGCGCCTCTTTGGGCGTCTACCCGAAAGCCCCCCAAATACGCGCATGGGGGGGGCGGGAAATTGGATTTCATGTTTGTTGTACAGTCAATTTTTAATGTCACACCAGGCGAGGAAGGGGAGGGGGTGGGGGTAGGAGTGAATATAATTCGGCCTTGGCTTTCACAAGTCATCCATACGGCGGCCAAAGGGTAGGTCGGTTGGCACTCAGGTCAGTCATGCCTTCAAAGACCTCATATTCTATAGATTTAGGCACCTTTTTTCTTCTTTGGGGTGGGGGGGGTGGGGAAGAAAAATTAAAGATTATTACAAAACAACAATGCATAGGCCTATGTGCCTTTGACATGTTAACATATTTGGTATATTTGAGTATCTGGTATAATAATGGATTCTACTAAGGACTATCCATGGTTAATTAAAGACTGACTTAGAAAAAAAGTAGTACTAAAGGTTCAATAATGTTTTTATTATAAGATAATGGCATATAACTTGTGCTGAAGATTTAAAATGGGGGCCAACAGTGAGAAAAGTCAGGGTGTCGCGGAGCGTGAAAGTGGAGGGTTAAGCTGAAGTGGGGTCTGTAACAACTAAAAAAAAGGGCCATTTTCGCGTCTCTAAACGTTTGCTGTCAAAAGTTGGAACGGGGGGTGGGCTGACTTGAGCCCCTCCAGCCCCCCCCCGGGTTCCGCAGCCCCTGAAAGGGTAGGCCTACATTCTCAGTGAGTATTACTCCTTATTTACTTGAATGTCCAGTTATTCAACAACAACAAAATATTCGAACGAATTAGCCTACAATGTTAGAAAATTTCTCCTTCAACAAAGGTCATCATAATTGGGTATTCCACGAGTCCTCGGTCCCCACGAGTCCTCGGTCCCACGAGGCGAATATTTCCCACGATCCTCGGTCCCACGAGGCTGAGTATTTTTCCCACGAGTCCTCGGTCCGCACCGAGGCCGAGTATTTTTCCACGGTTCCTCGAACCGAGTGACCAACCCCCATCAATATAGTATAATTATAATAATTATGTCCGGCCAAGGGCCAGGGTAGGGTTCGGTTGGTCACTCAGGTACAGTCACACTAGCCTGATATTTTAGATATTAGCACTTTTTTCTTCTTTTGGGTTGGGGGTGGAGGGGGTTGGGAAGAAATAAAGATTTATACAAAACAACAACTGCATATATAGGCCTATATCGGGCATCATATTTGAGATCAGGTATATTATGGTTTCTACTAGGACTAGTATAATCCATAGTATAATAGATTGACTTACTATAGAAACAAATTAGTAACTAATGGTTCAAATAATGTTTTTATTAATAAGACAATGGCATATAAACTTGGCTTGAAGAATTTAAATGGGGGCCACAGTGAGAAAAGTCAGGGCCGCGGAGAGCTGTTTTTGAAAGTGGAGGGTTTAGCTGAAAGTGGGGTTTCTGAACATGAACAAGCTAAAAAATTGCCATTTTTGCTGTCAAAAGTGGGAGGGGTGGGGCTGACTTGAGCCCCCTCCAGCCCCCCGGGTCCGGCAGCCCCTGAAAGGGTAGGTCTACATTCTCAGTGAGTGATTACTCACTTATTTACTTGAATGTCCAGTTATTCAACAACAACAAAATATTCGAATTAGCCTACACTGTAAGAAAATTTCTCCCCCTCCCCCCCCCCAAAAAACCCCCCCAAAACAGACAAGTTCTTTTTAGTGCAGCAGGGCTTCAAGAATACTTGTAATCTTACGGCACAATTTGCAGTAAAATTACAGAAAATTGGTATATGTGGTATGAAATTTTACAAATTTCCTGTAAGACCTTTTTCCTTTTTTAAAACAGAATGATTCTGTATTTTTTTATCCTTAAAAAAAACACAGAAAAGTTCTTGCAGCAAAACTTACTGCACAATAATTGTTAATACAATTTACAGTAAAATTACAGAAAATTTGTATATCCTAGAAATGTTCTGCAATTTAACAGAACTGTGGGGTGTAACACAAAGACTTACGATTGATTAAAAGTTACAATTGATTTTTTTTTTCTCGGTAGCCTCATTTGAAAACCAGGTACAGTCAAGGATTAGGATTTGGATAATTTTAAGAGTAGGGTTAGGGCTAGGGTTAGGATTAAGATCATCAACTTTGGAGCATCCTGTCAATGATGAGGCTACCGAGAAAAAAAAATCAATCGTAACTTTTAATCAATCGTAAGTCTTTGTGTTACACCCCACAGGTCTGTTTTAAAAAGGGAAAAATGGTCTTTTATTACATGAAATTTGTAAAATTTCATACCCCATGCGCATGTACCAATTTTCTGTAGTTTTACTGCAAATTGTGCCGTAAGATTACAGGTGTTCTTGAAGCCCTGCTGCAATCACTTTTCTGTTTTTTTTTTAACAGTGCTCGCCTAATTCAAAAGAACATTTTAGCGAAAATCTTTAAAAAGTAGAAACAAAAAAAACTTTTAAAGTTTCCTATAGGCACATTTTGTTTTTAGTGATTGTAGTTCCAACTTCCATTGTACCTTGCCCTGGTTAATAGGCCTATATTCCATCACTCGAGGACGAAAAGTGGTAGGCCTACTTAATTGCAAAGCCCCGCCGTCATTTATGAAATTTTGACGTCTCAAAGTGCTATTAATGTACAAAACCTTATAGTAGGGATGTCCACTAAAATTTTTAAGTTATTTTAAAGTTGTTTTTGCTAGGCTTATTGGACAGAGCACTTGAATTATCACAATTGGATGTTCCACTCAAAGATATGACCCAAAGAGCGTCTCAGATTACCAATGAGCTGCTAGAACACTTTTACAAGTTTCAGACAAAGCCAGAAAATGCAATGAAAGCTCAAGTTTATGGTAATTTGTCTTTGATTTATTAAACCAAATCATACCAAACATTTTCTATGTGTGTATCAGCATGAAATGAGATTATAGTAACACAATTGAGGCGTATGGCGTACATGACGTCAAAACTGATGGTTTGACATGTATGTTACTATACCGTATAGGGCCTGTCCCACAGGCGGCGATCGTTGTGGCGACAACCTGATAATTTCATAACTCAGGAGTTTGGCTTTAAAAGGCGATTATAAACCTAAATACGACTATATGTACACTAGGCTACAACAACAAGTTGCTACCACACTCACAACAGCAAGATCGCCAGTTGTCGCAACAACGATCGCCTCCAGTGGGACAGGCCCTTATGTGATCCAATATGACCACCGTGGAAAAATACTCCATATAGGGCATGTTTCAATAGGAACACCCTAGACAATATACAGTGTGTTCCTAAAAAAAGGTAATCCATATCAATTCTACTCTATGTAAAATGTAAAGTTAACGTATACCAATGTTCGGCATTAAATCGTAATTAAACAAGGCGCGTCCATTATCTAAGAGGCCAGACGCAACGAAGTGACGTTGGAAATACGGCTGAGAAGCGCAAAATCTATACAGCTGGCTGCAATAATAAATTAGCTCACAAAAACTCGCTTAAGAAGACTTCCCTGCAGCTGGAATGGAATTGCCCGTTCGGTTCAGCAATCTACTCGTACGTGGAGATGAAAGAAATTGATGAACTTTTATCATGTTGTTAGTCAATAGATTCTCCAGACCAGATGGAGGAAATACACATTTGGGCAAGCTTATAACATTATTGTGATGAAGTTGTAATCAGAATCTTTATTTCACATAGATTGATGTTCCAAACGATTATTGATATAAGTAGTGATCTTCTCACCTCTTGCGAAGACGCCGTCCACATGCGATATGCATGTGATATGCGGAAATATCGACCCATCGAGTAAAAATTCTATTGTGATAATGTTCATAGTGACAGGACTTTTTCTTAACCAATCGAAATGAATGTACCATCTTTGGAAAACTGAGAATTCAAGCTTTTAAAAACTGCTTGATCATTAAGCTGTAATATAATTATGCGTTATCCAGGAAGATGATTATGTGGCGTATGAGCTATTTTGAGAGCAAAATTGGCCATATTGTACAGGAATTTGATCTGACTAGGATTTCGAATTGACACAAGTGACAGGACTTTTTTTTCCCTTTGCAATAAGTTATTCCTATTTTTGAAAAAATCAGACTCTTAGCGTATTTATTCAAGTTGATCATTTCTTTGAAAAGGTAGTTGTTCGCCATAATCAAGAAAACAAAGTGAAAAAACTGTGCAAAATACAAAATGTCTATGGCAGCCTTCGCTTTGCGTAAAGTGATAGGCGCCCTCTTCCTCTTAAGTTTACAACAAGAATTGATATGGAAGTTCAAAGGTCAGTCATTTCAAAAGTATATGGTTTATTTTTGTGATATGTTTACTAAACTACTAAGTAACTCATCAGCTTTAATTTGAGACATTGCTTACGCAGGGGCCGCGGAGCGTTTTTGAAAGTGGAGGGGCTGAGCCGAAAGTGGGGGCGCTGAACAGGCTAAAAATCACAAATGTATGGTCATTTTTGCGTTTTTGTACATGTTGGCTGAAAAAAGTGGGGGGGGGGGGGCTGCAGCCCCCCCAGCCCCCCCGGCTCCGCGGCCCCTGTTAATGGGTCACAGAGTTAGGGTCCTTTGAAGGTGAGAGGTACAATACCCATTTTTTCCAAGTTTTTTTGTTTTTAGGGTATGAAACCAACTTTTTATAAAATTTTCGTCTCATAGTTTTGGGGGTTTTGTCATACAAAGTTTCAATGAAATGCAATCTCATTTGTCAAAGGACCTATCTCACTGGTAATGACATGGGTTCTCGATTATGCATGAGTCTCTGGAGTCTCGGAGTCTCTTGATTCTGCAAGAAGTCGCGAGAAAAATCAAACAAATGTCAAACATGTCCAATCTTTTAGTAGACTTCTTCAATACGCGAGCAAGTCTCTGTGACATCTTTGCGGGCGGTTGCCGCGACATCCCTTAAGTATCCACAACGTCGCAGGGACGTTGTCGGAACTTGCTAACGATTATAAGAAATCGAACAGGCTAATAATTTTTACTTGCTGGCGTCTTAAAGAAGTCTACTAAAAGATTGAACATGTTTGACTCTTGTTCCATTTTCCCTCGATGCCCTGAAGTCTCAGGAGACGTCACCACATTGTGGAAAGCGGCGCGCGTCTGACAGTAGGAAGTAGGGATACACACGCTACAGCGTGTGATCGCCCCGCTAGCCTGAGAGCACATAAAAACTTGCACCGAAATGGGCATATTTTCTTTATTTCTTAATCTTTCCAAAAAGGGCAAGCTGGGAATGAAAGTAAATTTATCTCCCTTTAAGTGGGTATAATATTTTCTAGTTTAATCCAATATTGAATGATCATTCTTCTTTAGGAGATATCAATGTCTGCGATTTTGTGAATTATGACGTGTCAAAAACCAGTCATAATATCAGACACAGTCTGCTTTGTCCGCTGATTAAAAAAAAACTAAAAGTTCAAAAAGTCAGGGGCAAATTGGGTCAGGATACCAGATAAATTTCACATCCTCCCCATACAACTGGTCAAATACCTCCACGTGCGTCAATGCATTTGGCCAAGAATACTATAGTTCAAACAGATGTTCAGATTTATGCAATAATTGGCCAGAACAGGCACCCTAGTGTGCCAAGGTGAACACCACGCGCCCTACCATATGTGCCGCGGTCCCGACCCAACAGTGGTGAGTGGCTGATGAGCTTATCGACGGGAGGGATGGTGACTTCTACATGCTCTTTCTTTCTCGCTGATATTCGTTTCTTTCCTGCCTACGATTGGATCGACCCCATGCACCACCCCTGCTCAACAACATATAACACTACTCGCTGCCGGTTGCTAGAAAAGTCAATTAACCCAATTCCACGATTATTCAGATCCTAGTAACAATTTGTGCCGGATTTAAAAGCATAGCTCTCGAAACGCTTTCCGTTCATGAATGCCAAGAATTGCAGAAACCGTAACTCCCACTCTACTACAGGTGAAGTAGGAATCGAATTATAATGGCAAATTGAATAAACTAGTTCCGTATTATTTTATCCTTGTAAAAAAAAATAATTAGGTCTTATCATATGTTTCTGCAAGTCACTATGCGTAAAACAGTCAAAGGTCAAGTCAAGGGATGAATAGAACTTCGAGAAGAAGAAGATAGCATGCATCTAAAAGAGTGCAGAGAGGCTAGCTCGCCAGTGGAAGAGAGAGACCGAGAGTATTTATCCACCGCTTCCGCGATCGCGAGACCCATGCGAGAAGATTCTGCGAATGAGACCGAGAGAGAGCTGAAAGAGAGGGCCCGCCCAACTACATAGATGTGAGCAAGGCTAAACATACCTATCGAACACTACATATGGGTGTGAGTTCTATGTATGTGGTCAACTTAGTATAATCTCTCTGAAGCAATCAAAGCTATTCATCACAACAGCAAATGAATCAGAACATATGACATTTCATAATATCTTATCCTAAACCTTCCAGAAGTTGTACAAAGTTACCCCATGCAGAAAATAAATGTAATTAAGCCTATCACTAACAAACTATTTGAATCTCTTTCCGCTATGTCACTACTTTTGCTTTTCCTACAGTCACGCGTCTCTCTAATCCAATTTAATCACCCAAAGTCCTAAGTAAGAAATCCCATATATATCCATATACTTTCAAAATATACCAAATGATCTACATGTTCCAAAAGCACATAGGGCCTATGCAGTTGTGTTTTATGTAATAATCTTTAATTTCTTCCCACCCCCCCCCCACCCCCCCAAAAGAAGGAAAACACAAAAGGTGGCCTAAAAAATCTAGAAATTATGAGGTCTTTGAAGGAATTGACACTGACCTGATGACCAAACCCCAACCCTGATACCCCTTGGGGCTATGATGAACCTTTGCTGAAAGGCCAAAGGCCGAAATTATAATTCACTCCCTACCCCCCACCCCCCCCCATTCCCTCGCCTGTCAGTGGACCATTAAAAAAATACTGATACACACCAAAAAAAACATTGAAAATCCAATTCCCCGCCCCCCCATGCGCGTATTCTGGGGGCGCTCGGGTAGACGCCCAAAAAGAGGGCCAAAAGGATAAAAGTATTTTTTAAAAATAAATAAATAAATGAAAATAAATAAAAAAATGGAAGAAAAGAACCCATCGGTAATAGTCTATTCTACCCCTTAAACGTATCCCTTAAGGCTGACAGTATGAACTAAACGGGGACGGCCGCAAGCCGCGAAAATTTTTTGAACAATTTTGAACACAATTCTGAAACAATCTGGGCCCCTCCCCCTAAAAAAAAAAAAAGCAAAAGAAAAAGAGGGGAAGCCGAAAAAAAAAAAAGAAGCGAAAATGGACGGGCCAACGAACCAACGATTGGACACTAAAACCCCTATATTGGGCCAATAAAAATGAAACCCTTCGATGCCGAACCAGCCCAAAAAACACAAATTGAAAACACATAACCCCCCCCTCCTCCCTTGAATGACACACAACCGATCCCAGGGTGACGCACGGGTCCCCCTTCCGCAACCCTGCAAAAAAAAAAAAAAAATAAACATAAAGGGGAGGGATAAAAAGAAAGAAGGGAAAATGTCCAACGGACGACGAGATTGACCACTGAAAACCTTAACAACTATGGCCAAAATGATTGACCTTCTTCTGAAAAAATTTAACATCACCACGCCCCCCCCCCCCCCCCCCCCCCCCCTCCCCCCCCTAGCGCCAAATAAGCAAAGTGTAACGTTGAAAAAAATAAATTCGAGCTACCTTTTTGGCTCCTTGCGGTATGGAACCGCAAAAAAGCGGGTGTACCAAAATCTGAAAAATTTCCAATTTGGGCCCCCCCTTCCCCCTCTACATAAATTCCTGGATCCGCCACTAAGATCTATAAACAATGTCGTCATAAAATGTGGGAATATTTTTGTACTGCTTCAAGCGACATTATGGTGTCCCGTATTCAATTTCTTGAATTGTTCGTCACCGGCGTAATTCACTTTCTGGGGATCCTGGGCATAACTTGGACGCCCCTCAACCCTTTCCGGAGGGATTTTTTCTTCAAAAAAGTTGTCACCCCCCAGAAAGATGGCCAATTTTCGTCATTTTTTCTATTTTGGGGGGCCCCTTTTTTTCACCGGCAAACCCCACCAAAGGCCCCTCTCCGTCCAACCTAGCGAAAAAACGTCTTGAGGATGGAGATTTGGTTTTGTCTAAATTAATATTCTAGACTTTATTGGCGGGTACAGTGCTTGGTCTCTTTGTCTTAGGAGGGTCAATAATTTGGATGGCACTGGATGCAACCATTACCAACTCTCCTCGCTATCCTCAACTACTCTCTACTCACAACTAACCACTGGATTCATTTTCTGCACCCCTGTCAGGAGCTATAAGGTCGAGCAATCATGAGACTCTCCTTACTATACAACAAATCCCTCGTACTACGAACAACAAAAACAAGACTTTCCATAATGCGACGTCTCCACGACTCAAGAGACTAATAATTGCGAACCCCTCTCATTACCATTGAAATAGGTCCTTTGACAAAATGAGATTGCATTTCACTGAAACTTTATGGCCCGAATTCACAAACGTGGTTTAGTTAGTCCGTGGTCTAAATCAGGTGGTTTGTGAATACCAAAATTTAGACCATGGTCTAAATCCGTGGTTGAAACAATTGATTTAGACCATGGACTAACTAAACCACGTTTGTGAATTCGGGCCTATGTGACAAAACCCCCAAAACTATGAAACCAAAAATTTATAAAAAAGTTGGTTTCATACCCTAAAAACGAAAAACTTGGAAAAAATGGGTTTAGTACCTATCACCTTGAAAGGAGCCTAACTCTGTGACCCATTACAGTTTGGACGTAAGCAATGTCTCAAACTAAAGCTGATGAGTTACTTAATATTTTAGTAAACAAATCACAAAAATAAACCACATACTTTTGAAATGACTGACCTTTGAACTTCGATTACCTTTTTTTTTTTTAGGAACACGTACACTGTATAGGCTATTTCATGGTGGTGTGGCTCAGACTCAGAGCTGAGTGTTGGAGAGGGTAGAGTAATTTTAAAATTTAAATGGCCAGTGGTTAACATTGTTCTTTGTTTTTCACCCAAATTTTTTTTAAATTCAAAAATAGTTAAATTTTTATAGATATCTACTTTTCCTTATCTGAATCTATTCCAATCATGAGAAATTCCACCGGAGCATCACTTTGAACACGCTGTAGTTTTTTATATCAATTTTTTAAACAAGAAAAGTTGATTACCTGCTGAGGTATTTTCTAAGGAAAAAACTGACCAATTAGGAAAAAAAAATGATTGACATTTACCACTGGCCAAAAGACAATTTCGAAAGCTATTTTACATTGAAAATTTTGCTAGTCTCTGCCTGTGTATTATTGAGTAGGCAGAACGCTCAGTGCATGGGTTATTGTTTGCATTGTAACTGCATGGGTGACTACATAACAGTGAAGTGGAAACCGTTCTAGTGGCTTTTTGCTTGTGTGTGGCCATCCCTACTTATAGAGCTTTGCCTTTGATCTCGATCGAGGCCCCCCCCCCCATCACGACGATCTGTACGTACGTACCGTAATGTACGTACCGTAATGTACGTACAATAATTTGTTACGTAAGCCCCGCCCACTCGAGCTGTTTCATAACATCGGCTGCAAACACAAAGAAGCACCGTGAATCAGCGAGAAATTTTAGCTGAGAAACGAACGAAGTCGGGAACACCAACTTTTTAAACTATTCTGAGACGTTATTTTCAATATCCAAAGGTATGTGATATTTAAGGGTATATGTTCTTTTAAAATCAGAACTCTGGGTGTTTCTATATTATATTATTTCATTTAAGTCCCACAACCGCAATTTTGTGTTGGATCATACTGTTGTTCATCAGTCGCTGGAACTAGGAGAAGTTCGCGTTCGCAGCCTGTAGTTCGGAGTTCATTTGTTTTGATTGTTACATCTTTATCAGTGTAAATATATTTTCTACACTTTTACCGGCTGGTACAAAAGGAAGATAAGCTAATACTTTTCTTATTTTGATTCTTCTAGTAGTCATGAGTGAGGTAATGCAATGATAAATCTAGCGATCTTTTACGGCCTGAAATTCTTAGCCTCTGCTCTGGTCACTCATAGGTTTACTAAGTCAATACAAAGTATTGCCCTAGTAGTGAAAGTGGGACTAAGGGTGGCAGGTTTGGCGCTAGTGCAGTTAAGCATCCGGCCGCGAGGCCTGCTGCTACGTGAAGGGATCGGGTTGACGGCACTTACACTTATGCATGGGAAGTACCTTATTGCAGCAGTTTTCTTCCAATGGAAAGTCAATGCAGAAAAGTGTCTTGAGCACCTACAGCCAAGTCAAGGTGGCATATCCAAAAAGGGTCTAAAAATTCTACTAAATAAAATGTTAAAAATCTAATGGAAGAATTATATTGCAATGAGACTATAGATTATCTTAATTTATTTTGCGGTAGGTTTAAAGCTGGTTTCGCTAATTATTATTGAGAAGTTTCCTCATCAACCAAGAGGGCGACAGACAGCCATTTTACAGTACTGACTAATGTTGGTTTGCAGCTGTATGTGGGTTGACGGCGACCCCCACGCACTAGCGTTAGGGCACTTACACTTTATATGCATGGTCAATTCATAATTGACCTTGCACTGGGAAGTACCTTATTGCAGCAGTTTTCTTCCAATGGAAAGTCAATGCAGAAAAGTGTCTTGAGCACCTACAGCCAAGTCAAGGTGGCATATCCAAAAAGGGTCTAAAAATTCTACTAAACAAAATTTTAAAAATCTAATGGAAGAATTATATTGCAATGAGACTATAGATTATCTTAATTTATTTTGAGGTAGGTTTAAAGCTGGTTTCGCTAATTATTATTGAGAAGTTTCCTCATCAACCAAGAGGGCGCCAGACAGCCATTTTACAGTACTGACTAATGTTGGTTTGCAGCTGTATGTGGCGTTAGGGTAGGGTGGTGTGGTAGGGTGGTGTGTAGTGGATACCAAACTGCACTAGCGCCGTAGGTTTTGCATCTTGGTCCATTGGTTTTTCCCCATGAATTTTCTTCTTTTTGCAAAAGATATTGACTCTAAATTGAAGCCTTCCTATATTTCTATGTATTTATGTTTATCATAGAATAGGTTTTCAATAAATTAGATTTCACTATCATGAAAATATAAAAATAAAAAAGACTCCTGATTTTTCACCGACTCTGGCAAAACTGGTTTGGAATGCATTCAGTCTCTACACAAAATTTTTGCCACAGTGCCGACAGAGCTTTGCTGCTAGCGTGCCTCTGGTCAAAGCGGTAATTACTCTGATTGGCTAATCGTTCAAAGCTCATCCTTCAGTTGCATGTGTTTAATTCAACACGCTTCTGGCATTGAAGCTTCGATAGAAAACGTATTGTAGCTGGGCATGACTGTAGTGATGGCACGGGGCGGGGCTTAGCACAAACAATCGGGTCTTTTGATCTGTTGTTGGCGTTTTTTTTTCCAAAATGGGTAAACTAGCTGTGAATCTTTGCCAAAATGGAAGCCTGGGGGAGGGGGGGCGGGCAAGCTTAAACAGGCCAAGACTCGCCTGCATAAATATTATGGCGCTTGGCCACTGTTAAAACAATTTCAGTGTTAAGGAAGGCACCTTGATATCAATATGAACTTCAACGGATCAAATTGTGCAGTCCGTCATAGAGAAGTAAGATATAACAAAAATGAGGTCTTACCAAAGAGTAAATGGAAGAGTTTAAATTTTGTTGTGAGTATCACTTTAACGTATGCAAATAAAACTCTTACAATAGTGCGTCTTTGGTATGCAAACAAGGTTGCTGGAGCGTGCTGCATATAATTATGGAGTTAGAAATTGTTGTGAGGTAAACATGGTAAATAAGTCTTGATCGATCTCGTCTACATGTTTGTTTTCTGTTTTTTTTTGTAGTTTGTTCTGTCATAGAATATAAAAGCTTTGCTATTTTCATGTTGTCTGGCTTGACCTAAGTGGTGGTACCTCCTAATGTTCTTTTCATCAGGTTTTTATGTTTAACTTGTCAGCCCTATTTATTCAGATCTATGTTGTTGAATACGATCTCGAGGAAGGGACGTCTGCTGCTTCACGGGTTATATCATCAGACCAGGCAGCGACCTCGTTTGACCCTAACAGCCACAGCCTCCATCTTAAGCTGGTTCGTAGTGACAAACCTACAGCCTCGCATACAGGACAAACCCAACTCCACAATCTATACATCATCCAAGGAGACAAGCCAGCAATTAGGAAGGTAATATTTTTCAAACGGTAGACCTACCTGCAGTTCAACATATCGAAGTGTTATGTAAATTTGAATGCTTTAATTTTGGAAGTGTCATTATTTAATGTGCAGCTTTAATATCTTAAGGGATATTTCTTGAAACATCTAAATCACCAATTAGAGTTCGGAACTACTACCTAGTGGCTTATTACTAAGAAAAGATATTGTCTTGTAGGGAATTGAGTTATAAAATATGTGATGCATCACATCAAAATGAGAGACAAGTCGCAGAGCAAATTCAGCAAAGGGTCAAGGAAATTGGTAAAATTTTATGATAAAGGTCTAATTTGGGGGGAAAGTATTTTTTGATTTTCTGAATCTTCAATGTTTCATGTGTGCTCTCTAAAAAATTGAGATCGATATAAAGATTAAGTGAAAATAATAAAAAAGGGATTAATTTGCCAATATATTTTACTCTTTTCTGGTGACTTGTCTCTCATTTTGATGTGATGCATCACATATGTATGTAATAAAATAACATGAGATATAGAAGCTATATGATTAACTTTTTACCAAGTTATTAGAGGGATATATGGATTATTATGCAAAATTTTCATTAAAAAATAAGTTGTGCCATATTCAGCACTTGTGCTGCACTAGCTAACGTGCCTATCAATTTCAAGTAACAGTTTAACAACTGGTAAATGTGTTATATATATTTATTTTCTCTACTAGTAACATCACCATGCCACAACTTAAGAAGATGCGAGAGGATGCCCTCTATGGTCTGTTTATAGGTGACTCCCTGTCCATGCCTGTCCACTGGTACTACGACACGTCAAATATTCAGAGAGACTTTAATGGCTGGTTGACAGGGTTTGAAGCGCCTCGCAAGAAACATCCAACAAGTATCCTGACCATATCGGCAATAGGTAATTGTTTTTGAAACCACACGCCTTTCTCAAAGAATTGGACCCCATTTTATTTTTTAACAAATTTAAAATTCAAGTTAAATTTTTGTTCATCTTTGGCCAATAACATGGTAGCACCAACCATCCCATTCTATCTTTCTATGCAAATCATGAAAGGGATTCAAGTTTCATTTAGATTGCTAATCTTATTGTTGTGAGGATACAATAATTTTTTTCAATGACAATCATTCCTAACCTTGCTTTAGCTGAGGGACCATGGAAATCTTTTTAAAGTGGAAGTTCACCTTGGAATTTTATTGGTTTTAAAAAATGCAGAAAAATAAAATAAAAATATGAATGAAAGTTTGAAGAAAATCTACCACAAAATAGCGAAGTTATGAATATTTAAAGTTTTGATTGTGTGACGTCACATGTGAGCAGCTCTCCCATGTGTTGTGTATGTAAATTCCATAAATTTGTCTTTTTCATGGTTCTTGATAAAGGAATGGGTCAATTTGATAGAGGCATGTATATTAACATATGTTTGATGATATATCGACCGCACAGGTAAAATAATTAATTTTCTTCTGAAAAAATGACACTTTATGAATTTATACTACATAACACATAGGAGAACTGCTCGCATGTGATGTCACAAAATCAAAACTTTAAATATTCATAACTTTGTTATCTTTTGGTCGATTTTCTCCAAACCTTCACTCCTATTTTTCTTTTATTTTTCTGCATTTTTCAAAAAAATTTTAAACCCAGGGTAAACTTTCCCTTTAAAGGGAAAAAAGGACTCATTGTCTCATTTGAACTGCCAGCTTTGACTTAATTTGAATGAAGGAAAACCCTTATTTTAATCATTTTTACTTGATAGTTGATAGTTTAAAGGCGTTATATAATGATTTATCATTACGATTGCAGGTGGTGCCGGACGTTCAACATTCAGTGGAAAGCAAAAGAGTATTATTGGTGACATCATCCTGCACGGAAAGCTGAAATATTGGACCAAGAATGATAGATCCATACATTACCATCAAGGTAATAGAGATACAGCAAAGACAATTTTTGTGTTGTTGTTTTTGGTTTGTTTTGTTTTGTTTTTGTTTGTTTGTTTTTGGTTGTTTTTTTTGTGGGGGGGGGGGGGGGTACATTGACTTCACAAGCTGTGTAAAAATGCAAAAATCTATGAATGACGTTAATATGAAGAGCCAAATAGAATACCTAAATAGTTCCTGAATTGCGAACCTCAATAGAATTGTGGCCAAACATGTTTGTTAAAAATAGCAATGTATATTATTCAATCATATGGTATCATGTGTGATGTTAATGTTATGCTGGTGATCTATTATTATTATCATCATCATTATTATTATTATTATTATTATTATTATTATTATTATGGAGTTTGTGTTCTAAATGATCTATTGTCATACAATTAAACCATGATTACACCAAAACCTGTTGATCCACATGCTCAAGTCCAGCCCCTTGCTGGAATGCATTCAGGCTAAACCTTATCTCATCCACAAGCTTTCATATGGAACCAATAACCATCAGCTCATTGGTACATGTACTTTATAGTGTAAGGGCTTGTTTGTGATCAGTGGCAGATCCAGGCAGGGGCGCAGGGGACACGCGCCCCCTCTATAATTTGAAAATCATTCATTGCTTGTACATGTATGTCGAAATCTGAAAATTTGGGTGGATCATCCAATTATAGGGCCTGGCGACCCCTCTATTTTCAAATCCTGGATCTGCCACTGGTGATATTAAGTATAGCGTTACATGTATTTACATGTGTTCTACAATCCTTTGAGATGATCAGTTATGATACAGGAAAAATCTAAAACATTTTTACGCATGTTTTTACACATTTAGAGAAGAAGGAAGAGAAGAGTTTGTTCTCCTTAATCCACAAATCTTGAATTCTCTCCAGTGTGACAGTAGTCATACCCTTATAATCAAACCCAGGGGGGCTTTTCATTAAAGGACTTGTCGGACATTTTATACGACGAATTTGCTCTCAGCCAATCAGATACAAGCATTTCAGTAGCTTATAACAGTTTGTCGGATAAAACGTCCGACAAGTCCTTTCATGAAATGCCTCCCAGGTTACTTAAAAATGTCTTTGTTACTTTGATAGGAATGGCAGCTGGGGATAGCACACTTAATGCACATTGTGCGTTGAGGGCAGCAATCCAAGCCTCACAGGATCCAGATGCCTCTGAAGATGCTGTCCTGTCATCCATCATGACGGATTACGTTCACTTCATGACAACACCCAATACTCACAATGATACCTATGCAGAGTCTTTTCATAGAGAGTTCTTCAAGTGAGTACATAAAAAGGAGCTAATCCAGGATTTGAAAGGCGTGGGGGTGGGGCCAGACAGAACTTTGAAAGACAGGGGGCACGGCTGAAATTTTTTAGTGTCTTTGATGACTGGTTGTCAAAGACTAGGGGTTGCACGTCTGTTTCGCTTCCCTAGATCAATATTCATTATGGATTTGGCATTCCAGAGTGACAGAGGTGATTTTGACGCCCTCAGCGCCATTCCCCCCCCCCGTCTACGGGCAAGCAATGTACATTCAATTTTTCTGTCATGCTGGTCGAGCGTAAGGGTGGGGGGGGGGGGGTAGGTGTTTAAAAAAAAATTTGGCCCTTGGCTGTTCATAAAGGTCATATATCTGCTCTAGGGTGGGTTTTCAGTCAGTCAATCGGCCAGTATTAGGATTTTTACCCATCTTTTTTTTTTTTTTTTTCTTTGTTGTTTCAGGTCATTTTGGAGCACGCTAATGTAATTTGGCACTCTTTTTGACGCCCCTTGTGCGCCTACCCCACACAATTTGTTATGAATATTCATGCCAAAATGATGTTTTGTAAAATTGTCAAGGCAATACCTTACATAAACTGTATTTGAAAGTAGGCCTAGACTTGCTGCAACGTACAATGGAGGACAGACTATAAGAGGTTTTGGATGGTTTGAGGAGCCTTTGACAAGCAAAAATGGGAAGGGCAGTTTCAGGCAGTTTGAGGATAATGCTGAAGTGTGGTTATGGGTGGTTTGAGAGTTTCTACTCAATGTCTTTACCTCCTCACAGGAGCTGGGATGCCTCTGGAGCTCCTACTCAACCAGAAGAGGTCATGACCTTTGTAGAGGCTCGGGTCAAGAAGCTTGCAAATCAACAACTTGATCACAACATAGATGGCATTGGTGCTCTTGTACATCCTATTCCTATTATCATTCAGTATGCAGACAAACCAGTCGATATAGCAGCTGAGGTAAGTGAAAATAAAGTAGTTTTTGTATAGTGAACAGATATTAGCAGCCGCCAGTTTCCAGAATGTGACCACTTTCCTTGAGAAAATTATTTTTTTAAATAATTGAAAACTAGTATCATTCAGTATGCTGACAAACCAGTCGATATAGCAGCTGAGGTAAGTGGTTCTTATGTAGTTTTTATATAGTGATCAGATATATGCGGCTGCCAGGTTCCTGAAGTGCATCTGGAGCTAGTCTTATATTTGAGTTGAAATTTTCTAAATCGAAGTGCCTAGAAAACATCAACTTCACAATGGCCAATACCAGTGAAAAATTATGTCTTATTTATTTCACTTTAAAGGTTATTTTAACAATTATTTGCTAGTTTGAAATCGAACATAACATTTTGTAGTCCTTTTAACTTTTCTCAAAGCAAATTTATTTTATATTTGTATATATATTGTCTATGTTTTTACCTTGTACAACATTTTGTAATTCAGCTATTTTGCTAAGTTTAAATCAAATGAAAAAAGTTACTAGTTATCTGTGCAATTAAGTGACCGTGGTTTATGGGTTTATTTCCACTTGGTCTAACCTCAGTTGGCCCAATTCTCTGTTTGTTTAATATCACATGAGCTATTAATGCATTTGCTCTCCTTAAAATTTGGCCTAAGTTTTCCTTGGTATAGTAACCACTTGGTTTTATTGTCAATTCGTCTAATAGACAAATTGTCCTTTTGCATTTTGGTTCAATGCCCAAATTAATATATGGTCTATTACCACTTTGTTACTGTAAGTGAGCAAGTGGTGTTAGACCAAGTGGACATTTGATGAAATGGACATTAGATGAAATCTAATAAGAAAAAATGGTAAATGGGCAAAGTGGCTATTAGATCGAAAGGTAATTAGACAAAATGGTTGGAGATTAAATGAAATTGGACCATGTGCAATTTGACAAAAGAGGCAAATTGGCAATTTACCTGTGTATATATATTTTTTTACCTCAGCAAGCAGTTCGTTTGACCCGCATGACCCATGCTTCAGTAAGTGTTGATCCGTTTGTTGATGTCTACGCCCGTACCTTACATGGTGTCCTGAATGGGGAAAGCTTGAGGGATAAGATCAGTGAGGCATTGATGGCACCCCCTATAGGCAACGTCAGGCTACCGAAGCTGTTTGAAGAGTACTCCAAGAAAGCTAGCAAGTGAGTTTCAAGGTTAAATAATAAAGGGCATGGTTTACTGCAATCGTTATGCAAGAGATGACAATGACGCAATGGACAGCTACCCCTTGTTTTCGAGGTTACATATGTACAGTGCGTCCCAGATAAAAGTATACCCAATTTTGAGAGCCTCATATTAAAATTGTATAACTTAAGTGTAA
>CALNVZ010000674.1:20462261-20510181 GCA_940671915.1 Paracentrotus lividus
TTCCCTGTCTATGCAAAGGTATGAGAAGGGTTCAGAGAAGAGGTTACAAATCTACCAGTCTGCTGTAAGCCAGTTTGGGTTGGCCTGTTACATCAAAGGAGCCATGACATCAATGTTCTTTCTTGCTTATGAATTCCATGATGATTTTGAGGCTGGTGTGTTAGCGAACACAAATTGTGGAGGTAAGATGTTTTAGTCTTGCACACATTATACAGTCTGTGTCAAATAAAATGGTACAAGTGGAAAACATTTGTTTAAAGTATGAAAATTAATAACATTCTAAAAGTCTGTGATATTTCCATAAAGTAGGAAAATCAGGCTTTCTTCTGCAATTTTGTCATCCCATTTGGTGCAGTAGATCTTGAGATATGACCAGTTTTCTATAATAAAAAAAAAAAGTACTTTGCGCATGCTTTTCTATGGGTTTCACACATAATACAGGGGCCGTGGAGCGATTTTGAAAGTGGAGGGGCTGAGCCAAAGTGGGGGGGGGGGGGGGGGGGGGGCTGAACAGACTAAAAATCACAAATGTGTGGTCATTTTCGCATTTTTGTACACGTTGGCTCCTGTAATAACCATGAATTCAGCGCATTGAAACAATAGATGTGTGCAATTTCAATTAGCCCATTGCCATACAAAATTTAGCATAGCTTTTGTTTTACAAAAGCAAATTATACAAAACAAAATGCATCAGCAAGAAGAATCTTTTAGGTCGGTACCAAATTCACACATCATTTCGTCTGTTGGGAGCCATAAGGGCATTATTGCATCTTATAGATGTTCCGTTGAGAGCCATAAGGGCGCTATTACTGTACAAAGTCAATGGTAATAGCGCCCTTCTGGCTCCAAACGGAAGATCCTTGATCTGCAATAGCGCCCTTCTGGCTCCAAGCCGACGATTTGTGAAGATTTCATACAATGTACCTAAATATTCTTTTCCCCACTGTACCATTTTTGGGGGACACAGACTGTACAATGTCTGTATACTCTGATGGTAAGTACATTCTTGTGACACATCATTTCTATTTATTTAATATCAGTGGACGTTTGGTCTGAATGTTTTCAATATTGAAAAAAAAAATAAAACCAAGATTAGTTTAAATTTAATAATGTCAAAGGTATTTTTATACAAAGGGAAAAAGTTATTATGATCTTTATAAGAACGTTTCCAAGGAAGAATTTTTAGACCTTATAAGGCAGTTAAGTACTTAACCTCAAAATATTTACTATTTAGCAGTGGTAGCTTATTGTAGGGATGTCCACTAAAATTTCAAGTTATTTTTAAGATGTTTTTGCTAGGCTTATTTGATAGAGCATTTTAAAAGAAACATTTTGGTACCTGAATTATCACAATTGGGTGTTCCGTTTCAAAGATATGACCCAAAGAGTGTCTCAGATTACCTATGAGCTGCTAGAACACTTTTACAAGTTTTAGACAAAGTCAGAAAATGCAATAAAAGCTCAAGTTTAAGGTCTTTTGTCTTTGATTTATTAAACCAAATCATACCAAACATTTTCTATATGTGTATCAGCATGAAATGAGATTATAGTAACACAATTGAGTAGATTATACAAAGATACAATTTATGGCAGTATAAAACTGATGGTTTGACATGTATGTTACCGTATGTGATCCAATATGACCACCATGGAAAAATACTCCATAGGGCATGTTTCAATAGGAACATCCTAGACAATGGGATATTTCGTGGTGGTGTGGCTCAGAGCTGAGTGTTAGACAGGGTAGAGTAATTTTAAAACTTAAATGGCCAGTGGTAAACATTGTTCTTTGTTTTTCACCCCAATACATTTTTTGTTCAAAAATAGTGAAATTTTATAAATATCTACTTCTCCTTATCTGAATCTATTCCAATCATGAGAAATTCCAGTCATAACACACATCACACAGAAGCATCACTTTGAACACGCTGTAGTATTTTTTATATCAATTTTTCGAACAGGAGAAGTTGATCTTCTGCTGAGGTATTTTCTAAGGAAGAAACTGACCAATTAGGAATAAAAATGATTGATATTTACCACTGGCCAAATGACAATTTCGAAAGCTGTTTTTTATTGAAAATTTTGCTGTTTCTCTGCCTGTGTATTATTGAGCAGGCAGTGCATGGGTTATTGTTTGCATTGTAAATGCATGGGTGACTACATCCATACAGTGAAGTGGAAACCGTTCTAGTGGCTTTTTGCTTTTGTTTGGACATCCCTACTTATTGGAACAAGGCTTATCTTTGACAATTAAGGTCTGCATGACATCTTTCTCTATAAAGAAAATGTGGTGGTTTTAAGTTGCTTTTGGGCACAAAAACTGCATTCACAGCTACACTTAAAACAATGGTGACCGATGTAAGAGTTCTCCCCCCCTTTTTTTTATTTTATTTTTTTTATATATATCATATCCATGAATAAGTGGGAAAATTTAAAGTAGAGTTGGTACTCTCTTTGTATCCCAAGTAAAATAAACATCAGTTACCATAAATTATTATTATTATTATTATTATTATTGTATCAAATACAATGCATTGACAAGAATTATAGAAACAAATTTGGTGACACAAATGTTAAAAAGGTTCAAATACACTGCTATGAGTTGCCTGGGTATAATACAGTCAACTAAATGACTTTGGTCCACAGACCTTTATCCCCTAAATCATCCCGATGTATTCAAAAACAATCATGATAAATTATACATTTGTGTATGAGAAATAAATTGATATAAAGCCATGAAATTAGAAGTCATGGAATAACACTATTTCATATCTAAAACCTGATTCCAGGAGAGAATTGTAACCGAGGTGCCGCCCTTGGTGCCCTCCTTGGGGCCGAAGCAGCAAGGACCGGCAAGTCAGTGCCAGAACGGTTCAAGTCCGGGCTGAATGTCTTGAAACCTGGTATCCAGTCCGTAGTAGAGTCATGGTGATGTAACCGAAAGGTAGGGATGCTCACAGAGATGTCAAAAAGACTACACGATAATGATTTGAAAATGACGTTCATATCCACTTGGTGTACTAGCTGATGATCGAATTCTCATATTGTGTAACACCACATCTGCTTAACTTATTTAGTTGAATGTCCAAATGGTCTAAATGTCCCTTCACTTATTTACTTTTCAAAATTTCATTAAATAAAAATTTAAACATATACATGTACACATGTATATGTTTAAATATACATTGGCTAATTGGTGTTCGACCAAGTGATATTAGATGAAATGGGTATAACCTAATCTAAATTGGACAAAATGGTAAATGTGCTCAGTGGCAATTGGACCAAGTTGTCAGACAAACTGGTTGTAGACAAGAGGCAATTCGCAGAAAATAAAAGTAGCAAATATCTTGGGTATTTTTTAAATGTTAATTTTGGTAAACAATAAAGTAAAAAAAAAGAATTAGCCTTGAAAATCCAATGTAATTTGCTGATCTCTCTATCTGATACTTTAGTATGCTTTATCTTTTGTTGTTAATCTTGAATTTTGTATGATGTATTTTTAATGTACGTAAAAAAACCTGAATGAACAAATCTCATCAGCAAATATACACATGTATATCAGAAAAGGATATCACTATTTTTCAATAGAATGGAAAGGAACTTAAAACGATTTCATGGTTTCATATATAAATTTTATTAGTATCAAAATAATAAAAATCACTTAGATTAGTTATTTATAAAGTATCCTCATCACTCCTGGGAGTTATAATTCTCAAAAAGGATACGTCTGTGTTTCAAAGACTGAAAATTTGAAAAGTGATAACTGAGAGATCATTTTCAAAAGGATACGTCTGTGTTTAAAAGACTGAAAATTTGAAATGTTCTAACTGAGAGATCATTCTCAAAAGGATCTGTCTGTGTTTAAAAGACTGAAAATTTGAAAAGTTCTAACTGAGAGATCATTCTCAAAAGGATCTGTCTGTGTTTAAAAGACTGAAAATTTGAAAAGTGCTAACTGAGAAATCATTCATAAAAGGATCTGTCTGTGTTTAAAAGACTGAAAATTTGAAAAGTTCTAACTGAGAGATCATTCTCAAAAGGATCTGTCTGTGTTTAAATGACTGAAAATTTGAAAAGTGCTAACTGAGAAATCATTCATAAAAGGATCTGTCTGTGTTTAAATGACTGAAAATTTGAAAAGTGCTAACTGAGAGATCATTCTCAAAAGGATCTGTCTGTGTTTAAAAGATTGAAAATTTGAAAAGTGCTAACTGAGAGATCATTCTCAAAAGGATATATCTATGTTGAAAAGACTGAAAATTTGAAAAGTGCTAACTGAGAAATCATTCATAAAAGGATCTGTCTGTGTTTAAAAGACTGAAAATTTGAAAAGTGCTAACTGAGAGATCATTCTCAAAAGGATCTGTCTGTGTCTAAAAGACTGAAAATTTGAAAAGTGCTAAGTGAGAGGTCATTCACTTGAAAGGATACGTATTTGTTTAAAAGACTGAAAATTTGAAAAGTGATAACTGAGAGATCATTCTCAAAAGGATACGCCTATGTTTCAAAGACTAAAAATTTGAAAAGTGCTAAGTGAGAGGTCATTCTCAAAAAGGATACACCTATGTTTCAAAGACTGAAGATTTGAAAAGTGCTAAGTGAGAGGTCATTCACTTAAAAGGATACGTCTATGTTTAAAAGACTGAACATTTTTAAAGGGCTAACTGAAAGATGTTCTTTTATTTTTAGGAAGGAGGTACTCTTGTCTTTGAATGACGTGTAGCCCTGTTAGTATTCTGAGACGAGAAAGGAACGAAGATATAGAATTACTTTCTGATTTACAGAGCAGCCGAGCAGTGCAAATAAGATTA
The DNA here is from genome assembly GCA_940671915.1 of Paracentrotus lividus. Classification (NCBI taxonomy): domain Eukaryota; kingdom Metazoa; phylum Echinodermata; class Echinoidea; order Camarodonta; family Echinidae; genus Paracentrotus; species Paracentrotus lividus. The sequence goes on from CALNVZ010000674.1 coordinate 20,467,073, forward strand.
TGAAAATGGTCAACTAGACAGATTCTGTATCACACATCACAGATTCAGATGGCGATTCATGGCAGTTTGGTACAGTGCCATATGGAGTCCGGCAACCAGTAGGCAGCATGTCACATTCTCTTTTGTATTGGGCTTAATTACTTTGTTCGGTAAGTGCAGTAGAAAAACTGGTATCTACTGAACGGAGTTAGATTAAGGAAATATCAATGTAATATATCTTCAGCTCGACCCCCTCTATATACTGCACTGTAAGGAATCGCCACAAATTGCCATGTGTATCCGCGATGTATGATCACATCTTAAGTATTCAAATCAGTATCATCTCTTCAGAGCCAGAAGGTAGTATATTTACAGAGTTAGCCTCCTTTTGGCTCTTAACATGTGTTCATTGCAAAACGGGTTATTTCCTTTTTTTCTATTTTGAGATATTGCCCATTGAAGTTGCTAAAATATGAGGGTAATGATATTTATACTTGTCCTGCTTTCGGACACAAAATCAGAACAAATTTTTACTTTATCAACTGATATGAAAAGGGCATCATTTCAAAGGTACATGAAATTTAATAAAGATTTCATTTGATGGGAAATCAAAATTATGAAAATATTCCTTTTTTTTAAAAACCAAGATATTTACCTTGAAAAGGTAAGATTTGGGTAGTTGGATCTGCTACCATCCTTGAAGGTATATTGTTTGTACTGTGTGATAGTGGTGTGTTCTGAGATGACACTCTCCATTTTTTTTCTCTCGATAAAAATGCAATATTCGATATTAATAACATAATTATATTTGCACTATCTACCTCTTCTTTACTTCAAACTAATGATGCACAAAGAACTTATGTCTTCTCATATTTTTCCTTAGATTTTTTTCCGATGTGAAATAGTGTGGAAAATTCCCCACAATATACATTTCTTCATTACTTCAAATAATTCTAAATAGTTCAAATCATTATTAATGATGCACAAAGAATTCACTTCTTCTCAAACGATTCATGACTTGTAATATTTTTGAAAAATTCTGTACATTATCTATCTCTTTAACTTCAAAGGCCCACATTCTAAAAGGTGGTTTCAAAACTGTGGACTGAAACCATGGTATATGTAAATTTTGTATTATATTAATCATGCTTAATTTAGCATGTACATTGAGATAGGTCCAATATGGATACACAAATTGTCAGAGGGTGCCAAATTTATGCCTGTTGCTACATGTATGCGTTGAGCATAATGAGTCCTCAGTTTTTAATGAATGATTCCACTATGGAGTCTACTTTTTATTTAAATTAATTGAAATAAACAGGTGATAAACAGACTTAACCATAGCAACAAGGGTGAATTTAGCGCCCTGTGACAAAAGCAGAGATTCACATTAAGCATTTCTCAATGTCCTTTCTGAATCGCGCATAATTATTACACAAAATCTACATAATTCATGGTTTCAAAACCACCTTTGAATCTTCAGGCCAATGTGTTGTAAAATGGTGAATGACGAATTCTAATATTTCTATACTTGTAATTGTAATGGTAGAGCAATTTCGAAGAATTTTATTGTAAAGGGAGAGATACTAAAACCCCTTTTAACCCTAATCAGACTGGGGTGTTTTGGGAGCTGTCAAGACTGGGGGGGGGCCATGATGGCCCCCCCCCTAAGATCTCGGCCGCCGATCGCGCGACCGCGCCAAAAATTTGCACGATGGTAGTGTGTCATGTAATCTACAAGACTGCGCTGTTAATTTTTCCGAAATAATATTGATTTATTTTATATGAATTAATTATGCTAATTTATGCATAAAATCATACTTTTTGCTCTAATTGAAAAAATAAAGCCTCTAGAATGCTAATTTTTGTGTATTATTATTCCTTATAGCATTCCTAACAATTGTACTCTGAAAAAATTCTCGTATCAAAATTATTTCTTATGTATTTTATTGTTTTATGAATTTCTTATGTATTTCTTTGTTTTTTCGACCTTTTGTTTTTCTTTGTTTTTTTCGCAAAAATTATTGAAGAACCATTTTGAAGCATAATTATGCTAAAATAAATTGATTTCAGCCAATGAAAGTGAAAATAATCATATCTTTATGAATTAGGTGAGAAAACTCAATTTGCATTGACTTTGTACACAAAATCACGTTTTTGAGCCGTTTTCGGTCTGACGGATATTTTTGAAAATTGTGCAGCGTCGTAACGGTACGACCGATTTTCGCGAAAATGGTTTCAAAAGATGCACAAAACTTGAAAGTATAAAGTCAGCGAGCAGCGCGATCAAAAAATTTCGCGCGGCGGAGTGGTCGCGGAAAATGTCGAGGGGGGCCATGATGGCCCCCCCCCCCAGTCCAATTAGGGTTAAGACAGTATCGAATTCATCTATTTAGGCAATCTGTGTAAATTTATGTACCCTTTTTCATGTTCTTCACATATTTCTTTCTTTCTCAAAATTTCTAATGCACGCAGAAACATTGTGCGCTGTATAAATATTAAATACTATGATCATTATATTGTCTGCAAAATGAGAATCATAAGAACTTTTATTCTTATAAGTTTCTTATAACTTTTCCATCTGCAGATTGAGGATTTAAAAATTGGGGAAAAGTTGGCCAAACAATTTGTTTTTTCATATTAACATGTAAATGTCAATTCAATGCATGGTTGCCAAAAAATAGGTTACACGCCTTTTTTTCTCTTCTTTCACTCATGTGAATTAACCCAATACTCACCCCTCTCCTCTCTTTGTAGACTTTAATTCTGTATGAGGGATCTTTAAAATTGGCATTAATTTTCTGAATTATGCAACCATTGATTACTAAATTTCCCAGCCATCAGCTCACAACATTTAGTAAAAGTAATAAAGTTTATTTCTATAGCTTATGGTAATAACTCAAAAATTTGAAACGTCTACTTATTTATTGACTTTCATTGGTTAAAGGGACAAGTGAAGAATTACGAAGAAGTGCAAACAATTATTGGCATTATGTTGATAAAATGAAGGCTTATTCTTGAATCAGTTCCTTTAGTTATCTCTGTATTAGTGTGTGGTTGTATTTATTACCATTCAACATATAATAGTTGAAGTTGTACCAAAGTATATATTTTGTGTTTTATTTTTAAAAACATATATCAAAGAAAAGATAAACCCTACATTTATATGTATATTAAAAAAAAAAAAAAAAAAAAAAAAAACATTATGGAGAAAGCAAAATTTACACATGCTCTTGAAGCATCAATATGAGAAAAAAATTGTTGTGTGCATACCAAATTTTTTTTTTCTTATTCAGATTGATTTATTGTTTAATAATTTATTGTTTTTTGTTTTTAATTCTGCATTACCTTATGTGTGAAGATAGCCATTTGCATTTTGACAATGTGAATTTTATATGGAAATTGTGAATTCAATGGTGTATTATGTAATAATGTAAATTTCCATGTTTTAATAAGAATCATGTTTATTTAGAATTTGTTATGCATGAATTTGATTTAATGTTTTGATTCAGAAGAGAAATAGACAAACGATTGATAAGGGTGCTATCTCACTTCGTGGAGACGTCTCCGCGGCAGAATTGAAATTTCGTCTCCGCGACTGAAAAAAATTCCATCTCCGAAATTCAGGAGACGTCTCGGAGACGTCTCTAATACTATTTATCCGTCGCGGAGACGAAATTTCTATTCTTTCGCGGAGACGTCTCCGCAAAGTGAGATAGCACCCTAAGGCAGACTGCATGTAAGAGATAGCACTGGCGTAACTGGCTAACCCTCTCCCCCACTAACAAAAGAATTGTGTCCTGCTCGACCGATTATGAATGGTCCATCCCCCCACTTACAAAAGAAAGGAATTCGTGTCTATGCCCGTATGAGAGATACATTGTAGCAGGGAGAGTACAAAATGTGGAGAGAGAGAGAGAGAGAGAAAGAGAATGAGAGGAAATAGAGATGGGGCTAGGGAGAGCCAGTAAGAAAGAAAAGACATGGAGATATACAGTTGTGCTCATAAGTATTCATAGCCCTGTCATTTTTCAAATTTTTTGAGTTATGCTGCTAACTGGATGTGTTTCATCAAACTTTCTGGTCATAAGTATGCTACCAATAACTGAACAATTAGGAAAATTTGAAATATTGAAAAATTTGGTATTCCAGGGGTATTTCATTGACAGATTTATGGAAAACACCATTTTCATAAGTATTCATACCCTAGGGGTACACAATTAAATTTATTACTTCATAACCAGGATAGTAAAAAATTTTTCTCGAAATAACCACCTGAAATATTTCTTGCAAGTGTCGAGCCTTTCTTCAGGCCTTCTGTGGGATTTGTCCCAGGAGTCCTCTGTAGAACCTCCAGGCTGATTCGGGTTGCATGGTCTTACATGTACACATCACCACAAAATGTGACAAAATACATCCAGTTAGCAGCAAGACTAAAAAAACTTGAAATATGACAGGGGTATGAATACTTATGAGCACAACTGTGCATGTATTATACATTTGCTGATGGAATTAAATAACGAAAAGGGGAGAGAAAGGTTGAAGTGGGGAAACAACCATCATCAATCGGCAATCCAGTCAATCATCAACTTCACAAAGGCAATGATTACACAGTCATACTTGTTATCGTCAACCATGGAAAAATAAGTTCCACTTAAATTCAATGTCGGAATCTGTGCACATTTATTAAGTTATGAAGATACTCCAGTAAACAGTGAATAAATGGATTCAGCCAAATTTCAAGAACAAATTCAATGAATTCTAATCATTATTTTTGTAAAAATGCTGGAAACTGAGGAATAGCGATAATGAGTATTCATGATTCCATTACACATCTTTTCACATACAAATACAATAATCTATGAATAGATTTTTCATTAAACACTTTTATCAGTCGTGTCTAACTTGAATAAATGAGAATTATTCAACCTTATTATATATTACAATATTAGAGCATTAGACATGAATTTTATAAAAACTATAAAGAAATCGTCGGGAGCTTAATAGTAAGTCTTTTACAAGAATATCAATTTAGACTCTTGTGCTTACTCATGATTTTTTTTCTTCTGTAAAATGTCAATCTTTCTTCCATCCGATATCTCACTTATCTTCTAACCTTTGCTCATTTTGTTGATTTGCAGTCTACATGTATAATCATTTCATTTAAAAAAAATGTATATCAAAATTCTTCTTCTTTTCTAGCATTATGCACGTAATGTCTCATTAATCTCATGTACATTATTCTCATTACACAAATTCTTTACTAGTGTCTTATACTACAAAATAATCTACAGTCCATATTATAATCTTTGATTATAGTATGCGGCAACTATTCCATTTCCATCTTGATTAAATACACCACAAAAAGTAAAACAAGCTCAAAGTATAAAAACACATAAGCATTCCATAGTCAGTACAAAAACAATTAAAATTTTAAAGCAGAGTTATACTCAAAATGTAAAAGTTACAAATCACACATGGATTCAAGTGCATATATGCTTACTGTATACAAATTAATTTATTACACCTTACAACTAGTACTGAATTAATTATTTTACTATTACATACACACTTCAATTAGTATACATCATACTATTTTTCTTCTTTTTTTAACGACGTTTGTAGAGGCCTATATTTCCATAATCACATTATATGCTTCCAAAGAAAAATTCAATTGTTAAATTGTCCTGTAACCACTGTGTACATCAAGCATAGCTGCCAACATTTGAAAATTCAAATTAGTAATGATCAGATAAAAAACACCGAAATGTGCGCGTAGCGCACATCAACATGTGCGCGAAGCGCACATCACGAGCGCGAAGCGCGAAGTCCCTTGCGGCCGGGGTCCAGGGCCCGCCTAAGGGCCCTGGAAGCTCTGGGGTTCTAGACGCTCTCTGGTGCAATCTGAGCCCTATTTTGGAGCATTTAAACCTTTTTTTTTTCTGTTGTTTTTAGGGTGGAGCTTAGGTTTGAGAAAATTTTTGCCAAAATTTTTTCATGTATCTGAAGATGAATCAGAATGAATAACTCAATGAAATATGAGCATTCACAATATCACTTACATTGTATCAATACATTTGGATTATTATTCAAGAAAAAAAAAGAAAAAAACCTTACCACAGTTGTTAAGAGGTCTATGTAGCTGATGCTAAAATTACTGTCTGCTCTCACTGGATGAAAAGTAAAGTTGAGTTTATTTCAGTTGTCATTGGTTCAAACATTGTAATTTCTGGATTCAGTTTCTTTCCTCATGACACATAGATTGTTATTCATTGAGAGCTCTATATGTAGCTGACTTAGCTCTCCTAAGAAATTTGTCATCAAAAGTCTCTCAAGTAGCAAGGTCCCGTCTGCTGAGCCCTTGGTGATTAGTACACTTGACAGAGTGTCATCGCTCATTGATCCTCTGAAATCAGTTTTGTTCTTTGCGCACTTGACTGAACACCCTTTCACACTCCGCATTGTATGTGTATCGTCAGGATCCCCAGCATTACTCTTCCAAGTCTATCATAACTCAGTTCACCTGATCACCCTCTGTGTCATCATAACTGTCCATTGCTTGTCAGCTCCTTCCTCTCTTAGCACTGAGTCTGGAATACTGAAGCAATTTGATAGCTCACGAACTGGTTTTCACAGTGCATCCATGCACTATGCCTGTCTTCTCCTTCTTGATGATAACATGCATGGAAACTTGTCAATGAAAAAACTTGACAGAGGTGAATTTGACATCCATTCTACATGAAATATCTGCAACCTGTGCATGGATGATGACATTGGATTTCAGTGGAAATTTGGCAACAATGTAGTCACATGCCTTTGAGTAATATGAATATACTGCTGCATAAAACTCCTGGCGATCAGCCTTGTCCAATGTGCTCTACAGTCTCTCTTGCTTCACTTCCTATGACAATCTCACTTTCTTCTCTTAGATTTTCATTCTTTTTGTAATCAAGAAGGGTCAGATCACTGACTGCCATGAAGCTTGAGGGTCACAAATTTGCCGTACAGATCACGCAGTAGGTTTCAGTTCTCGTTTTAGTTTGTGGATAAGAGGATTCTTGTCTGCAGGGCGACACTCTTCCTGTCAAATGAAGTAATGCTTTGCTCAGGAATTGTGCGAAGGCAACTTCAGCTTTGATTTCAGTGTCTTCAGAATCTCTCAGGTCTTGTTTCTTCCTTTTCAGTCACATCGCTGGTACTTGACTGAGTTTAGTTGAAGTCTTAGGTGTGAGTGTTTGTGAGCTCGTTTCTTAGCAGATTTTCTTGTCACTCCTGTAGTAACATTTGCTAGGATGACTTGCAGTTCCAGACTTCAGCTTTTGGATGTGCATGTTGGCTTACCAGAAGGTCCTTCTGTAGAAGTCTTCTGTTTTCTTCTGGTGAGGTACGTTTACATCATCACCATGCCGTTTCTGTCCAACTGAATCACTTGCTTGCAGACACATTAACTTGAGGCTGTGATAATGGTAGATAGATAGATAAATGGTATTTATTGGTATCATGTGTCGCAGTTACAAACTGAATTGTACATGAATACATCATATAAAATAACAAATAATACATTTCAGGATATTTTACAGTACAGTATATTATAAAATATGAAAATGTATTGTACATGTCCACTGCATACCATTAATTGCAATTAATACAAGTTTTAAAAATTTAGTAACATAGTCATAATGGCAAGATAAAATGGAGAGAGAGAGAAAAGATACCATTGAAGAAGGAGAAGAGAATTCAGAGAACAAAAGGAAAGAGAGAGAAAGACAGAGAGAGAGAAAGTGAGAGAGAGAGGAGGGGTGGAAGAGCACATAGAAAAAAAAAAAGCATCTTGATCGATTGACGACAAATGTTAATCATATTGATATAGATGTGAACAATACATTTAAAAGTAACTGATTAAACAGGTTTGATAAAAATGTAATAAAAAGTACTATCAATAAAATGATAATATTTTATATGAATTCAAAGTGACAGAATCATTTGACATTGTGTACTATAGAATTTGGAAATTTGGTGCACTCACTAGACTGAAGCAGTTGAGGCGTGCTTACAGTTAATCTGCTGGTTTCGCAGGAAATTGCAGACACCTTCTTGGAATGCGAAACTCTGGAAGGCTCCGATGTCATCTTAACCTTGCTGGTTTGTGGAGCTGGAGCAAGCATCCTGCCTGGAAGACACCACGCAGGTTTCTGAGCAGGTTGCTTTTCACAGTTGGATTTGCTTTCTTCTGTACAAGGTTGGTTTGGATGCTGGGTGTTGTCTTGGTCTGTTTAACAGGCCTCTTCTGCTGTGCCACTTCCATCCTCAAAAAGAGAGATGATGAGCTTCACGTGGACGAAAGAAAATCGTGCGCAAACACTGTCCCAAGCTAGCCACTCGGTACAAGCATGTTTCAAGATTGCTTGCACTATCATTACAAGACGCATTTGGAATTTTCTGGCGAGGTTAAGATTTCCTGTTCTACAACTGAGTTCACAGAAAGTGGAGGAACGAGCGATCAGATGAGAATGAAGTTAGTTTGAGCATGGTAACGCTTTTGATTCCCAGCTTTGCGCGGCAAGAATCAATGAGATGATTTGGGCACCTAAGCACCGAATGAGAAATTTAAGGCTAGACACATTTTATTGAGGCATTACTACCCACTTCCTTTATTCACACCTGTCGATGAGACGCAGAGTTTGCATGTGTCTCTGACCCCACATTGCTTTATCACTTTGACCGATGGGAGCTCAGATGTTTCTCCATATTCTGCTACTAAATATCAGCATCCTGCGCAATGTTTTCACCAGTTTCCTGCTTCTCCCAAAAGTTTTGAGGGAGATATAGAGCAAGAAATTTGCTTACCGTCAAAGTAGTTAGATATACTATTTGGGTACAATTTAACTGGGCGTATTATACCCATCAGTTGAAACTTGCAAAGGGTCCTCCGCTTTTTCATTGCTGAGAGCAATCCGCCTTGCTTCATTCTTTAGCCATTCATTGTAAACAAGGCATTAGCAGTTTTGCGTCCTTTGCACTGGAAAATTCTTAACGCTCCTCAAATTTGGAAAGGCTTTCCGTAACAATTTGGCCCCATGTGACTAGCCAGCAGAAAGAGGGAATATTGTGTTCAAGTAGAATGATCGTAAAACAAGCACTCAGCTCGCGCGTAACTATTTATAATCCTGCGAACTACATCTCCTATGAAGTTATCTTGGTGTGGATAAGATTTCAGGATTCAAAATTTCCGCGATGTGAAGTTTTGAGATTGGTATGCAAAACAATGTCACTACGCGCAGCGGCCATGAGACAAGAGGAGTATCCTTCGACAATATCGTAACAAAATGGCATGTTGTTTGTTTTTCCCGAATGTGTGATGAAGTCATACTTGTGTCCATATTTGCTGTTGTAACAGTCCCTTTTTACCGCTCTCATTTTCACCATTTATGGTCTCATATAATCTTATGTAGAAGAATATGTAGAGCATTATTGAATGTACGGGCGTACGTCGCTAGCTACAATCAGCAAATACTAGCTATCACTACACTAAAATTTGCCTGTGTGTATATGCTATCTTATAACTGTATTCAAACATGCATTGTGTACTGCAATGCCTTCGCCTCTACTCGAATTGCGCTGGTTTTCGTCTTCGCTGTGGTGTGTATGCACGTAAGTATTGTCACGTGCATACTTGATTGGGCGTATCCGTCTGGCAATGAGCGAATGGGCGTCTTTGCGGTGTGTATCCTTACTTATGTTGTCACGTACGTGAGCTTACGCGCGTGGTATCGCTTGCGTAGTGAGAATACTAATTCATATGAGCATATGGCAGTGGTATAACACGTGCTGGTGAAGTGGTCATATAGATATGATCTAATACATGATTCATAATGTGCGCATCTATATTATCGTTAATGTTTTTAAAGTGATTTTTTCTTTGGATATTTCGTTTAGTATTCGTTATATAAGTGTAAAAATTCTTAATAATTACGAATTTTTCGTAACAGTTGGCAGCTATGCATGTTACATGTACACAAAGAGATATGTGTATAATGTATAATACATATAAAACAAGAGAAAATATTTAAGGCTTTCTTGCCTTAATATCTCAAGCCAAAATTCATCCATGACAAGTATCCCCAGTGCTATTACAAACATGTGGGCAATAACCAGTGGCATCAGTTATGAAATAATTTACACTTAATTTATCATATTGTAAGACTCAAAGCCTAGAATATGAAATATACATTTAAAATAATGAAATAGCTGTCCTGTACGTAATAAATAAAAGTATAACTATAACAATCTATGAAATTTCAGTTGCACATCTGGAAGATATAAAAGTACTGACATGGCACACTAATCAATTAAAAACAAGAAAGATATATTTATGTAGACTTGGTCATAAAATAATTATATTTTTACCTCTAAAAACAACATTAATATTCTTTGAATTATAAATTAGGAATTTCAGTTTTAAAAAGGGCAAGATCAGTAGTTTATACTCTTGTCAAGAGTTGGTACATGTACATGTATACTCATTTATGAAATAAAAAACCCTGATATGGTCATGTGTCACATATAAAAGTAGATTTTTTCCAGTTAAGCCAGTTAACCAAATAATTAATAACTTAATAAATACTTCATGCACACGCCCTCATAGACAATGCGTTGCAGGCATTGAAAAATTGCAACAAGCAATTTTATAACAATAATTGTGTTTTTTCCCACTTATCTTTGCATGTAAAATTCAAACTTAAGAATACAATGTAATATTTGAAATGACGTAATAGCTGCAGTGTAGGTAAGGATTCAAATTATTTCAATTCAAAAAGGAATTTCAGCTGTGCAGGGAAATAAAATAGTACTGTAGTAACACAATAATCCTATAAAAACAGGCAAGTAATATTTATATTGACTTGGTCACAAAATGATATTATTCTTACAAATTTTAAAAAAAATAACATTAATTTCTAAATATTTAATTATGATTTTTAGTATAAAATGAGGCAAGATCAGCAGTTTATACTGTTGTTAAAAGTTGGTACACTTGTAATTCATTATAAAAAATTCAAGTTTTATGTAATGTACTCAAAATGAATATGATGTCCAATTCTATCTATTGCAGATGTATCTCATTTGATGTCACAATTATGTGTAATGCAAACGCAATGCAGATGAAACTTGTTTAGCGAGTAAATATTCATTTTAATATTTACAGTTACAAAATGTAATTTATCTACATGTAGGGCTAATTCTGGATACAGTAAACAAGTGGTCACCTGACTTTGGTCATGATAAGTTGTATCACATGATGAAATCACATGACGCAGTGATTACATGACTCTGCATAAGCTTTTGTCCCAGTTGTAGGAATCTGGTTCATCTGAAAATGAAAAAAAAAAAAAAAAAAAAAAAAAAAAAAAAAAAAAAAAAAAAAAAAAAAAAAAAAATGAATGAATAGAACAATGATACATTAATAACAAAATTAGGAAACATACATTTAAACAATGTTTTTTTATATTATTTATAAAAGATTTTGAAACGGCTGAAGTTAGTTCAGTTCATTTCAGTTTTAATTTCTAATTCATAACATATACATTTTACAATATAATTACACAAATCTAATAAATTTACAAAAAAATATAAAAAATAAAAATAAAATATAGTCGGTGGAGAAAAGGCCATTCACATGGTGTTAAAAACGTACCTGAAGTTTGTGACTCTCCATCTCTGGCCATTTTCTCATCCTTTTCTTTCTTCTTCTTGTCCTTTTCTTTCCTCTTTCTCTTGGCCTGTCTCTTTCTCTCCTCTTCTTCTGAATCTTGGTCGTAGATGGAGCCGTCATCAGTCCTGTCCTCTGATTGGCCAAACCGGATGTTTGCGCAAGCCCCCCCCCCATTTTTTAATGGCGCAGAAGGTGAAAAAAAGGGGGGAAAAGCAAGGAAAAAAAGAAGAAAGTGAGAGAGAGCAAAGGAGAAAGAGAGATTCATTATAAGATCAAGTAGAAAATAATTAGAAAAACTGCGACATGCACCGGGCGAGACCCACAATGGGCGCCGCTTGATTCCAACATCAATGCCTGTGAGGGGGGGGGGGGGTAATTGTCATCGGGGGTAGTTGACTGGGTGTACTCTCCGGGGTAATTGTCCGGGGGGGCGTGTAATTGTCCGGGGGTTATTGTCCTGGGGGGTAATTGTCCTCTGGGGGGTAATTGTCCTCCAGGGGTAATTGTCCGGGGGGTAATTGTCCGGGGGGTAATTGTCCTCGGGGGGTATTGTCCGGGGTGAGTCGGTAATTGTCCGGGGGTGATTTGTTTCCAGGGGGTAATTGTCCTAGAACCATGACACACATGAGCCAATCGTTACAAAAGAGTGTCATTTCAGTTTTACAATAAGGTGACATGAAAAAAAGGCTAAAAAAGACATCCTCATCCTAAATTCTCAACATAGTGCTGCATTTCACTCTACATTACAAAAAATTAGGGCATTTGTGATACAACTTGAGGACACCAGCTAAATTTCTATGCTCCAAAAATCATGAGGATATCTTGAAAATTGGACATTTGATGCCTATTTTGATATTTCATTAAACTTCATTTTCAAGTAACTTTTCCGGAGAGGACACATTATTTGACACCAAAACAGCAATTGAAACATCTTGCGTAACTAAGAGATTCAGAACCCTTTGGATGTATTGTGTTCTGATAGCCATGTTGGTAGTGATTGATCAGTTGTGACTTGATATGTCAACTAATTGCCATGAATGTTGAGTAAAATTGTACAAAACTTACAATTTAAATTCTCTGAAAACAACTAAAAAAGCAAAACTGGTGACAAAATTTGACATATTTAAAATACATTGACTGATCGGCATCTTATAAAAACAACACAAAAAGAAAGTTCCCTCCAGGTCAGATATCAATCATTTTTTAATTAGGAGGATTTAAAAAAAATTGAATTACATGTCCATGTAGGGAATTTAATTACATGTACCGGTAGCTACCAGGGGAGCAAATTTTAGGAAAAATCATCAAGTCATGCTTCAGTGATTAATGGTTGAATGCAAAAATGTCATTTTTTGAAGTCCACAAGCCTAAAATCACAACTTTGATTCAATGATATCGGACCCATTTTCAGATTTTAAACATTTTACACATCAGAATGTATGCAATACGCGCTTCCCAACATACATGTACAGAAAGGAAATTTGCGTCAAATTTCACGGTTGAGTGAGCATGCACCAAAAATTGTACTTCTTTGCCATGGTATACATGTATTCGATTAAATATGATGGAATTCCTGTTTTGGAAGTGTATGCAACCAATATCACTTCCTTCAAGGATGAATGAACCCATCAAACAACCAAAAAATAGGCCATTTTAGAATTACAAAGAGGTATTTCAGTAATTTTATGCACTAAAAATAATCTCAATGACAGTTTTTTGTTGTGTTTATATTCTTTAGGCACGTGTCAATGATCCTCCGGCATTTATTTACAAATTTGTGCTTCAATGAGCACGTGAGACTAGAAAACCTATTTTGTCATGTATGGACTAAAATTTGAATGGTCTCTTTGATTAAACAGCACAATCGTTTTTGGGGAGTACTTCAGAATTTATTTTCACAAAAATCCCGATGTTTCACGCCTCGCTGGGCACAAGATACAAGAAAATCATGCAAATGAGAAGAAAGTTTAGGGCTCTGTCAAGGTTCGGTGACTTACCGGATATGCAATTTGAATCAAGATCATGTTAATTTTTGACCATCTTAAGGACTGAGTGTCAAGTCTCATGGAATAACTCAAGGTAGAATGAACAATAATCATCAATGAATTTAGGCCGAATTTCACAGTTGTCAGATGATTGCCTCCCCCATTGACTTTGTGTACAGAGGTTTAGCAAAAAGTGAAATTTGGCATACTTTCATTGTTAATTTTTGTCCATTTGACTTTGAGTTATTCCATGAAACTTGGCACACAGCGTAAGGTGGTCACCAACTAACATGATCTTGATTCAAATTGCTTATCCGGTAAGTCACTGAACCGTGACGGAGCCCTAAACTTTCTTCTCATGTTCATAATTTTCTTGTATCTTGTGCCTCGTGAGGTGTGAAAAATCTGGATTTTTGTGAAAATAAATTCTGAGGTACTTCCCAAAAACAATTGTGATGTTTAATCAAAGTAAAAATTCAAATTTTAGTCCATACATGAAAAAATACTTTTAGGTTTTTTAGTCTCACATGCTCATTGAAGAATAAATTTTTAAACAAGTGCCATAGGATCATTGACACATGTCCAAAGGTTCTAAACATAACCCAAAAAATGTTATTGAGATGATTTTTAGTGCCTAAAATTACTGCAATGCCTGATCATTATTCAAAAATGGCCTATTTTTGTTTGTTTTATGTGTTCGTTCAATCGTGAATGATTAGGAAAAGTTGAAATACACTTCCAAAACAGGGATTCAATCATATTTGATCGAATATACCACGTACAATTCACAAAAACAGCAGTTTTTGCAATTTCAACACAGTGCTCACTCAACCGTGAAATATTACCATGAACACATTTTGTATGTTAGGGCACACATGTGGCATCTTTTTTGACAAGCATGATGTTAAATTGTTTTAATATTGTTCAGAAATCATTAATCAAAGTTGTGATAATCGCCTTGTGAACTTCCAAAAATTACATTTTTGCATTCAACCTTTACTCACTGAAGCATGACATGATTCTTCTTCTTAAAAATCGGTCACCTGGTAGCTAATAAAATTACCTACGCGGACATATAATTAGATTTTTTCAATTCCTCCTGGTTAAAAAATTATTGATATCTGAAATAGGGGGAACTTACTGTTTGTGTTGTGTTTATATAATATCATTGCAAATAGATGAAATTCTAGAGGCAAGGGATGCCAAACCCTTTCAGCTTTCCACTGGAAACTACATGTACAATGTATGTCCTGGGAGTTATGTAGAATTTGGAATGTCACAAAAATGGGAAAAATGGAAATCATGAACACCAATTATAGTAGCAGAGTATGATCAAAGAGTATGAGAGTTGCGAGACACGACAAACTGGAAAGCTGCCATATCCAAGAGGTAAATGCAATTCCATGACTTTTCCAAGACCAAAATCCCCTTTCCATGACTTTTCACAAATTTTCCAAATTCCCTGACTTTTCCCTGACTTTCCATGACCACAAATTTTTCGAGGATTTTCCAGGATTTTCCATGACCGTGGGAACCCTGCCCTCTACCTACCCATCTCATCCTGTCTCCTTCTCTCTCTTCCATTCTTATATTCACCTCGGTTTGTGTCTATGAGACCATCATGAGGATCTGATCTAAGGTCTGCCTCATCGCCCCTAGCCATCAGGACCTGACCCCTCCACACCCCTCTACCTACCCATCTCATCCTGTCAACTTCTCTCCCTTCCATTCTTATACTCACCTCTGTTTGTGTCTATGATAAGACCATCCTGTGGATCTGATCTAGGATCAGCTTCATCGCCCTTAGCCATCAGGACCGGACCCCTCTGTCCGCCCCTCTGTCCGTTGATTATCTCCTTGGGCTGGTCTGATGACACAGTAGAAGCACTCTCGGAGGATGACCTCATTCTCTTGGCTGGCTGACCTGAATGAATAATAACAAGGGAGTGTTTCAAGGAGTGAAGATTGCACAAGTGTGGGTTCGTGAATACATCTGTTGACTGGGGTAATAACAAATTTAAATTGTAAGCGCTCAGGTCATAACTGGTAAAATGCTTTATAAGAAGCCAATATTTTTATTATCACTATCACTTCGGCAATGAAAGTCTGAACAATTTTGGATAAAAAGTCTTCTTACACCATTTCTCTGGGCACTCCAACTTGAAATGGGTTTGAAAAGAGATTTTTTTTGCCTTAGGTAGAGTAACATGCAGTAACATGATAAGATGCTAACGAGGTATAAATTACCAGAGAAATTTGTGATTAGGTTTTTCACAGCACACAAAGGATTTGCCGTAACCCATTGCCAAATACGAATATAGAAGAATTTAGAAATAGCTTGATCTCTACCCTAGAAAAATTGAGAGTAGATAAAACATGTTGTGCTCTTATGAGTGATTTTAATATTAACATTAACAATCCAGAGCCTGTCGCAGATATTTTTGTAACATCGCTCAATTGTATGGGATTACAACAGCTTATAAAAGAATGTACAAGAGTTACTAACTCATCTGCATCCCTCATAGATCATATATATACAAACATACTGTCGAGTCACATTCATGCTGGAATAATTTTAACTGATATGTAACTGACCACTATCCTATTTTTGCTACTTTCGATAATGGCTTTAAAGTAAAGCACTCGCAAGAAAAAATAGTATACAGAAATTATAAACGTTTTGAAAAAGATGTTTTTTGTCAAGATCTGTCAAAGGAAAAGTGGAAAGACGTTCTGGAAAGTAACGATGTCAACATTGCATATGAAAATTTCTTGCAAACTTTCAGAGGTATATGTAATAGTCATGCACCGATCATAGAACAGCATGGAAGAATAGACAGGAAGAAGAAAGATAAACCCTGGACAACAAAGGCTATTAAGAAATCAATCAAGAAAAAGCATAAATTGTTCAATAGAGTTATAGCGTCTAATCATAGAGAAGACTGTGTATCAAAATATAGGAAATATCGCAATGTAGTGTACTCAGAACGGCAAAGAGAGAATATTACAGTACATTATTTATGACAAATAAAAGTAATACCAGTGGGACATGGAAAATAATCAATGAGTTACTAAGCAGTGGAAATAGAAAATCTAAGATAAAAACCGTAGAAAAGCTGTGTATCGAAACAGAAATAGGGAATGCCTTCAATAATTTCTTTGTTAATGTTGGCCCTAGTCTTGCCCAAAAAATTACAAATGTTACTCCTGATAATCTTTTTAAAGAATATCTTGGATATCAAGCCGACACTTCTTTATTCTGGAAACCAATCACAGAAATTGAGATAAAAAAAATCAACTTTTATTACTAAAAGTAGATAAAGCTTCTGGTTATGACAATCTGCCTGTCAGATTAATTAAAGATGCATCAGATTTTATTTTGAAGCCACTATCATATATCTTTAATCAATCTTTTCTCACTGGAAAATTTCCAGATGCACTGAAAGTTGCAAAAGTAACACCTATTTATAAAAAAGGACCAGAAGACTCTCCGGGCAATTATCGTCCGATTTCAGTACTCCCAGTGTTAGCTAAAGTGTTTGAAAAACTAGTAAATGTGAGATTACTAAACTATTTTGAAACAAATGACATATTTTACCAGCAACAGTACGGTTTTCGTAAAAAATACAGCACAAAATTATCTTTGATTGATCTGACGAATGACATGATCAAATCACTTGATGACAAGAAGATAACAATGGGGTTGTTTATTGATTTCCAGAAAGCTTTTGATACAATAAATCCAAATATCTTATGCCGTAAATTAGAACACTATGTTGTTCGAGGGATAACTCTATGCTGGTTTAAAAATTACCTCTCAGACAGATATCAATATATTAATTATGGAGGCCATAATTCTTGTAAAAAACGTACAACCTGTGGCGTCCCCCAGGGGTCCGTTTTAGGGCCCACACTGTTTCTAATATATATTAATGACCTGCCGAACTCAACAAATTATTTCAACTTTCGACTCTTTGCTGATGACTCAAATTTATTCCATACTTTCCCTCCTGGTATAAGAAATATTAATTTAGAAGAAGTTACTGTGCAACTGGAAAAGGTATCTAAATGGTGCAACGCAAACAAACTTACTATAAATCTGTCCAAAACAAACTATATGCTTATTACAGGGAGAAGACAAACAATTGAAACACATGGTGATGTAATCATAGGGAATACAATTATTAAGGAAGTTGAAGCTGCATCATTTATTGGAGACATTATTGACAAACACCTGACCTGGAAAGAACATATTCAAAAAGTCAACAAATGTATTAGAAGAAAAATTGGTATTTTGTACAGACTCAGGTTTTTTATTCCTAGACAAGTGTTAGTAATGCTGTATAAATCACTTATACAACCCCATATCACTTACGGTATTGAGGTATGGGGTGGCACTTATCACACTAACCTACAATGCTTATTCCTAAGTCAAAAAATGGCGGTACGGTAACATATGGTATGGTAGCATTTTCCAGTTGCACAAGTTATCTATTTGTACCTTCATGCATGACCTTGTTTATAATAATCTACCATATACACTTACCAGATATTGTTCTTTAATACAACATGGGCATAGCACAAGACAAAAAGAAAATGAGAAACTTCATGTACCTAAATTCAGATCAAAGCAGGGACAATTTTCCTTAACGTATACAGGTACGAGCTTTTGGAATGATTTACCATTGGTATTAAGTAAAACATTATCAAGACTTTATTTTCGCAAACTTTTGAAAGAATATTTACTCGAAGAATAAATCAATCATGAATAAACAGGTAATTTTGCACCTGCAGTTACAAATTATTTTTTGCAAAGTTTAAGGACTTATATAACATTTAGTACACTATTAGACTACAAATTTATCATGATTATAGTGACATGTTTTACCTTTGCATGTATCTTATATTGTAAATACCTTCTGTTTAACCATTGTAAATATCTAATTATTGTATTCTGTAAGAACTTCAGGTATCAGACTCGATTAGCATAGTCATGCTATTTTCTGATCCCCTTTTTATCCTTATATTACATCTCTGTATATCAAATGCCATGTAAAAATGTGAATGTATTTTGATGATGTCAATTGAATGGATAAATAAAGTTCAAGTATCAAGTATCAAGTATCAAGTATTGTTCCTGATGATTATGTATCAATGAGTTAATACCAACCTATTGATCCTGATGATGATGATGTATCAATGAGTTAATACCAACCTATTGATCCTGATAATGATGTATCAATGAGTTACATGTAATACCAACCTATTGATCCTGATGATGATGTATCAATGAGTTACATGTAATACCAACCTATTGATCCTGATAATGATGTATCAATGAGTTACATGTAATACAAACCTATTGATCCTGATGATGATGTATCAATGAGTTACATGTAATACAAACCTATTGATCCTGATGATGACGTATCAATGAGCTAATACTGACCTATTGATCCTGATTATGATGTATCAATGAGTAAATACTAACCTATTGATCCTGATGATGATGATGTATCAATGAGTTAATACCAACCTATTGATCCTGATGATGTATCAATGAGTTAATACCAACCTATTGATCCTGATGATGATGTATCAATGAGTTAATACCAACCTATTGACCCTGATGATGATGTATCAATGAGTTAATACCAACCTATTGATCCTGATGATGATGTATCAATGAGTTAATACCAAAGTATTGACCCTGATGATGATGTATCAATAAGTTAATACCAACCTATTGATTCTGACCATGTATCAATGAGTTAATACCAACCTATTGATCCTGATTATGATGTATCAATGAGTTACATGTAATACCAACCTATTGATCCTGATGATGATGATGTATCAATGAGTTAATACCAACCTATTGATCCTGATGATGTATCAATGAGTTAATACCAACATACGGATCCTGATGATGATGTATCAATGAGTTAATATCAACCTATTGATCCTGATGTTGATGTATCAATGAGTTAATACCAACCTATTGATCCTGATGATGATGTATCAATGAGTTAATACCAACCTATTGATCCTGATAATGATGTATCAATGAGTTAATACCAACCTACTGATCCTGATGATGATGTATCAATGAGTTCTTACCAAACCTATTGATCCTTGCGATGATGATGTATCAATGAGTTAATACACATACGGAATCCTGATTGATAAGATGTATCAATGAGTTAATATCAACCTATTGATCCTGATGATGATGTATCAATGAGTTAATACAACCTATTGATCCTGATATGATGTATCAATGAGTTAATACAACCTATTGATCCTGATGAATGATGTATCAATGAGTTAATACCAACCATTGATCCTGATGATGATGTATCAATGAGTTAATACCACATTGATCCTGGATGATGATGTATCAATGAGTTAATACAACCTATTGATCCTGATGATGATGATGTATCAATGAGTTAATACCAACTTATGATCCTGATATGATGATGTATCAATGAGTCTAATACAAACTCTATTGATCCTGATGATGATGATGTATCAATGAGTTAATACCAACCTATTGATCCTGATATGATGATGTTCAATGAGTTAATACCAACCTATTGATCCTGATGATGATGATGTATCAATGAGTTAATACCAACCTATTGATCCTGATGATGATGTATCAATGAGTTAATACCAACCTACTGATCCTGATGATATGTATCAATGAGTTTAATACAACCTATTGATCCTGATGAATGATGTATCAATGAGTTAATACAAACCTATTGATCTGAT
Organism: Paracentrotus lividus; assembly: GCA_940671915.1. Classification (NCBI taxonomy): domain Eukaryota; kingdom Metazoa; phylum Echinodermata; class Echinoidea; order Camarodonta; family Echinidae; genus Paracentrotus; species Paracentrotus lividus. Next base: position 20,487,527 of record CALNVZ010000674.1, read on the forward strand.
GATGATGATGTATCAATGAGTTAATACAAACCTATTGATCCTGATGATGATGTATCAATGAGTTTAATACCACAACCTATTGATCCTGATGATGATGTTATCAATGAGTTAATACTCAACCTATTGATCCTGATGATGATGTATCAATGAGTTAATACCAACTATTGATCCTGATGATGATGCATGTATCAATGAGTTAATACCAACCTATTGATCCTGATGATGATGATGTATCAATGAGTTATACAAACCTATGATCCTGATGATGATGATGTATCAATGAGTTAATACCAACCTATTGATCCTGATCATGATGATGTATCAATGAGTTAATACCAACCTATTGATCCGATGATGATGATGATCAATGAGTTAATACCAACCTATTGATCCTGATAATGATGTATCAATGAGTTACATGTAATACCAACCTATTGATCCTGATGATGACGTATCAATGAGTTAATACTGACCTATTGATCCTGATGATGATGTATCAATGAGTTAATACCAACCTATTGATCCTGATGATGATGTATCAATGAGTTAATACCAACCTATTGATTCTGATAATGATGTATCAATGAGTTAATACAAACCTATTGATCCTGATGATGATGTATCGATGAGTTAATACCAACCTATTGATCCTGATGATGCTGAATCAATGAGTCAATACCACCATATTGACCCCCTAATGATGATGTATCAATGAGTAAATACCAACCTATCGATCCTGATGATGATGTAGAGACGGAGTCGTCTTCTCCCCTGTCGATCCATCCGCTCACCTCCCCTCGGTTACGCTCCTTTTCTGCTTCCTAAAGCAACAAATGTAAAAAAATATATAAGTAAATATATCATTGGAAGAAATATTACACGTATGAATGTTCTCAAAAGGAAAAATGAAAGATGGCTTCAAATGATAAGAAATGAAAATTCATATGACGATGAAATTGATCCTAGGTTTATAAATTCATTCAATCTTGAGAGTTAAATTAAAAGGGATTCAGCAAAATTGGTAGTATTCACCCTGGTGTTCCTCAGAGTTAGGTAGCTTTGTGACAATTCATTGTAATATGTACAAAAAATTTCATACAAAATAAGCCCAATTAGGCCATGTAAATGTGTCTCAGCAGCAAGAAATTCCTTGAGTGCTGTGTGCTCCTCTGTGCTTGTTAGACACTGCAACAAATAATGGTGCAATGTCGATTCAATCTGGATAGTGCTTTCATACATAACAGGTGAATTGAATACTGTAATCATGGAAATATTCGCGGTACATTAATTTACGTGGATTTCGCGCAAAGATCGGCATGGGCGCATTTAAAAATGTGCAAATATATGAGCATGCTCTTTTATGCAAGTATTGGGTGCATTCAATTGCGTGCTTACTAAAATGCAGCGTAAATTCAAGAACCTGTAAATATTCTTTGGGGTCGCTCAGCGCGAAAAATTAATCGCGCGAAAATAACAACGAATACAGTAAGATGATTGACTGCTAACTTTTCCACATTCAGCATCGAAGAAGGAATGCTATTTTCCCAAACTTCATGTACCATCTTAGAATCCAGGCCATTACATGTCAATCCGCTGTTATAATGAAAATGAACCATGAATCCTACGTTCTCCTTCTCTAAGCAAAAACCAAAAAAGGTTGTGTTGCCCAACTGGTTGTGTTCATGAATACTCTTTTTAAAGGCTATTTTACAACACCTCACCTTCCACATATGCTAACACTCAGTACTTCGTTGTCCGTCTTCCAGCAAAAACCCCCAATTACAAGTAAGCAATGTGTACTGTACAAATATCACATACCCCAAATAATTTGAATAACACCAATGGCCATTGGTGATAGGCTAAACTATCAACACGGTGCAACCAACTTCTGCTTGAAAGACTGACGGGACAAACGTAATTTATCATGTGATAAAGTTTTGACCAATCATATGGCAAGATTCATGACATGTGAAAGATAATCACTGCTTAGAAACACCAGGTGAATATTGTAGCAAGTGCTATAAAAGTTATCTATGATTATAAGTTATGATAAATAATTAATTTGATGTGTGGGAAAACAAGGGTAGTTTACCTTGAATCTCTTGCGGTACCTGTGGATGGCCTGGTTGTTTCCCTGGATGACCAGCAGACGATTGAAGCGGTCCTTCAGAAGCTCCCAATCTGGACTGTGAGGCATCCCACGACTCCAAAGTGTCTCCTCCATCTCCAGAGCTCTATCAAAGTACTTCCTTGCATCCCGGTATTTCTTAGAGGCTAGGTGGATGTCACCCACAAAGTAGAGACTGCGGGCAGTGTTGGGGTGCACACCTTGGAGTGTTTGACGTCCTTCAAGGGATCGTAAGGCAAGCGGGAGAGCATCGTCATACCTAAAGGAACCATGCAGATTAAAAGCATTAGCAATAGTAAGTTCACCGAGTGTCTCTTAATATCAAAGCCTGGGAGAAGTTTTCTAACTTGTAAAGTATACTTTCGGTCTCTAAGGAGTTATGTATTTTTAGAGTAAAAGTCTTATCCTCAAATGAGTAAAGCAGAATGCACCAATTAAAGTGCTTTATGAAAGGTTGAAGGCATTTCTTATGATACAATAACCAGTAAAGAAAAAGAGACCAACACATTTATTTCCATGAGCAACAAAGTAAAGTATGGTTGCCAATAGATTTCACCTTTACAGGGGATTTTACATGTTTTACATCTAACATGAAACAATAGATTCATTTAAAAATAAATTTTCACATAAATGAAAGGCATTTTTTTTTCTTCAAAGGCCAAATGGAAACCCAGTTTGATTACTTTTGAGGTTTTTAACCATTTCATAAATAAACAATAGTACTCTCTTACTTTTCTTGTGCAAAGTAGCTCATTGCAATGTTCTTAAGAGTGATACAGGTGCCTGGTGTTCCATCCATTCCAAGAAGACGTTCCAGTTCCAGAGACTTCTTGAAGTATTCTACAGCCTGATCAAACCTTGACATCTCATGCAGGCAAGCTCCGATATTCTGCTGGATGGTTGGTGCATCGACATGTCTCTCTGTAGGTGTGATGCGGGTACACATGTCAAGTGCTCTGCGGTAGTAGTCGATGGCTCTCGACATATCTTCATGGATGTATCCCATGCCTTCCATCTTGGCAGCAGACTGCATGGCTTGGCCCAGGACGTTGAGGGTACGAGCCGTCAGGAAGTGATCACCCAGAACCTCTTTGCGTATCCGCAAGCATTCTTTCAGCTGCTTGAGCGCATCTTCGCCCTTGAGGCGTAGGGTGATCACATTTCCTCGGAAGTGGTAGAGGGTAGCATAGCTGAGCTGCACCGAGTGTGACATCTGATCAGGAAGATCTTTCAAAATGCTCTCAGCTTTGTCAAAGAGAGGCATGATGGCTTCCAGATCAAAACCTAGATCAACAAGATGCTGGGATTCATGGCAACAGAAATCTGCGTACAGCTGAAGTTTACCCTCTTTCTCTGCTCGATCCTTGCAGGTTCTATAAAACGACAATCTCTCCTTGGGGACCATCATCAGCTCCACAGCCATATGTAACCAGTCATTCTCTTCATCTGATGGGAACTGCTTGGACTTGAAGCAATCTAACACATGCATGAAGTTCGCCTTCTCATCCTGTTTCGCTGACAGAGCCTTCACAAAATCTTTTTGGAAAACAGCAGCAGTGCGCTGTATCTTCTTTCCAAAGTGCCTCATGAATCTCTCCTCCCCCTTCTCATACTCTGCTGCCAGCGGATTGTTGGTCTTGGTACAAAGCTGCTGGAGGAAGGACCGAAGGAGCAGGTGAATACTGTACCTAGCTGATCCTGTATTACTCTTCCCTTCTACCTCTTCAACATCACTCTCTAGAAGACTTCTGTATTTCAGGGCTTGCAAGTCCAGCTTGAGACCCACACGGTCCTTGCGCTGGTATTCTAGGATATCCTGCGCAGCCTTCACGTCAAATGTCCCAGGAATTACAGACAACCTCACAAGATTTCTCTGGTAATTTTCTGGGAGTTTCTGGATGGTATTCATTAGACTGTATGCAAGCTGATCGTCTTGAGCAAGTCCCAGGTGAGTGAGGCTACCGACCAACCTCTTGGCTTGGACATCATCATGGCGAGACAAGTGCTTGATCATCTCTCTGGGTGTAATGGTCCCATCCTGGAAGCGACTTGCCACGACCTTCAAGGCTAGAGGAATCTTCCCACAGAGATCAGCGAGGGTACGGGCATCTTCATCTTCCACAGTGGTCTTCCCAGCATGGTACTTGATAATCTCCATAGCATCCTCAACATCCAGCTCATTCTCTCCGTCTAGACGGAAGCAATGAAGATGCTGGCTGTTGATACGTGTATGTTCCAGTCCGATCCTGGATGTGATGACCACTTTGACCCGAGGATTGGCTAAGTTCAGCATGTTATCCACCATATCCACAAACTGGCTGTACGTCGCATTGGGCTTCTCTTGGGTTCCAGGATCAAGTGGCTTGTCAGCATTGTCAAGAATGATAACAGCACCAGCTGAGGGAAAAAAAACATGAACATTGTCTAACATTTACATGTATTTTATGGAAATTTCAAAGCTTATGTTTAAGTTGTTATATTTCTGTTGGTTCAGTCTTCCAGGAGCCTAAATGAATTAGTGAGATCAAATGATCCGAATGATTCGTCTACATGTCAAAGTTTCAATACAGGAGAACATACAAAAAGACATTTAATAAACAAAACAGCTTTTGTTTGCCAACATTTCTGGTTTTAATAGGACCGAATTACTTACAGTTTTTCTTAGGGTCATAGTGCTCCAGGTAGGCATAGAGCATGTCTGGTTCATACTTTCGGCACTCAACTCCCATGGCATGCATGATGGCAAAGAAGATATCCTCTATCATTGGAAGTTCTCTAAGGTCTACAAAGATGACTTGGCCATAGCGGATCAGACGATAGGAGGATTCCTTGGCTAGCCGAGTCTTCCCCGATCCCGGCATTCCGCTGATCCCAATGCAATGGATGCGGTCGTACGTCTGATCCAGTATTCCCACGATCCTGCATAAAGAACAAACATAATCAATACATTACAAGCTACATATGTGTGATGAGATCATACGGGATCTCCCTTGACCCCGCATTCCACTTATAGTGATTCAATAAATGAATGTAATTGTATGCCTGATGATATGGCATATGATGATGATGAGTGGCTGTTACAGTATTCCCACTATCCAAGATAAGGTATGAACCAATCTAAAAACATGGTTATAGCAGATCAGACAGCATAATCTTCATCCCAATGCAATGGATCCATTTACTCGCCTGATCTAATAGTTTTACTATCCTGGATTACAACAAGCTGAATCACAAGCAATAGGTCATGTACAATGTAGGTATGTAATTACTGTTATAGAAATTGTGTGAACAATAAACCATATATTCTGTTTGCAACAATATCAAGGAAAAGATTTAGGTATGCTGACTCTTTTGTCATGTTATTATCAGCAAAAAAAAATGGCTGGAGTGTTTGATGACAATTTTCGATCTACATGTAATTCAAGTTCAATTCAATACAACATCCCTCGCATGCTACTGTGAAAAGAAGCCATTTGGGCTAAACGCCTTACCTACAGGTATGGACAAAATTATGACAGAATTTGTTTTTTTTAAAGACATGTACATCACTAGATATTGCAACGTCCACCTTTATGTGTAGCTCTTTCATATTACCCACCCCCTTGTCATAGTATTATTCTCAATCAAGCATTTCTTCTAGATACCATTATAATCATTGGTCACTGACATTATCCCTCCGCGGTACCCTCGTGGGTATTCATGACTGGCTTTAGATCATGCCATGTCAGCATGATACTACCACTACTGCACGTTGTGTGACTCAAATGTTCTTTTGTAAAAGGCGCCAATTTCTATCTCGCAAACACATGTTGTGTTGTTGACCGGATTTCAACATCGCCCTATGCTTGGGTTTTCCCAGTGACCTCAGGCTTGTTAAAGTCAAAATCCTATCTTGATGGTCCCTGCCTTTCATTTCCTCATTTAAATAGTAATTTGTGTCTTGTGATTAGTAAACTTGTAATTGAAAGAGAAGGTGATATATGTTAGACAATAGTAAGAGGTTTGGGGTCATTAATTAGTTTCTCATTTGAAACCTTTCTTGGAGTATTTTGAAGTGACAACCAACTCAGAACCAAGCCACATTCCTAACATGTTTCCAAACTAACCAACTCTTGGCCATTTGGGGCCATGCAGTATTCTTTTGGTCCATTTCTGATCCCACTTCGGTGAGAGAGATGAGGTATAAACAGCCATGTAATAACCTTTATATCCTGACGAGCCCAGCATCACTGGAAGTCAACATTCTTCCAATTCCAAGATTCATGTCCTAGGCCTTGCAAGAAACCTAGAGATAAAATGCCTCATTAAACAGAAAATAATGATACAATTATGACAATCAAGTCAAATAGAAACATTTGAAAATGTTGAGGCACCTACACTATAGATAGCAAACAACAACATAATCACTGTCATTTCCTAAATCCCTATACAAACAAATCATGCGCTATCAGCATGTTTTAATAGCTTTTCAACAACAGGTACATCACCGTCTATAAACACGATCTAAAAATGGAAGCCCGGGTACAATGACCAGTACAGGCTAGTGTACAGTTCATTGATTTTTAATGTTATCGCACGGTAAGAGGGGACTTCTCTCTGTTTCCTATCCAAAGGACCAAAGGACTTAAAAGAGGCAATTTGTAATAGGATTTAAAAAAATCACGTTGGGTTTCAACCTGGGATCACTTTGCTTTAAAACCACTGCTCTACGAACTGAGCTAATAGTTTCCTCTATAGCTTCCAACAAGCCATAAAGCACCTGTTAAAATGATTCTTTGCAGCAATAGCAACCTCATTACAAGTGTGATTGATATACCAAACCATAATTCTTTTGTGAACAAGCAATTAATTTGAGGCTTTCAATCTTGATGTTGTTCAAATCGGTCTGGACAATGACTAATAGCTGTCTATCTAAAACCATGATAAGCTATTAGGAAGAAATGGCTTAACCCTAAAAGGCCTGGGGGGGGGGGGGGGGGCGGAATTCAGCCCCCCCTCACGTTTCGGCTGCGAGCATCTTGGTAACGCATACAGCTGTCGACACGCCGTTTCATGACTTTTTTCTTTCAAGTCTCGCGCAACTTTTAAGACTAAATTTGCAACGTCCGGGTACACTGTTCTAAAGTTACGCAACATTTTGTACATGCTCGTCAGACCGAAAATTGCTCAAAACGTGATTTCGTGTACAAATCCAATACAAATGTATTTATTCACAAATGTATGATTATTTTTGCTTTTACTGCTTCAAATTAATTAGTTTTTGGTTCTTTGTGGTCGTGATAATGTCGCCGACAATTCTCATTGAAAAACAATAGACAACATAAAGTAAAAAAAACAAAGAAATACATAAGAAATTAAAAAAACAATGAAATACATAAGAAATGAAATTCGATACAGAATTTTTTTTGAAATCCGTTTTTTCAGGATCTCCCAAAGAGCTTTAAATAAAAATTAGCAACTTTGGAGCAATTATTTAATGAATTAGAGCAATGTGTAATTTATGCATAATTAGCATAATTAATTAATACCCAAAATTTTTTCGGAACATTTGATTATGCAATTTGGAAGATTACGTCCTAGGTGACTGCGCGTGGCCATTTTCGTCGCGATCGCGCGTCCGACAGCCGAGATCTCAGGGGGGGGGGCAGAATACGCCCCCCCCCCCCCCAGTCATGAGAATGACACAAAAAACCCCAGGCCTTTTAGGGTTAAGTGATATGATCGATATCTATGCTAGCTCACACGACATGAGAGTCAAATTTTAGCATTGTTTTGCTGGAAATGTATTATATCATAATTTTTTTCTATTAATCAAACTCTGAAATAATTCAGTTGTCCAATATTTTCTGAAATCTGTTTTGCCTTCGACCCAGCTAGAGTGCAATAACGGCACCAACGTGACAATAGCATTTACATTCGGCTAAGGCTGAGCACCATGTACCCCTGTAAAATGATGTGTGAATTGGTTTTTCTTGAATGAATTTGTAAAAGCAGACATCCATTCTTGTATTAGTACTAAAGATCTATTACATATTTTTAAATTATGGAACCACTCTAAGGACTGTATTTCAGCTTTAACTATTAAAGTAGGGGATGTACACCGTGTGTATGTTGAAATTCTAAGTAACAAGGGGAACTTTGCAGCATAAATCGGTTGATGCTGGATTGAATCCTTTCAATTCACTTATGTGGGAATCCCAGAGCGGCTAAAAATAAATCTAACAGCTGCAAATTAACGATCTTTATAGATCTTTCTCCATCCCAAAGATGAAATCATAAAAAAACACATTTTTTAATGATGAACAACAGGTCCATTTGTGCGATGAAAATCCCCCCCCCCCCAACAAAAAAAAATATATATAATTAAAAAATAAAAAATCGGTCTAAAAAAAATTCCTTTTCAGAAGATGCACTAAAGTATATTTTGATTCTACAATTCTGCATGTTGGAGCACCATGATAACCCATCAATTTATCTCTTTTATCCCTTACATACTCTGTACATGAGTGGGAAGCCAGTTCCAAATTGAGATGTTTAACTATAATATTGCTAGCAAATAACATTTTGGGCTGTTAATTCCATTTCATCTTCCACAAACTACATTATATTTGACAGGCCATTGCCTTCCTACATGTATATGTCAAAAGTAATTACATACAAATTGTTTGCACATGAGTAAATAGACCACACTCGGATGTACTTCAATGAGCATTCACAACGCAATGTGGAAGTTATTCATTATTTCCAATCAGGTGCACGCAACCCTAGTGGGTCATGTGGGAAGGCTGTTGAAAGATGGCTCACTCTTCCACACTGACAGCCTACTGCTCTTTTTACTGAACAAGTGTGTTTAAGCTTGCACAATATACAAGTCATGCATTGAAGCTCCCTCACTCAAAATATACTTATGCAGTACTAATTACATGTAGTTATTGCAATACAAACAATGACTGTGCAGTCAACAGTTTTCATGGCAAATCTAGCCGGATTAGACACAATACCTTGAGCACTCTACAGAGTGGATACGTGCGGAATACAAATCACATTATTATTATTATTATTATTAATGTCATTTGGGAGCATAATTGTTTATGATGGATTGCCCCTCAAAAATATTGTGTCTGACTCTGCCTAGATCCATGACAAAGTTTTATTTTTTTATAACAATTTTGAGCTCAACCCAAGAAAAGCTCCTTAGTGAATGCACTGACAAATTTAAATGATGTACCAGACTGGGAAGAAAAACGGGCAGGGTATTAAATCTTTGTAGAGTTTTATCAGTTACTGTAAAGTGGACATTTTGCACGGTAGACTTTTTTTGTAAAATTGGCAACGGAATACCAGTCCGAAAATAGAAATATACATATATTTTGACTTTTAATTTTTGGCTGTATAGGGGCTAAGACAGGGTAGTGGACTATCTTTTTCCCTATCCTCCAGAAAAATTGCGAAATTCATTTTACTAAGCCAAGCACAAAAAAAATTATTCAAGCGAACTTTTTTCATTTTTACAGTAATGCTAATCATGCTGCTAATTTAAAAATTATCTTCATGATCTTAATAACCCCAAGCATAGGTAACTGTATAATTGTAGCAACCTTCTGGATCCAGCAGACAACATCATCAGCTGATCCTCACCTATCCATGATCTCCTTCCGCCCAAAGAATGGCCCCTCTAGGAGAGAAGGGTTGCGGAAGACCTGTCGTACCACCACCTTACGCTCCCTCTCATAGTTCTCTACCTGCTCTATCAATTCATTGCAATGGATGCACTCCAGTAGCGTCTTTAGGTAGCTGGTGTCCCCGTCATGGATTAGGTTCTGGTTCTCCAGCTCGTCAAAGAACTTGAGAGGTTCGTCTATCTTCTGATACGCCGCACCTAGTCTGTCCTGTAATGTGAGAAGGGACATGGTCATGAGGAAATGGGCAAAAGAAAAATGACCAATCTCTGTAAACAATACAAGTTTGGAGTAACAACACCAGTATGCACACAGGAAGCGTGTGTGAAGATGATCTACAAAAGGTTCTTGAGTTATTGTACGAACGATCTAATTTGACCCATTTATTGACCTCTGTGACCTTGTAACCCTAAAATCTAATCAGATCATTGTAGCCCCAGTATGAACACATGGACCAAGTATGTAGATGATCAGTGAAATGGTTCTTGACTTACTGTGATCTAAGCTATTCTTACCTATTTATTGACCTCTGTGAACTTTGACCTTTGAACTTGTGACCCCAAAATCTAATCATATCATTCTCACACCATTAATCACTCATGATGAGCATAGCTGCCAACATTTGAAAATTCAAATTAGTAATGATCAGATAAAAAACACCGAAATGTGCGCGTAGCGCACATCAACATGTGCGCGAAGCGCACATCACGAGCGCGAAGCGCGAAGTCCCTTGCGGCCGGGGTCCAGGGCCCGCCTAAGGGCCCTGGAAGCTCTGGGGTTCTAGACGCTCTCTGGTGCAATCTGAGCCCTATTTTGGAGCATTTAAACCTTTTTTTTTTCTGTTGTTTTTAGGGTGGAGCTTAGGTTTGAGAAAATTTTTGCCAAAATTTTTTCATGTATCTGAAGATGAATCAGAATGAATAACTCAATGAAATATGAGCATTCACAATATCACTTACATTGTATCAATACATTTGGATTATTATTCAAGAAAAAAAAAGAAAAAAACCTTACCACAGTTGTTAAGAGGTCTATGTAGCTGATGCTAAAATTACTGTCTGCTCTCACTGGATGAAAAGTAAAGTTGAGTTTATTTCAGTTGTATTGTTCAAACATTTGTTATTCCTGATTCAGTTCTTCCTCATGACACTAGATTGTTATTCATTGAGAGCTCTATATGTAGCTGACTTAGCTCTCCTAAGAAATTTGTCATCAAAGTCTCTCAAGTAGCAAGGTCCGTCTGCTGAGCCTTGTGATTAGTACACTTGACAGAGTGTCATCGCTCATTGATCCTCTGAAATCAGTTTTGTTCTTGCGCACTTGACTGAACACCCTTTCACACTCCGCATTTGTATGTGGTATCGTCAGGATCCCCAGCATTACTCTTCCAAGTCTATCATAACTCAGTTCACCTGATGCACCCTTCTGTGTCATCATAACTGTCCATTGCTTGTCAGCTCCTTCCTCTCTTAGCACTGAGTCTGGAATCTGAGCAATTTGATAGCTCACGAACTGGTTTTCCAGTGCATCCATGGCACTATGCCTGTCTTCTCCTTCTTTGATGAGTAACATGCATGGAAACTTGTCAATGAAAAACTTGACAGAGGTGAATTTGACATCCATTCTACAATGAAATATCTGCAACCTGTGCATGGATGATGACATTGGATTTCAGTGGAAATTTGGCAACAATGTAGTCACATGCCTTTGAGTAATATGAATATACTGCTGCATAAAACTCCTGGCGATCAGCCTTGTCCAATGTGTTCACAGTCTCTCTTGCTTCACTTCCTATGACAATCTCACTTTCTTCTCTTAGATTTTCCTTCTTTTTTGTAATCAAGAAGGGTCAGATCACTGACTGCCATGATAGCTTTGAGGGTCACAAATTTGCCGTACAGATCACGCAGTAGGTTTTCAAGTTCCCGTTTTAGTTTGTGATAAGAGGATTTCTTGTCTGCAGGGCGACACTCTTCCTGTCAAATGAAGTAATGCTTTGGCTCAGGAATTGTGCGAAGGCCAACTTCAGCTTTGATTTCAGTGTCTTCAGAATTCTCTCAGGTCTTGTTTCTTCCTTTTCAGTCACATCGCTGGTACCTTGACTGAGTTTAGTTGAAGTCTTAGGTGTGAGTGTTTGTGAGCTCGTTTTCTTAGCAGATTTTCTTGTCACTCCGGTAGTACATTTGCTAGGATGACTTGCAGTTCCAGACTTCAGCTTTGATGTGCATGTTGGCTTACCAGAAGGTCCTTCTGTAGAAGTCTTCTGTTTCTTCTGGTGAGGTACGTTTACATCATCACCATGCCGTTCTGTCCAACTGAATCACTTGCTGCAGACACATTAACTTGAGGCTGTGATAATGGTAGATAGATAGATAAATGGTATTTATTGGTATCATGTGTCGCAGTTACAAACTGAATTGTACATGAATACATCATATAAAATACAAAATATACATTCAGGATATTTTACAAGTACAGTATATATAAAATAGGAAAATGTATGTACATGTCCACTGCATACCATTAATTGCATATAATACAGTTTTAAAAATTTAAGTAACATAGTCATAATGGCAAGATAAATGGAGAGAAGAGAGAAAAAGATACCATTGAAGAAGGAAGAGAAATTCAGAGACAAAAGAAAGAGAGAGAAAGACAGAGAGAGAAAGTGAGAGAGAGAGGAGGGGTGGAAAGAGCACATAGAAAAAAAAAGGCATCTTGATCATTGACGACAAATGTTATCAATTGATATAGATGTGAACAATACATTTAAAAATGTAACTGATTAAACAGGTTTGATAAAAATGTAATAAAAAGTACTATCAATAAAATGATAATATTTTTATATGAATTCAAAGTGACAGAATCATTTGACATTGTGTTACATAGAATTTGGAAATTTGGTGCACTCACCTTAGACTGAAGCAGTTGAGGGCGTGCTTACAGTTACATCTGCTGGTTTCGCAGGAATTGCAGACACCTTCTTTGGAATGCGAAACTTCTGGAGGCTCGATGTCATCTTAACCTTGCTGGTTTGTGGAGCTGGAGCAAGCTTCTTCTGCTGGAAGACACACGCAGGTTTCTGAGCAGGTTTGCTTTTCACAGTTGGATTTGCTTTCTTCTGTACAAGGTTGGTCTTGATGCTGGGTGTTGTCTTGGTCTGTTTAACAGGCCTCTTCTGCTGTGCCACTTCCTCCTCAAAAAAGAGAATGAGAGCTTCCCCATGCTGGAGAAATCGTGGCAAACACTGTCCCAAGCTCAGCCATCGGGTACAAGCATGTTTCAAGATTGCTTGCACTTCATTACCAAGGAGCATTTGGAATTTTCTGAGGTTAAGTTTCCTGTTTAACACTGGCTTCAAGATAGTAGAACACATCAATGAGAATTGAGTCTATTGAGCATGGTAACGCTTTTGATCCAGCTTTGGCGGCAAGATCAATGAGATGATTTGGGCAACCAAGCACAATGAGATTTGGCTGACATTTTTTGAGGCATGCTCCCACTCCTTTATTCACACCTGTCATGACCGATGCATTGTCTGACCCCAATGCTGTACAGTTTTGCCATGGGACACAATGCTTTTCCATTTCTGCTATAAGCAGCTGCGCAATGTTTTCACCAGTTCCTGCTTCTTCCAAGTTTTGAAGGGAGAAAATAGAGCAAGAAATTTGCTTACCGTCAAAGTAGTTGATAACTATTGGTACAATTTACTGGTGCTTGTATTACTCCCATCAGTTGAAATTGCAAAGGGTCCTGCTTTCATTGCTGAAGCAATCCGTCCTTGTTCATCTTTAGCCATTTCATGAACAAGGCATGCAGTTTTGGTCCTTGCACTGGAAAATTTCTTAACCTCCCTCAGAATTTGGAAAGGCTTTCCGTAACAATGGCCCATGTGACTAGCAGCAGAAAAGAGGAATATTGTGTTCCAAGTAGAATGATGTAAACAAGCACTCAGCTCGCGTAACATTTAAATCCTGCGAAGTTGACATCCATGAAGTTATCTTGGTGTGGATGAAGATTCAGATTCAAAATTCCCGATGTGAAGTTTTGATTTGGTATGCAAAACAATGTCACTACGGCCGCATGAGCGATGGAGATATCCCTTCGACATATCGTACAAAATGCATGTTGTTTGCTTTTTCCCGATTTGGTGATGAAGTCAAACTCTGTTCCATATTTGCTGTTGTAACATTGTCCCTTTTTACGCTCCATTTTCCACCATTTATGGTCCAAAACTAGAGAAAGAAGAGGAGACAAAATACGGGCGACGTTCGCTAGCGACATCACAACTGCATCACACAATACCATGCCTGTGTGTATGCACTAACATCAACATGCATGTACTTTGAATGGCCTTCCGCCTTCACTACGAATGCGCTGTTTTCGTCTTTCGCTGTGTGTATGCACTAAAGATCAACGTGCATGTACTTTGAATGGCCTTCCGCCTTCAATACGAATGCGCTGTTTTGTGTGTTGCTTTCATGTGCACGTACGTACGTACGCGCGCGCCGTAGTAGAACTACATAGAACATGCATATAACCATGCGTGAGTGGTCATAATATAAAATACATGTATAAATGGCGCTTCATACGTAATTTTTAAAGGTGCATTCGTATTTTCGTATAAAGTGTAAAAATTCTTAATAATTACGAATTTTTCGTAACAGTTGGCAGCTATGCTCATGTACCAAGTATAAAGATGATTCTTCAAACAGTTCTTACGTTATCGTGTGAATGAACGTGGGACGTATGTATGTACGGATAACCCGAAATGATAATGCCTCTGGCGAGATTTCGTCGCGGGGGCATAAAAATGGTCTTTATCTTTAATACAGGTTTCAAGTGAGAAACACTGGAAAAGGAAACAATTATACACAGGTTTGCAAAAAATGCTATTCATTGCCTTAAAATAAAGGGGTAGGGGAACTTGTAAATATCCTTTTAAATTGTAACTTGCAAACTGCGGTGCCTTCATATTGTTGATGTTCATGATAACACCATATTTTGGAAAACCTTTACATTTTTGGCTGTTAATTATTTTGAACATTACTAAACCTCACAAACATGAAAAACTGAAAATTTAATGTAAGCCTCTAAATAAAGATATGCAAGAAAAAAAAGGGACAATTATATCCACATTCGCAACCAGTTACAATGTACCTTTACAAGACTCTTGGCCCTGTCTAAATCAGTTTTCTCAAATTCATCAGCAAGCAGTAAGATCATCCATCGGAATCTGCTAATTGAAGTCAAGTCGGCAGCCATCTTGATCAACTTTACATGGGGAACCTACTTTCTCCCCTTTGATGACCCCTTCAAACCTGATTAGCATAAGCAACAAAATAGAAAATTAGTGAAGTCATTCATGTATCTTAGGCTCTTATTTACTTGAAAATTGTAAAACTCATTTTAAAAAGCTTTATTTCCTGATTGGTTGAAAGTGCAGTCATGTTCTTAACCATGCCCACTGACAAAGTCATAGCTTCAAAATTGCCAGGTCACCCACTAAATATCAATTTTCTTTAGCACTTTTTTCTTGTACTCCCCACCCCGGGCTTATGAACAATAAAAATACCTTGGTCTTAATAGGGTTGAAGCTGTGCAATACATGTGTGTGTAAATAAAAGTATCCATATTAGTACAGAGGCGACGCAACGAATTTGAAAGTGGGGGGTCACGGTGGAAAAGGGGCACTTGAGATCAATTTCTGTCTTTAAGAATCTTTATGACTTTGCTAATACTGTTCATTTAGTAATGAAAAAAAAGTAATGCAAGCACAAAGCGTGAGCTGAAAATTTTGAGCTGAAAATTTGAGTTGATTGTACATTATAGACCCTATAGATAGATGATCAAATTAGTTACCCAATCAAAGATACATTTAATAGGTTTGGGTTAAATAATTTTAGGTATGATCATATAGGTGAGCCAGAAAAATTAGCATAAAAAAAAATTTGTGGGTTGCAGGCCCCAAGCCCCCTTCACAGAATCACGCCAAAGCTTCTTAATACTTACAATGATTGTCAACAACAACCTTTTGCAAAGTTGGTCTCCAGCGGGGGGTATTGGGTCCAACCTTTTTATACGTACAGGACGTTTTGCTAGCTACAGTACTTAATGCGAGGTCGCATAACAACTGGGCGGAAAAATTTGGGGGCTTAAAATACATATGGTGTAGAAGAAATGGGCACTTTTTAGTATTTAAAGTGCCCCTTATAAAATGTGAAGTGTTAATTGAAGCAAAGTGTGAAATAAATATCTAATTGCCCTCACGATGTGAAATACTAATTTCAAATACATGTACGGCCACATGTCATGAGTTGGGTGCAAAATGCGTTACATGTCCAAAAATTTGTCGAAATGTACATTGTCGCAATCAAACATCTCTAGTTTATTAGTAGTAAGTCAGACACGTATAAAAGTTTATATTTATTGAAAGCAGAGATTGAAAGGAAGATGATGAACATATTTTTGTGCCTGTATAGGGTGTGTCATAAAAGCTATACAGAGTGTTACAGGAAAAGATGGTTTTAAAATCTTCACAATTTTACTGGCAAATAATTTCTTAATATTTGTACCAAATGAAATGAATGATCTCGGATTGTGTTAATAAGACACTATGCTTCTAAAAAATATAAACTTGTAACAAAAAATTATGTTTTCTAACCGCGTTACAGGGTGTCAACAAGGAGAAAATTAAATAGTGCAAAAAGGGCATAAATCCTGTCTTTTACACTTGGATTACGACTGAAACAATGTTCATTGCAAGAAATATGTTTACACTTAATTGTGTATCTACATGCATGTAAAGAAAATGGTGAAAAAACACAATTATTGTTATAAAATTGCATGTGGCAATTTTCGATGCCTCCAATGCATTGTCTATGGGAATATGTGCATTAAGTATGTTTTAATTGATTAATTAATTGATTAAATAACTTTTGAAAAAACTACTTTGTATTTTTCTAGAACCAGATAAATTCCAAAGAGAATAATAAATCACTCAACCCATAAGACCAATTGACTGGAAAGATATAATGCAACAAAGAATAAACAAGTAATAAAAATCGGAATTCCCTATGCTTTAACACGTGCCTCCACCGTAGGATCCTCCACCCCTTACCCTACTCCACTCAAGTTATATTTGTATTAAAACCATGAGCATAACAAAGATGAGACTTCACAGACATATAGCCTGATAATTTATCTACATTGTGAGTTATTGCACAACTCATGACTGTACATCATTTTCATGCTATGTCAAAAAATGTGATCATTTTCCTCCAAAATGTAACGCCTCCACCCTTTTACTATACCCCAACATATGACACATGGCCGTACATGCATTTGAAAAGCTTCCTTTTTAGTATAAAAAGGGCCTTTTTCAGCTAAGAAAAGGTGCACTTTTATGGAAGAATTCTGGTTTACAGTTTTCATCGTTTAAATGAGAGCCCCATCATCCCCATTATTATACAAATTTCACCATTAATCATTATCTTAATCATTGACATCATCATCATCATCATCGGAATCATCACCACTTCATAATCATCAACAAGTCATCACCACATCATCGTAAATCATTATCATCATCATCAACATCATAATCATCATCATATCATTGTCAACCAATCATCATAATCGGGTTTATCATCATTATCATCACATCATACATATCATTATTGGGGTATATTTATCTTTCAATTTGCATTTTTCTGTGTTTCTTTCTTTCTTTTTTTTGTTCGTCTTTTTTTTTTGTCGGGGGGGGGGGGTTTAGATTAAAGGAGTGGTAAAGGCAGAGAGAGAGAGAGAGAGAGAGAGAGAGAGAGAGAGAGAGGAGAGAAAGGGAGAGAGATAGAGGGGGGCACTGATAGTAGGGGTTAGACAAAGACAACGTGATAGACAAAAGAAATGCAGACAAGTAAAATTTCAGTCTTACTCAGATTTGATTTTCTTTTTTTGTTGACACATTTATTTATTATAAGAAGCAATAGAGTAATGCTGTATACAATACAGCAACATAATCAATGGTTAAAAATTGATAGATCAACAGCTGAAAATGTAGGACATCAGATAGAATTTTTCAATAACTTTTTCAAGGAAATGCATTTTTATGATAATAAAATGTATGAGATCTATAAGAAAAATATTACTCATTCATCTTTAAAGGAGGACCCCGGGCTGAAATTCAGATGGCTTGAACTGTATTGTAAAGTATAACAAAGTATAACAAGTATACCCAGTTGTTGTATGTCCACACGGGTAGGGTGTCCGGACACTCAATTTTAACCAGCCATTTGAAAGGGTTTAAAAGCAATGTCTCTGTAGTTTTTTAGCACAAAATATCAGAAAATGTTGTGGAGAAAAAATATTGATGATGATAAGAAGTATTCAACATATATTTTCGGCTTAATCCTCAGACGAAAAACCAGGCTTCAATTTTTTTAAGTGTCTGGATACGCAACCCCTCATCCTACAACACTGAACATTTCATCAAAATCGGATGAAAAATAACAGTTTTGATTTTTCTAAATTTTGCATTTTTTATATAAAACAGATAAGATGCATAGTCTCATGCAAATTCAATGAGCAAGCTGATGATATCATTGATCAAATTTTTCTTTTGTATTAAATTACACTATTTAAAAAAAATACTCAAATTTTCTGCTCCAAGAATAAAAATGAAAGAGATAATTCTTCATGCAATGTTTGAGATCATCATTGTTGTAAGTTATAACAATATAAGGCCAGGGATAGATTTTTGTATGATGTATGAAAAAATGAAATAAATTGGATTGCACATAATAAAATACAAAAGAGATAATGCATCAATGATATCATCAGCTTGCTCAGTGAATATGCATGATACTATGCACAAAATTTTCTTATACAAAAAAATGACAAACTTAAAAAAAAATATCATTAGAGGTCTATTTCGTTATTTTTCATCCAAAATTGATGAAATTTTCAGTGTTGTAGAGATCTAAGTGATATTACTGTACATTTCAAACCATCTTAATCTCAGCCTGGACCCCTTCTCTAAAGTTATTATCATAAACATGATCACTGCAACATTAAAATTATAATAAATTACAATTGCTAAGTTAAAAAGGTTTAACATCAATTAGTGAGAGGGAAAGTAGAACATGTCATAAATATCACTAAAGAACCAACATAATTTGAATTTATACTTTGCTTTGATGGACTCAATTAAAAAAATTCAAGAAGTGAGAACACTTATTTGAGGATATAGCCACAGTTTTTTTTCCAAAACACCAAATGTTACAACTTAGATTTAGAATACTGAATAGATATGAGCAGAATATCAATGAAACACATGTGCGCCATTAGCCATGATAGGTACCCCCACAAAGGCAAGATGGCGCTCTCCCGTACACATGCAAATTGGTACACAAAAGTCGGTATCTCGAGAACAAAAGACACTTCCGATATCACCTGGGAAATGCGAATGCTGCGCCAAGGATTTGGTGAGTTTTTTTCGATTTTGTAATTGCCCCAGAATTATTGATTATGTATAGTCATGTTTACGAGTGTAACAAACGGGATAAAGTCATTATCAACCTCCTAAACCCAGAAATTTTCCCCTGAAAATGTTCCGAAGTTCTAGTACTCATTTTGAGGCATTGTTATCGAAACTTACCTCGTTTTTTTCCCTATATTTTTAGTGGTAAGGTGTGTCGTTAAATCAGAGTCTTTAGCATTTTTTAGCTGTTTAGTTATGTGTCTATCCATATGTCCTTGATATATTGTCCCACAATAAAACAAACAATTAGATTTTAGAGGCACAGAAATGGATTGTCAAAGTAACAGTCAAACCGTCCTCCTTTGATTTTTCGGTGAATTTCTTTCGTTTTCTGCGCGTGCGGGGGCATGTCCCGTGCCTGCTGTACAGAAGCCCGATCGTAACAGAGCTCACTATGTTGTGTGTGCACATGATGATCGTTTGACTATCGATAGCTCATGCATGCAGAGACAGCTTTCTCATTGAAATTTTCAACATGGCAAGTGGGCTGTTTTAGCTGTTTTTTTGCGCTTTCCGAGATTTTAAAGTGAGTTTTAAGTCATGTACATGCTAAATAAAACATTGAACTATTTTTTAATGTATGATTTGTGACTGTCAGAGCATTTTTGCTTTTTATCTGGGAGTAGGGGTCTACCCACATATGCGTGCAAACCTACCATAGAACGGATCGACGCGTTCCCCATCGGCCACCGATTCCCTTTTTTGTTATTTTAACTTAATTACAATAAAATTTCCAATTTATTTCATACTCACCGGATCTATCACTTTACCTGTGTATTTTGGACTGGATTAGAGATGATATAGATTATTCAAATGTAGACATTATCAGTCCGTTACTCTCCTCCTATCAGCCAATTCAGTGAATGAGAACAGACTCGAGTGTGCACCAGCTACTGTATGTTGAACGACGTTGAGGGCTTGCACCCTACTACACTGAATAACAATGGGCAAAAAAAAAAAAAAAAAAATCGGCCTTTTGCCCATCAAAAAGTCATGCAGTATTGGCCAAAGGGGTTAGGTTCAATTGCTAAATTTGCCGGTCGCCCATTTTTTCCCTTTTTTTTCTCTCTTTTTTTTTTCAAAATTTTTTTTTTGGGCGGGGGTGGGGGGGGGGTTGGTTTGGGAGGTACGATTGTTTTTTTTTGCCCATCATAAATCATAAATAGAGCTGGTCTCCATTTTCCACCCTTTTTTCTTCTTCTTCTTTCTCCTACTTTTTTTTTTTTTTTGGGGGTGGAGGGGGGCTATTTTAATTTTTTTTCGGTCCTTTTTCCCATTCGTTAAAGGTTCATCAAGTTTTGCCATAGTTCAATGATATAATGTGCAGGTGCCCATTATTTCCTTTTTATTTTTTTTTCTTTCTTGTTTGTTTTTTATCGCGGGGGTGGGGGGGGGATGGTATTGGAAGGGAGTCTTGTTATTATTTAAAAAATTGTTTGCCCATCATAAGAAGCAAAATCGGCGAATCGCCATTTTATTATTTATTATTTTTTTTTAAAGCTGGGGGGGGGGGCGCATACAGCTGCAACCAACATTCGTCTATACTGAAAAATGGCTGATCTGTCGCACCTCGTTTGGTGTTTTAGGAAACTTCTCAATAATAGCAAAACCATTTAAACCTACCTCAAAATAATTTAGATAATCTACTAGTTCATTGCACTATATTCTTTCCATTAGATATTTTAATTTTAGTTTAGTAGAATATTAGACCCTTTTTTGCGATATATGCCACCTGACTTGAGCTGCAGAGCTGGACTGACGCCTTAGGCAGCCCACTCTACGCGTTAGACTGTACTATCGAATTTTCCTACAGTGTTAGCGTGCATAACACAACACCTTCTAAAAGCATAGAAAGCTGTATTTTTAAGTACGAGATCATCCATGTTGCTATACCTTTATGAGGATCATTCTCCGAACGAGTATCAGAAAGTTGAGATATTAAATATGCAAAATAAATCATGCGTTATATGCCAGATAATAGACTGAAAATTTAGCAATTTCTCACATTGGACTCACGTAGTATAAGGCAGCTAACAATATTATTTGGTGGTGTAGTCGAGTGAAGTTCTTTCGAACCAAGGCTCAAGAATCTAACTATCTCTCTCTATGAATCGGGCTTTGGATTAGCTTTCTCAATTCTTGGGAGTAGCTATAGGCCATATCGACTACATACATAAGACAGGTCTCAGAATTTCATAATGACTTGATCATCTAACTATCTTATAAGTTAATAGCACCTCCTAACCAATGAGCGTCACATATATTTCTATCAAATTGAAATATTAACTTGAATAAACAATGAAGAATACATAAATGCTCATGCTGTTTTAAGTGGCGCAGTGTGAATCACTCCAAATTTTGTACAATCTCGAGTGGTGCGCATTCCATGACATTGCTTAATTTTTTTAAATTCACTATTAACCTGCAATGTATATATTTTCTGAAAGTGAATGTCATGAAGTAGAAATGAGCCTAAATATAACTAGTGGTGGTCCGCCATCTTAAAAGTATGAAATCTTAAAGCCTGAAAAATTCATGAAAAAAGATGGCTTTGGAAAAATATTGCAAAAAAAATTTCTGCTTACCCTACAACATTATTTAATGCAGATTTAAACTCGTCACATTTAGACCTTTCCAAACATGTATAACTTTCTATATCCTGAGATAGTTTACCGCATTTTGCTCCAGGCTGGAAAGACGACTTTGAAAATTTCAATTTTTTGAAGAAAATCTACCTTGTTGCCGTGTTCTAAGTATTGTAACTCGCTGTTTAAGATACTAGACATGTAATGAAGGATCCTATATAAGTTGGTAAGGCAGATAGAAGTAGCAAAGCAGTACAGTGTGAAAGTCCCTTTATATTGGTAAACATTTAACCATAATGTGCTATATAAGAGCCCTATAGCTGTAAAGAAATTGTCATTCATATAGTACAACAACAACATAGTACATTCACAATAGTGTACAACACTAAACTGTTCATAAATTCTTTTATGGATCATAACCAAGCTAAATTACATGTTGGAAGTCTTTCAGGAGGGTGAATGCATTTCAATTTTAAAAAAAAATCCATCTCTGAACATGATTTAACTTTGTTTTACAGCACATGTACCATATTTGCTGCGCGGCTCCTCCTCCACCCCTGCCTCTCGTTAATTAACAGTTAATTAACAGACGATGATGACATTTTAACATTTTTAAAAACATGCATTTTGTTGCCCTACATGGGAGCTTTAATTTAAGACCAAATTCAGCTATATAGCTCGTATAGTTTTTAAGTAAATCAATAAACAAAATCATATTTGAG
>CALNVZ010000674.1:20514894-20528358 GCA_940671915.1 Paracentrotus lividus
ACCCCCCAAAAAGGTTATAGGCAACAAGGAAGGATAATTGGTACGTAAAAATATACATTTGTTGTGAAAATATTAATATAAAAATGTAACAAGTTAGTTAGGCACCTATATTAGTCACTGTATTTGATAGTACTATAGTAGTCCCACGTAGTGGTGCTGCTAGCTTCTTCTTCTTCTTGTTCTTCCTCCGCCTCTTTCGGAGATCAGCAATAGATTGCTATGAGTATTTTGATGAAATGTTCATTGGTTTTGAAAGAGATCACAGCTCAGTGAGAAGACAGTAAAGAAATGCGGGTAACATGAATTTTATAAAGAAAGTTGAGGGTTACACGGTTTACAATCTCATGAGTTCTGGAGGGGAGGAGAAGGGAATTTGGAAGAAGCACTGCTAGCGTGACTACGCCCAACATTTCAAAACGTATAAAGAAATGAGGACTTACCAAAAAAATAAATGACGAATCTAAATTTTATCGTGACTATCGTTCATTGGAAGGCACAATGGTAGTGTATTTCATATGCTAATTCGTGATCATTCGAGCATCATGCATAAATTACTAAATTATGGAGTAGAAATTTCTCCGTGTGGGGTCTACCTAGCCATGACAAAGATATTGTTGTTGATCAACTTAAAATTGCCCAGACTTGTCATCCTCCTTTTTGTCTTAAAAGTAAAAACAAACCCAACTCCTACCCTCAAGTAACTAACACATCACTGCCCCCAATTGAGAGCGAAGGTTCAATGACACGGCAGTGCGTTTTATGAGCACGATGAAAGAGTCAAAACTACCTGCTGAACAATTCGCATTTTGTAAGAAGAAGCCGCGGGGCCCTGTCGGCCCTGTCGGCCCAGGTCAAAATCAGCTCAAAATAATTACAAACACAGGTGGTTGGACGCTTTATTCTTTAATCAACCTTGCGACTTTAGAGCTATAAAATATATCCAAATTATATCCATATTTATGATCTTACCTGTATCTAGCATTTCAGATATTTCAAAAGCCTCAGACTTTCCCCTTAGTGACAAAATCCCACAAAGTATTAGAAACTTGCTCCAAAATTGTCATCCTCCATTTTGATTACGTTCTTAAACTGAGCATGCTCAGTACATTTGTTAGTTGTGCGTTTATGGCTTCTCCACTAAGCTATCTCGGAAGACAAACAATGTTAGCTGGCGCCAGATTACATAACGTTAAAGGAATGGTTAAGAACTAATGCTTTACCTTTACCGTTACCCGAGATTCTGGAAAAATGCTGTAATAGGCTCAGCAGTCAGGTTTCCAGTTCCAGCTCAGTTTTCTTCCTTCTCTAATGGTTTGCTGCCTGTATCTTCCTTCTTTGTTCTGTCCCTTTCATGTTGTCTAGCTGGGTGTTTTTGCTCCTCTTCTACTCGTATGGGGACTTAATAGAAATAATATCAATCTTAAAGACAACCAATAGTGTGTGATTAAAATACTATATCGAAATGTTTAATTATATATTCGTTAAACACGTTGTTATGTAATTGAAGACAAAGCAGTAAGCCTACACAGACTACTTCATTGTTGTGACAGATGGCATACTACTATAACTTATGAAAACGCGAGTGGTCTTTGTTCAGTCATGCACAAATAAGTTGCAGGATACAAAGAACCTGGCAGATGGACTGCCCCTTCAGTCTACAGAATTACATTGCCGAGCTGTGATGACATAATAAGTAGCGATTCAGTGTTGATCTCATGTTTCTATGGCTGAATAAAAGTATTTCCATCAATAGAAAATGTTTAGGTGATATCTGTTTCTTTTAGCCGCTAGCTAGAGCGTCATCAGATGATAGAAGCCACAATTTTGACCAAACAGTTCTGATATTTGCCATCATCTGGTGTCCAACCGTGACAAGTGGTTCGGTGCAGTGTGTGTTCCCACTGCAGTTATGTTTAGAAGGAGCTACTGACGCATCAATGTTTGGCGGAGTTATTCTGGTGTCTTGAAGAATTTGTTGGGTTGTGGTATTTCTTTCTTTCTCTGAAGGCTCATTTTCGAATTTCTCTCCAAAATGAACCTCGGTTCTGCCTTGCCCCTCTACAGAAGTCAGAGTTTGTACCTTCGTTTTATGACGAGCAGCATACTCTTTTTGACGATCTGAAGAAGGAGGAAAACAAAATGTAACCTTTAGTATTTTTGTATATTTATGTGCTGAATTAAGAAATGAAATAAAAGAGGACAGTATAAGCTACAGATTGGGAGGTATACAGTGCGTCCCAGAAAAAAGTAAACCCAACTTTGAGATCCTCATATCAAAATTTTATAGCATGTGTGACCTTGATATTTATTCCATTATAAAGAGTAACTCGTATTCTATTCAATGATACCAAACGTATACCTGTGTTGTAACTGATTACTGAGCACTTGGTTTAAAAAAAAAAGAAAAGAAGAAAGAAAAAAAAGCGTAATAATTGGCATGTACCAAGTTTGGGCAAAATCAGCCCTTGCATTTCAGTAGTTCAAGTAATCCTTTGTCCCTAATGCATGGACTTAGGAAGGCTGACCTCAAACAAAGAATGAATGATCAGAAAGCCAAGGTTGCTTCTGATAAAACTTGGTGTAATTTGTTTTTGACCAAAGTTTTTAAAAACTCGAATGCTCAGTCATTCATGACAGTAAAGGTATAATTTTGGTATCACTGAATAGAATATGAGTTACTCTTTGTAATGATATAAAATCTAAGTCAAAAGGAGCCAAAGCTTTCGTCCTAGCAGAATCTTCGTCAGAGACAAAATGACACAGAAAAGTAGGGAACAAACATGGATATAGAGAAAGAAAGAAAAAAGCTACACCTAGGTGGGAAGACTGGAGGAAGAGAACAAAGGGAACAAAAGGGGGATGTAAAAGGTGTGAAGAAGCTTAAATGTAGTAGCATTTGTTCTCATATACTGTCTTCTTCTTGGTTGAAATAAAAAACAAATTCATGATAATATAAAGATATCGTAAATAAATGTTGTCGAACATGGTGTTAACATTAATTTTCTATAATTGAGAAATCACTTATTTTAATCATTCATGAAATCAGGATTTTCAAAACAACAGTTGAGTACTATCAGATACTAGTAAAGTAAGGAGTAATAATAATAATGGTTTTATTCATTCAAAAATCAAACTCGTAGCAACATGGCTAAATTGCGTATGATTTTGTACAAAGTCCGTATACACAGTATATTTAATACATGGGAATACGACGGACATGGAGTGATTATCGATCGAATTTTGGTCATTATCTGAAATATAGGGCAACTATTATTCAAGAAAAACCACACGAGAGAAAACCGCAAAATATATGATAATGAGGACAAGGATAGATAAATATTATTTTCGTTACGGGCATTTGAGTAAGATAGCGTATACAATCTATAAAAAATGGATAATTAACAAAACATGAATTTTTGGTGAAAGATTAAGTTGACCTAGTGGCCCTGAAAACCAATGCTGAAGGTTCAATTGAAATATAAAACATTTGACGTGACGTCATCACATGTTATTGAAATCCATACAAAAAGAGGATCTTTGCACTGAAACCATTTGTACTAAAGCAAATAGATTTTTTACATTTGTTCGGAAAATCGTTATGGAGTGATTTTCATTGAATCTATTGTAAAAGTACATGTAAGCTTGATTGCTCCGATTCATATATTTCAAATGCTATTGAATGCCATTTCCCGATTCATAGGTTATACAGCAATAATGTCAAACGCTGCCATCCACATCGACATCAATATAGTGACTCGGGTTTACTGTTTCTCTTTTAATTTCCTCATTCATTTCATTTACGTGTCATTTTCTGCTCTGAACATATAGCATCGATTGCGAAAAAATATCATGATATGCTAAATTGGATTATATGTCAACCGATGAATGTTATTTCATTGTTTGTTTTTACCATAATACTTATCATTGTAAACGAGCAAACGACTATTTTTTTCACACACGCAACCAAATTTACACAAAACGATTTATTCATACAAATTAATCAAATGTAATTAATATAGATCTAAGTGTAATTAATATAATATAAGTAATATTTACTCTCCATGTCTTAGAATGGGTATAGGATGTACGTGAATGAAAATAAAGCCCAATCTGGCACATTATCAGTTTGAGTAAAGATTCTTTACACCAAAGAAAATGCGTATTATAGGTCGAAACATATCAAGCAAAGAAAGAACATTTATATGCTTCATGTAAAGCAGATTCAATGTTAAGTAGCCATTGTTTACACAGCGCATATATATGTTTCATTCGTGTGCGATATGATTTATGAATATGATATATTTCCACATCCAAAATCACTATAAAAGTATTTCCTTTTTAATCACTCACCTTTGATATTGCTATCACTCAGATGACGAGGAAGAGGGTCAGATAATTCAGTTCTTGATAATTCAGTTGTTACCTCAGCTACCAGCCGACAATATTCCAGGCTTGAGGAATTTGGTAGAGTTGCGTTGGCAGCCATTTTCAGATATCTTCTTTGTGACTATTCTGCTATATATGTTTCGCGCCGTGCGACACTCAATGCAGTGGTATATGCTATATGTATTTGCGGCGTATGGGTTCGTGTAAATGGATCTCGCTCTGGAACAAAATTAACATATTCTGGCGTCGGGTGAGGCGAAGGTCAGCTATGGGTTTTTTACATCATGTCACGTGATCTAATTCTGCATATCATTTTGTCTTTATTGTATGAAGTAAATTTCGTTGTTTGGTTGATTTCCTGATACGATTCGAGTATTTATTTTCAACTCTATAACTATATCACTTGGCTTAAACAATGGATTATTCGTTAGGAAACATAATTGGGGACAACATATACAAGGTATGTAGCAGTTTCAGAAAATTGACATTTCCGAGCAAGAAATTTAAGCGAATTCTTATCAATGCTCTCTGACGATCTCGTCTTCCAATTTATTTTTGTGGTTTCAGATTTATCGCTTTTCGTCTACTTTATTCTTGAAATTAGAATTCGTACTTAATGAAGGATTGAACAGACTGGTTCACGTAAACACTAAGAACATATCGATGGCCATCAAAATTCTTTCAACCTGGTTTCTTTTTTTACTATCTGCTATGATATTTCATTGGTGAGAAGTAATTTGGTCACAATCTGATATCAATGCGCAATATTTGGAATCTTCCAGATTACCCAATATTACAAACGATTTTGATATCGTGATATCGATACACTATATGGCCTAACATTTTGCAGAGTGTTATCTTCGAAGAAAAATAATTGTTAAAAAAATGACTGGACAGATAGAGCTAGGGGATATTCAGTTAATGATAGGAAGTTTTTATCCCATATCTGGGTCAGAAGTTGACAACCATGCGGGTAAGATATTCTTTTTCTTCCAAAAACGGTCAGTTTGATGATTTGATGATAAAAAGACATCGTATTCGTGCGATTGGAATGGACATAATTCAATAGAAAATGGAAACACTCATACACCATTTCAATAATTTAAAAATAGTATAAACATCTTTTATTGTTTGCTTGAAGGAAAATACAGATTTGGGATTAAAAATCGGATATACAGTTTGTGTCAAATAAAATGGTACGGTTGGGAAACTTTTTTTTATTACCAGATTACATGATTTATGAAGACTAGTATCCACTTGGTAATGCTTGGTATTTTCATAAAGCAGGGAAAATGAGCTTTCTTCTGCATTTTTCCCCGTCTCATTTAGTGGAGTAGATCTTGAGATATAATTAGTTTTCTAGAGTAATTAAAAATCCACTTTGCGCACGCCTTGTCATGCTTTTGTATATGTTTCGAACATAAGCCGCCGAAATTGACCTAAAAGAACAATAACGGTAGGTTTGTGCAGAGTTAAATCTTCTGTCTTCTCACCAAAATTAGCATAACTTTTGTTCTACGAAAGCAAATTATTTGAAATAAACTGTATCAGCAAGAAAAATATATTGGCTTTAATTTGATATCACATTAACATAACATTTGACTCTATATGTTGTTTAGTGACAAAATGAGCATCCCAGCTCTAAACAGTGTAAATGAAATTTGAAGAAAGAATATCTATGTACCGGCAATCATTAAAAAAAAAAAAAAAAACTGCCTCCCATCTGCAGCAGGTGGCATTTTTTCCTTCCTAATTTCTTATTCAAGTCTTGTGAAAGTCTGTTAGAATTCTGTAATGTGTAAAGCTTTAATTATGCTGGGCATACATTTTTTACATTTAGATCTATAAGTTTTTATAATATTAAATTTATATATGAAAATATATTCTTATTTATTAGTTTTTGTTACATTTCTGTTATTTTAATTTTTTTTAAAGATTATACATCTACGTCTGTCGAGGAACAAGCTTTAATTTATTCTTATCCCCGTAATATCATCTAAACTTTGTATCTTGCAGACCCACCATATTTCCTGAGCAGTTGCCGTCATACAGAGGCTCTCAAATGGAATGGCCAAACTAGACTAACTTTCCTTATTGGTGGGAAAGCTAACAGGGTGATTTGGGGACAGGTGACCCGTCCGGACAATCACCGCTACCCCTGGAGTATAATATCATATGCACACGAAGGTAGTACAGGTCACAGACGACTTACTTGTGATGTGATTGTCAAACAACCATACATAAACCATCACATCGGTGACTGGTACCTCACCATAGGGTATGGAGGTGGTTTTGCCGGTGTCTCTTCCAGGAGAACCGTCACAAATTAGGGTAAGCAAAGACTTGATACACCTTGCGTAATTTCAAACCCAACACAACCTTATTCCAATACGACTATTTATATCAGAGACGTTTAACATCTAAACAATTGTGTGAGGTTATCTTTATGAATTAAATATTTTCTATGATAAATTGATTAGAAAAAGACTATCTTACTGTAAAATTACTCAAGGATAACTATGTCAAATGGAAAACTTTCAAGTGTAAACATTGATACCGTGGAAACTTACAAGAATTATATATATGAAATAGGAGTAAAAACATATTCTTCAAGATCAAGTAAAAATGTGATATCAGGGAAGTGAAATTACATTACAAGTAATATACAGTTTTTACATTTAAAAAGTGAAATTACATTACAAGTAATATACAGTTTTTACATTTAAAAAATGGTACAGCGGGAAAAATGAATTACTTTATGAAATCCTTTCAACCGTTCTGTGTATGTGGTTTAAAAATAAAGCCAAAATAGTTTTTTTGATGATTCACTTTAATTTGTATAGAACAAAAGTTATGCTAAATTTTGTGGGGACGAAGACAGAATCGAAATTGCCAAAATCTTTTGTTATATCCATGCTCCATGCTCCAAATTTTATTGTCCGAAAGAAAAATGACCGGATATTTGTTTTGCGGTTATTTTGTTTTGTTTTGTTCAAAACCTACACAAAAGCATGGATTTTCTTGGTTATAGAAATTTAATCATATCTCAAGACTTACAGTACCAATTGAAATGAAAAGAAAAATGTAGATTAAAGTCTGATTTCCTGCTTTACGAAAATACCAAACAATACCATGTTGTGATATTATAAAAACATGTTTCCAATTAGTACCATTTTATTTGATGCAGGTTGTATATTTTCCTATTTATTAATGTGAACGAAACTTCATTTCAACTATAGATTAATCTTTCTGTCCATGATAAGCAATGTTTAGCTCAAATTAAAATTACCTCCCATTAAACTAATCTATGTTCTTCCATTAAAATTGAGGGGAACATTTTTCTTGTGAAATGTGTTCAAAAGTAACAGTAGACGTTGTCTCTATATGCAAGCGCGGCGATTTCATGTCACGACTGGGGGGGGGGGGGGGGGGGGGGGGGGACGGAAACACCCGAAAGTGAAAAATAATACACTCAAAATTCGTATCCTTCGCACATTATGCAGAAACTAATGAAAATGTTTGCGAGCGCGAAGCGCGAGCCGAAAATTTGCCTTATAATAACATTTAGCATTGAATTTGACATACATTTTACCACTTTATTACCTTCACAAGCTAATCACTACATAAAAATATGTTAAGCTTTAAAAATCGAGGGGGGGGGGACGATCCCCCAGAAAAAAAAATCGAGGGGGGGGGGGACACGTCCCCCGTTCCCCTCGGATCGCCGCCAATGTCTATATGACATCACATATCATGGTCATACGGCATTTGCGATCCTACACTGTAAAAAAAAAAAAATACAGAAAAGTGATGTCAGCAGAGTCGCCATACAAAAGTGTAACTTCTCACGTAATTATATGCAGGAGAAATTTACAACAAAATTGTTTTTAAAATTACATTTTGTTTTATGGCGACTCTGCTGATTTGCTGTAAAAATACAAATATTTTTTATTTTACAGTGTACCTTAAAAAAAACCGTTAATCATTCCAAATAGTTGTCTATTTTTATGATGTGTCATTATTAAAATTCCTCACTTTGTCTGCATTCTTCTGTGAGAATTTCATTTCCATTTATTATTAGTCTTAAATGTTTGAATATAACCTATATTCTAAACTAATCATATTATCATTTCATCTTTTTCAGTTG
The DNA here is from genome assembly GCA_940671915.1 of Paracentrotus lividus. Lineage (NCBI taxonomy): Eukaryota > Metazoa > Echinodermata > Echinoidea > Camarodonta > Echinidae > Paracentrotus > Paracentrotus lividus. The sequence continues at coordinate 20,523,428 of CALNVZ010000674.1, forward strand.
CACGTAACTGGTGCTTTGGATTTTGGAGCTGCAGAAAGAGAACTGCTTTCCGAAGAAAGGAGCATGCTTTATAAGGAAGATATTCAAATACATCCACATAGTATTTGTAAAGTTATTAGATTGGTACCTGAACCGTATGTTAATTTTTGGGGGGTTTATATTATTCACAAGGGATTCAATTTGGAAGGCTTGGAAAGACATGAAGAAAAAAAAAAGACAAATTTTGTTTTAATTATAAAAAACATCAAATAGAAATCACCTCTTATGTCATGTATTTATGAAAATCTAAATGTGACGTTTGATCAGTTTATGTTTTGTTTTAAACACTCTAGCAGTATCAAGTACGGTACCTGAATATTTACTAGTAATTGTCACTGCCGAGTGAGTCAGAAAATGCTAAACACCTATGAAATTGTCATTAAAAATGAAAAGTGATTGTTTTTTTTTAAATCCACATTATTATACATATTCTGAAAGAGAAAATTCTGATGCAATATTTGTGTGGTATTATATGTTGTTGTTTTGGTTTTATATTTTACGGCGCTTTTATATGAATATTTAAGCCTTATCATTTGCGTTTTTTCCCTTTACTTTCTCTTCTCTTTTTCCCTTTTTCTTTTTTAAAGAAAATCAAATAAATAAGGAGTTCTCCTGTTGAAAGGATTTTTTTATCCTAAGCCTTGCTTAAGCAAGAAATTTGCATCGGTATGTGTTTACGCTTGGATAAACACTGCGCATTGAAGTTACTCTTTTAAAATATGTATTATAATCTGGATTTCATAAATTGGTTTTGTTTTTATTAACAATTTTTCTAGGTGTTTAGTTTTTTTTTTTTAACTCACTAGGTATATGTGGTTCAATATACACTCTTAAGAATTTAAGAATGAAGGGTAAAACTGACCAGATGTGGAATCTTATGGGTCCATACACCATTTCGGGTCAAATATCGCCATAAATCTGGTATGACTCCAATTTGACCTGGAATGTGCATATGGCCCCAATGAAACCAGGATATAATAAATGGGACCCTTCATGTGTATTGTGCAGTGTCTGGTAAAGGACAAATGTGATGTCAAAAATTCAATTAATCATTGATTTCTCAAAATTGCAGACAAATAATAACATAGCCTCATAAGTCTATGCAAAATTACCCTCTCGAAAAAAAAGAGAAAATACACAAGGATATAATTTTTACAGTGTTAGATCATGGAGTTATCCATGGTTAGATGCTTGCCATGCGTATAAATGGAACTGAAGTCATATATGCATTTTCAATTATAAGCATATCGAGCATCCAGTCTAGTACAATGATCATTATTAAGAAAATATACATTATCACTCCTGCGGCCCTTGCCCACACTCTGTCTGTGCCATGACTTTGATGTACTTGTTTACTTTTTGAAGGGAAACGTGGACCACATTTTCTCTTAAAAAGTTAATCGAAGAAATATGCTAGTTATACAAACTATGTCATCGAATAAAATATTTTGTTTATAATGTCAGTATACGATCATACAGTGAAATAAGTGCCTTGACTCAAGTTTTCCTGAGTAACCAGTTGTGTATATACAAAGTGCATTATGATTATGCTTTATGCGGCGGTCACAACTCTTCGTAGCCTACGGGGCACGTGCCATCGACGTAGCCTGCGTTGCATGTGCAATGCACGCACAGGTCCTGGGTCAACTTCTGCGATTCCTGCCTTTTTTGTAGTAAGGGTATTGTGAAAACCTCCTGTACGTCGTACATGCATTGTACCTGCGAGGTACCTCCGCTGCACGATTTTTCTACGAAATCCGTCGTAGGGAGTTGCACGTCGAAGGTACGGCGAGTTGTGACCGCCGCATTAGTCATGGTTAGGGTGCCAAGGGTGTAGGAGCTATGGAGACATTCCTTGTTTACAATATTCTTGATAGTTACAATGTACAATACGAATATCTCGTGTCTTTTTTCTTCAATTTTCAGTACTGTTTATGAATGTAAAAATAAATTGGTGTATTTATCATAACTGTACGGTTTAATTAAAGGATTAAGAAAAAAACTACATGATAATTGTTTTTCATCTGTTGTATACTCTAAATTGCCTCAACATGCCAAAGCGAAATATTTTGTTGTGATTCAAAATAGTGATGATAATTGTCTGAAAGAATAGTTAAAAAATACATCCGTAATGGCTTTTGTCAGAGAAATATGATACAATCAGATAAAGAGAAAGCAAGAAGTATGGAAAGGAGAAAATGAAGGAAACACAGAGAGATGGTCAGAAAGAGAGAGAGAGGGAAGAAAAATGAGGGAGGTGGAGGTAGAGGTAGAGAGTGAGAGTGAAGGAGAGATAGAGAGAGAGAGAGAGAGAAAGAGAAAGAGAAAGAGGGAGAGACAGAGAGAGAGAGAGAGAGGGAGAGAGAGAGAGAGAGAGAGAGAGAGAGAGAGAGAGAGAGAGAGAGAGAGAGAGAGAGAGAGAGAGAGAGAGAGAGAGAGAGAGAGAGGGAGATCCGCTATGAATGTTATTGCTAGTTATTTTACAAATCATGAGAGAGAAGGTGATGAAAAAGGAAAAGGGAGAAACTAAAGAATTTATAGATTTGGGAACTGAGAGAAGTAAAAGGAATGATGATGATGAGAGAGAGAGAGAGAGAGAGAGAGAGAGAGAGAGAGAGAGAGGGGAAAAAGAAGAAAACAAAAGAGAGGAAGAGAAGGGCAGAGAGGAATAAGGAGAGAGGGGAAGAGTTGATGGTCTGGTGCCAATAAACTAAATGTGTAAATATACTCAGTGTAACTGAATGTGAAATACATGAATATTAATTTTGCTCAAATTATGGGCGGGGTCATAGGTATGGGACTACTTTTTTTTCTGTCACTGAATTATTGGAATCTGAACTGTACGGCGACATTATATCAGGCATTGCTGACAAACAGGGAACCTATAATCAAAATGGCGTATGAACTAACTGAATTTGATATTACATGGGATGATGATTTTGATTCTCTTGCTGGGGGATCTGAAGTCTCTACAACAGATCATCGTAAGTCATGATGTTGATTGTATCCCATCATTTGTGATTTGGAATGTTTTTACTTCATGCTTTATATTTATAGATACTTTTTGTGTGAATTGACACAATAAAGTTATTTTGGAACCCCGATTATAAGGAACCAGTTTAATGTTTTAAATCGTCAGCTTCTAAAACTGAACTGCCACATTTAGGAAGAGGCTCGACCTAAATATTAGATTTTAGGATTACAGACTTCATGCTAATCCACTCCAGGCACGGATCGGAGAGGGGGGGGGGGGGGGGTGGTGGCCGGTCCGTCCCTTAAAATATTCCCCTAGTAAATATAAAAAGTATATAAAATTGGGAATTTTTAACTTTTGGGCCCTCACTAAAACTAACGCAATAAATAAATAATAATACGAAAAATACAAAAATATTGGTGGAAAACTGGCTCCAGTGAACGAGTTACCCCCACCGCTTCGGGTGCTTCTGATATATGAAATTTGAGCTTCCTTATGAAATCCTGGATCTGCAACTGTACTCAATTATACCCTCTCTCTCTTTATTTCAATATCAATTTAAATCAAACAGATGAACCTTACTTTGATGACGATTACAGCGAAGTAGTTTGGGCCAAGCAAGGCGATGACGTAACTCTCTCGTTCATCGTGGGTTGCCATAGGGCGCGCACTGTCAGGGTCCAAGTGAAGAGGAAGGGTCAATTTTCACCGAGTTACCTTTTGCATAAGAGAAAGAAAGGAAAGTCTGGATATCGCAAGTACATCGTATCTGTCAACATCGATTCAGCCGTGGAACATATCGATGCTGGGAGATGGTACTTAAGAGTTTACAACGCCTATCAACATAAAGACGGGGCAGTAATCTCTTCAAGAAGGAGAATACGCTTCTCATAATAAAAGTGTTTTCTTGTGTATTAATGATGTATGTTGTACTATTATGTTTAATATTAAACTTAACGATTTCTCTTTTTTTTTTGAGGCCGCCATCCATTTTAAGCATAATGGCTTAATGATTACCTTCGTTTTGTAATATATCTCTTGCATTCAACTGAAACCGCTTTCTACTTTGGTATACAATTTTCTATTCATGTTATTCACATGTAAAATATATTTACTTTGTATCTTATAAAAATGAGCAAAGAAAATGGGATTCCAGCGAGACTCAAACCAGCTCAGTCGGTAGAGGATCTTTCTAGCAATCCGAAAGTTTCGGGCTCACATTCCGCTAAAATATACACTCGTATATACACGACCATTTTGGAAACATTCTACACCACATTTATCAGTAAAATAATCCACACATTTTTTCGTTCTGTTCTGGAAGCGACTGTAAAAGTGAAAAAGTAATAACATTTTATCTGAAAATAAGCATGTAAATTTTTGCTTGATAATACAATATTTGTGTTTTTCTTGAACAAGCATATCGAACAAATGTGAGATTATGTTGATTATTTCAAAGTTATGAAAACGCAGTTTATTTCTGAAATCTATGTAAAAAGAAAAAATTGAATCATGTTGCAAACATAACTTCACTGAAATCCTCTTTGAGATGTAAAATTAGCGTATTTGATGTGGACATCAGCTTGACAGAAAATGAACTCGAGAGAGGAACATAGATCATTCCTTTAGTCAGTATTGAGTTTGATGTTATAAAGGTGATATTGATATATTTACTAGATAGGCCATTATTTCAATATGTGAATGAAATAATCATCTTTATATAAATAAATATAATGAAATCTTTAATACCTTTTGCATTTGCCAAAAGTGTGAAGACACGTACGATTAATTGAATATACAAGTACTTTCTAATAATTGCTTTTTCTAATAAATCATAGAAACTGTTGCATCAGACCCATTGGAATGCTGTGTTGTGGGGGAGACCGGGGATGGACAGGCGCGGATCCAGGGGGGGGGG
>CALNVZ010000674.1:20534087-20557711 GCA_940671915.1 Paracentrotus lividus
AGGCAGCACTGAAGAACTTGTAAACAACCTGACGCTGTCGTAACTTCCATAACCCGTTCTCCCTCACATTTATAGGAATAATTTCAAGAACACTTCATTGAATTATATGATTTTTATTATTTGTATTCAAGACTAGAGAACCTATTTACTTAAGTTAGCATGTTCGCAATCTAAACCCGTTAAAAAATGTTCCTAACTAACCCACAGAGGCCGATATTGAGCATCTGAAAGCTATACAGCAGCAAAAGAGACAACAACAATTGATGCCAAATATTTAATGCTTGTTTTGTTGCTTGGTATAACTAGGGGGTTGGCGCGAATCTCAACTTTTTTTTCCACAAAGTTGGTTGTCATACTGTAAAAATGCGAGCGGGTAAGAAAACTGAAAACTGACAATTATTTTTTGCAATACAGAATGACGTCTTTACGTCGCTAAAGGTGCAAAAAAAACTCAAAAAACTGGCGCTCGCCAAAATGGCGTATTAATGCCGCAATTATCACACAATTTTTATACGTATTAAAACCACTTTATTAGCGTTTTTTAGATGGCTTTTGGGTGGTCAGGGAAGCGCCAAACATTGATTAATTTCCATGGATCATGGAATTAACCTACCCAAAGTTTGACTTTTTAGTGTAGTTTCGGTAGCTTAAGTTTCAGCCAAAATATCGACGCAAAAATCACCTCATAATCAAAATCAGAACTAAATCTACGAACTATCAGCACATACCGAGGTACATTAGGTCTATGATAAATATTGTTCAGATATTGAGCTTTTAGCACCCATCAACTTTGTAAATGAAAGCGAATTGTTCAAAACCCAGAAATAGGTATCTTTTGGAAAATGTATAATTTCCACGCCTACTTATGCGGCGGTCACAACTCGCCGTACCTTCGACGTGCAACTCCCTACGACGGATTTCGTAGAAAATTCGTGCAGCGGAGGTACCTCGTAGGTACAATGCATGTACGACGTGCAGGAAGTTTTTACAATACCCTTACTATAGAAACGCAGGAATCGCAGAAGTTGACCCAGGATCTGTGCGTGCATTGCATATGCAACGCAGGCTACGTTGATGGCACGTGCCCCGTAGCCTACGACGAGTTGTGACCGCCGCATAATTCAACAAATACGCCCATTTGATGCGTAAAACAAAAGAATATAGAATCGGTAGGCAATTGCCATTCAAATAAAATATTGATTTATAGGAGTTGTAAACTGATTGGTTTAAATGTGGAACTATTTTTTTTCTGGTTCAAGCATCGGGATAGGATATAAATAACAGTGTTTGTATAAACACTGCTCACTTTGGGAATTTTCTTTTGAAGAAATATACAATTGAATAACGATTAAAAATGTCAGGAGGTTCAGAGGTTGATGAAGTGACCATAACTTGGAACGATAAGACTGCCATTCCAGAACACCGGGTAGAACTCGGCACAGACACATCGAGTAAGTTTGACTAATGTTCATGAATCGTTAGTCCGAAACTGATATAATTTGTAGCGAAGACGGGAAAACCGAAAGGGCAGGCGTGGTGGAGGGGAGTGTAAATAATAAAACAAGTAAATATCTGATTCCGCAATTATATCCGCCCTGTCTTTTTTTCATAATAAAGGTATTTCGAAACAGCATCGGCAGCGACTTCTTCCGATAAAGCATACGTTTCGCTACTAAAAGCGGGCCGTTATTACTATGGCTAAATATTTAATTCAGCCATTATATCCACTCCGTCTTTATTTCCAGAAGAAGTCACTTCGAAACATTATCGGCGGTGAATTCTTAATCTTCCGATAAATATTAATTTTCGCTGATAATGTTTTTAAACAATATCTTTCATGAATAAATACGGAACGAACATAATTCCGGCATTAATTCTTTATTTATTGTGTGATAACGACCCAATTTTAGAAACGAAAGTTATTATTACTGGAAGACGTCGCCGTTGATAATGGTTCGAAATATTTTCTTTATGAAATAAAGACGAAATGAAAACAATTGCAGAATAGATTATTTAATTATAGACTGAATAACGGCCCGATTTTAAGAGCGAAACTTGGTTCTTCATCGGTAAAAATCACCGTTGATAATTTTGTGAAATAAATTCTCCGAAAATCAAATTTTAACAGCGGAAGCTGTTAAAAGAAATCCCCCTTATCTGGAGGGTTTTTCACGGGTGACCAACACAGTCCCCAAAATTCTTAATCCATTCGCTTAGGCTGCAATTGCTTAAGCTGCAAAAAGGAAGGAACATCGAGCATTCCTTTTGTCAGTATCAAATTTGATGTTTCAAAGGTTGATATATTTACTAAATAGACCATAATTTGAATATTTGAATGAACTGAGGTGATATATTATCCTAAAATGGGTATTTGATCTCCTTTAATACCTTTTGCATTTGCCAAAAGTGTGAAGACACGTTCGATTAATTGAATATACAAGTACTTTCTAATAATTGCTTTTTCTAATAAATCATAGAAACTTATCCATCTGACCCATCGGAATTCTGTGTTGGACGTTTAATTGAATGGAGGACTAAACAAATTATTAATACAAAAATGAAAGTATACAGAGAGAGAGGGAAGGTGGAAGAAAAAGAGAGGGACCGGGGATAAGGAGTAGAGGATGAGAGAGAGATGAGAGAGAGAGTATGAGAGAGAGATGGGGGGGATGGGGCGAGAGAAAGTAATCAGTTTACAACATGGGACAGGTGGCACAGGGCCCGACTATAGCCTTGCACGAGAGCGAACAAAATATGATATATTTTACCGCAAATGGCAAAGTTGATGTTTCCGATTAATCATTAGCAGTATTGTCCTCAATGGTGAATCCTGAAGGGGGACTAGAGGCGTGAATGAGAATGTCGTTTCTTTATTTTGTTTAAGTTCGATTATTTTTTTCCTGGTGCTTTTGAATGTTTTGGAATTTTGCTTTTCAAAAATATTAAGAAAAGACTGTACGATGCTTTATATTTGTTTGCACTACATGAACTAAACATTTTAAGAAGATAAAATATTAAAGAAAATTTTCTAAACATGGCATTTTTTTTACAATAGAAATGAAAATTAATATTGATGATATCTAAAATTTCAATCAAAATGAAAACGACTGTTTATCGCTTTGTCCAGAAGAACTGTATAATTAATATAGGTTTTCCCGGTCAATTTAAAACTCTTTGCAATCAAATTCGTTTATGTTCATTCAATTTAAACGATACCTCATGAAGCGGAGCCATCGGTCAATTGAATGAACGTATAGAATTTTATTCTCTATCACAGACGAAAGTGTTTGTAAGAAATGTCAAATTGATCGGAGATAGTTTAACTTGACCGGGAAAACCTATAATTAACAGAGCTGTGTGTATCTCTCTTTTTTTTTCGATAGTCATGCCATATATTGAAAGCGGATTGAAAGAGGAAAAACTTAACGTGGAAGAAGGAGGAGAGCTCCTTCTTAGTTACCGAGTTGGATGGATGAAACACCGTAAGCTAGAAGTCAGAGTGAAACGACATGACAAATTTAGCATTGCTAAAGATATTCCCAAAGCCAAGGAAAGCCCTGGAAAATGTGGAGTAACTGTAACTATTCGAAATGCAAAACAGGACCATAGTGGAGAGTGGTACCTGGTAGCATACCATCCACCAGAAGGAGCACCTTTATATTCTCGCAGGAACGTGACCGTAATGAAAAAGTAATTATAGAATTTCAAAATATAGGTTTTCCCGGTTAATTTAAACTCTTTGAAATCGAATTCGTTTATGTTCATTCAATTTAAACGATACCTCACGGAGCGGGGCTAGCTATCGGTTAATTGAATTAACGTTTAGATTTTCAATGGCATTCACATTTCGGCCGAAAGTACTTGAAAGAAATGTCAAATTGATCGTAGATAGTTTAAACTCGACCGGGAAAACCTATATTAACATGTATGAGAACTTGTTAAAAATCATTTTTGTTAACTGAATGTCATTTAGAGGAATCCATTATTAAATCAATTTGACTCATGGTCTATCTCGAATTGAAATGTATAAAATAAAAAATATTGCATTTCACCGAGACTGTCATCTCATATCCAAATTGTTGTTAATTTCAATATCCCTCTCAGGCGCGGATCGAGGATTTCATGAGATAAAAAAGGGGCGTTCCCAATTGGACTTTTAAATTTTTGGTACACCCTAAATTTTGTTTAGGTCACGCCTGCCGACCAAAAAGTTACACTCAAATTTGTTTAGCTCACGCCGGCCTAATTTTTCTCACAATTATCATAATTCGTTCGGGGGAGGGGGAGGGATTTGATTTTGGGCACTTTTTACACACATACATACACACACAAGAACAAAAAAGAAAATGAGGATTTTTGCGGGGGAGGGGGGCTAGTGGGACTGTTCCACGCTTTCCTCTTTCCTTCTTGTTTCTTAATTGCTTTTTCGATCAGCAAAGCAACTGATTTGTTTTTTAATCTGTTAATGGGAAAAATACACAAAAAAGACCTAATATACAGATATTTCAATTTTTTTTTGTTTTTCTTTGTTAGATGTTCTCTGTTATGATGAAACTCCGTCTGTTTGCAACTAAGAAACATACTTCATTGGGGTTCCGGTAGACATCACATCGTTCCGGAGAAGATTGTTCGGGTTACTATGAAGCAATATCTTCGGTAAATGACGGCATCTCATCTGGCATCTCCTTCCAAACCACCAGATGTACAATTTCTCTTCCCACTCTTCCCACTAGGAAGAGTAAATATCTTAGTCTAGAGTTTGACATTTTCTGCTGATAGATTATCTTTTTTCTTAGGAGGGATACTGTATACATCCCTTTTCCACCTCACTGTTTAATTCAAGATAGGGCCTATTAGAATTTCATCGGAGTTATTTCCTGAGGAGGAACTATTTTGATGGGGAAAGGGGTCTATACCCATACACGGTACAGGATTCCATGAAGGGGGGGGGGGGGGCAAAATAGGAATTTCGGATTTTTGCACACCCAAAAATTTATCAGGACAGGCCGGCCGAGCATCTGTTAATTAACAATACCATGACTACCAAGACCACTGCAGTTAAGAAAACAGGGAATTAAAAGCCTACGGCCCATATTCTGCTATGAAGACTGAGTCTGTATGCGTCGCAAGTTTGTGCAAAGCTATTGTGCGATCCGCATCAGACAAAAGCATCGCACAAGCATGACAATAGCTTTCTACAAACTTGCGAGGCATACAAACTCAGTCTTCATAGCAGAATATGGGCCAATGAGTTAGGTATAGAGAAAGAATGTGAGGAAGAGAAGGGCTTATTGGCCCATATAGTACTATGAAGACTGAGTTTGTATGCGTCTCAAGTTCGTACAAAGCTATTGTGCAATCCACACCAGACAGAAGGATCACACGGGTCGCACAATACCTTTGTAGGAACTTGCGACGCATACAAACTCAGTCTTCATAGCGGCATATGGGCCATTAAGCCCAGGAGAGATTATCTGTTCATGTAATAGTCGTGTAAAATGTATTTACTTTATTTAAACACAGAAATACAATAATTTCAATCAATCAATCTATGAATTACCGAAAGTAAGAGGAATGGAAATTAATTGGGAAGAAGGAACGACATTCCACCGAAGCTTAACTTTAAAAAATTGAAATCCCCTTTCTAACATAATTTCCGTTTTGATTTAAAAGAAAAAAAAAATCTTTAGTGGAAGTCCTTTTAAATAAAAGCAGGAAAATGAAATAAAAATGTATAAGAGAAGTTTTTAGAATTTGATATCATGAAATCCTCTATGAAAATGGAATTCTATGGAATTAAGAATACACAACGTATTGGGGGAGCAGCTTACAACTGACGTCACAACTTTAATATTTTATTTTTAATTTTTTTTTTTTTTTTGCTTTGACGGATTCACGGACAATTTTATTTCATAATCTTTAACCAATTAAATTCTAGGATAGAGTTCACCTCTAAAAAGGTGAACATGAATTGCAGGAGAAAACGTATTGAAATTGATAAGAGAGGGAGGGAGCGAGGATATTGTAATTTAAAACTTTGGTAAGAATAATCCGAATTATATTTCCAAACCGGACCCATTCGGACTTTTATGAGCTAGAGAGAGAGAGAGAGAGAGAGTGTGTGTTTGTGTGCGCTTGTGTGTGCGTTTAGGGTTATGTGGATGGTGTCAGCGGCGGTCACAACTCGCCGTACCTTCGACGTGCAACTCCCTACGACGGATTTCGTAGAAAATTCGTTCAGCGGAGGTACCTTGCAGGTACAATGCATGTACGACATGCAGGAAGTTTTTACAATACCCTTACTACAGAAACGCAAGATTCGCAGAAGTTGACCCAGGACCTGTGCGTGCATTGTAGGCCTACATGCAACGCAGGCTACGTTGATGGCACGTGTCCCGTAGCCTACGACGAGTTGTGACCGCCGCATTAGAGAGGGTGTATGTGTGTGTGTGTGGATGAGGGTAGATGTGAGGGTGAGGGTGTGCGTCTATGTGTGGGTAAGTGGATGGTATTAGAGAGGGTGTGCGTGTGTGCGTGTGTGTGTGCGTGTGTATGGATGAGGGTGGATGTGAGGGTGAGCGTGTGCATCTATTTGTTGGGTATGTGGATGGTGTTAGAGAGGGTGTGTGTGTGGTTGTGTGTGTGGATAGGTGGATGTGAGGGTGAGGGTGAGGGTGTGCGTCTATGGTGTGGGGTATGTGGATGGTGTTAGAGAGGGTAGGTTTGTATTTGCATATGAGGATGGGTGTGTCGATAAGTGTGAGCGTGTATGTGTGGAATATGGGTGGTGTTAGAGAGGGTCTGTGTGGCGAGGGAGGGGTGTGAGTATGTGTGTGGATTGATGGGCGTGTAGATGAGGTAGTGTGGGTGTGGGTGTGCGTTATGTGTGGAGTATGTAAATGGTGTACTAGAGGGTGTGTCTGCGTTGGTGAGGGTAGGTGTGGATAGGAGTGTCGATGTACATATATGTGTGAGGGTGGGTATGCGGGTGAAGTTTACGTTTACGATGAGGGCGTGTGGATGATGGTGTGCTTATATGTGGGGTATGTGGATGGTGTGTGTGGGTAAGGGTTGGTATGTGAGTGTTTTTATGTGGGTGAGAGTGAACTCTAAAAACTGAAGTGCTAATTTCTGGGTGCTCGTTTAGTGACTGCACTTGAAGTGCTATATCAGCACCTGAAGTGCTATTTTAGCACTTGCCCAAGTGTTAATTTATCAACAAAAAAGTGTTCAATGTCGGTATGGGATTCGAACCGGGTTCCACCTACACATGGAAGAGTACCGCTCACCGTTACCAATAGACCAACGGAGATCTCGCTAACATAATTCAATTATGACAGCATAGTAGATGATTATGGCAAATTTGATGAAAGTTCAGCTCACGTGAAAGTGCTAAAACAGCACTTTAAGTGCAGTTAAACAGCACTTTGAGTGCAATCACTATGCAAGCTCTTAAAAAATGCTGACTTCAGCCTCTGAAGAGCTAAAAACATCACTTCAGTTTTTAGAGTGTATGTGGGTGTGCGTGAGGTTGGGTGTGGTTGATGTGTGTGTGTGTGTGTGTGTGTGTGTGAGGGAGGGTGCGTATGTGGGGATGTGCTTGTATTTGTGGGGTACGTGGATGGTGTTAGTTTGTTCGTGTGAGGGTGCGCATGTAAGTTTATGTGTGTGTATGTTTATGAGAGAGGGAGACCATGAATAGGAAATTAAAAGAGACAAATTTTGAAATACTAAGAGACACAAGAGAACATGGCGAGCTAAGATATACAGAGTGAGTCAAAAATAATGTCCCATCATTTTGAAGTTGTCTTGTGAAGAGTATTAACATTTGATCATGGGTTTCATGATATGCCTTGGTAAAGTTATCCTTTAGCATAATTATGTTGGTACCATTTTCATTTGGATCTTCGCACTATGACTTAATACCAGACAATCTTCTGAGGACCGTAATATTTCACCTGCGCCAAGTGGCTGGGTGAAGATAAAAAGCAAATTTTGACAGAATATGTGTTCACACTTACCCATACACCCTATTTCTCTCACACACACACACGCACCCACACCCACACACAAAGTAAACAATTGACATTAAAAATTCCCATTTTATGTTTTTTTTAACCAAGACTATCACTGACTGTTTGGGACATACTTGTACATGTAGTAATTCCCTAACAACTGTTTGTGATTGTGAGTGAAGATGTGTGTGTGTATGAGTTTGTTTGGGTTTGCTGAGGGTGTGGGTGTGTATGTATGTGTGCTGGTATGGATGAAACAGGGTATGTGTGGTATATATGTGTGTGGAGGGTGTATGTATGTGGGTGTGTGTGGTGATGATGTGGGTGTGTATGTGCTTTGAGTATGTGTAAATTAGGGTACCTGTGGGTGTGTGTCTTTGTGAGTGCACATTAGTAATAAATTTTCAATTTGTTTATTCTTCACCGAGCCACTTGGCGCAAGTGAGATCTTACCGTCTTTTGAAGATTATCTGTTATTCAGTTATGCGTGCAAAGATCCAAATGAAAATGGTACCAACGTATGCTAGGATGATGACTCTACCAAGACATATTATGAAACCCATGATTAAATATTCATACTTTTCACTGGACTACTTCAAAATGATGGGACATTTTTATTGACTCACTCTGTATAGATAGAATGAGTGAGGGAGAGAGGGAAAGCGAGGGAGAGAGGGAAAGAGAGGGAGAGAAAGAGAGCGAGAGAGAGAGAGAGAGAGAGAGAGAGAGAGAGAGAGAGGGGGGGAGGGGGCGAGGGGGTAGAAAAGGGAATTATGGAAGGAGTAAAATGTGATAACATGATAAAAGCACCTTTTGATTATCATTCTGACAACTAACATTCTTACATAAATTCGTTGGTCTTCCTTCCACTCAATTGACGCAGACTGCCTCGATTCCCATTTCTAGTTAACTCTTCTCCTCTCTCCCCCTCTCTCTATCCTTCCCTCATTTGCCTGTCTGCCTGTCATATCTTTATCAAACATCCATCTTTCCTACATGTATATTGCAAGTCCTCTTCAGGTTAGCTTTCGCAATCAACAAAGTAAACACGACGGGAGTGACGGTAAGAGGAGAGCAGTAGAGAGAGAGAGAGAGAGAGAGAGAGAGAGAGAGAGAGAGAGAGAGAAGAGAAGAGAGAGAGAGAGACCCGCTATGAATGTTATTGATAGTTATTTTACAAATCATGAGTCTGGATAAATATGCGGATGAACGTCCATGGGAAATAGGTCTATGGTTTAAACGACCATAATGGCTGCATTTCAACCGAGAACTGTCCCGAAAGTGAGAGCACCGGAGAGAAATTTTGAATTAAGCAAGAGTATACTTGTTTCATATCGAGTGAGCTACATATTATTTCTCAAACAAGTGATTTGTGAAAGAATTGTAGTATTCATAGTTCTTTTCTTTAACTGGAACATACAGTATTAATGGTAAAATACTCCGTCGCGTTTGCAAAATCTACCCATTGTTGACAATAAAACATTCAACCACACAATATGTCATAACAAAGCATCATCACATCCTATTAGCCGCTTTCAATTTATTCTTCCAATTAAAATACAAAATAATAAAAAAAGGTTTTATTTCTTTAGCGAATTTATATTGATGTATAAGCAACTTCATTTGGATAATGAACGAACAGTATGGATGACATGGTCATTTCGTGCACACTTAACATCGACATTTAAATTAGAGTGCATTTCAATCAGAATATTAAAAACTTATGAGTTCTTAATATTTGTTTAAAAACAATGCTATTTACGTGTCTATTTATGTGCATATACATTATAAAAACGGGTTAGAATATCAATTGTATATATTTAAATAGATTATTTTTATAAGCCAGATGATTTGTTTTAGCAAGAAATAACTCTTGAATGTAATTTACATTCTGCATATTTAAATTGAATTTCATTTAATGGATGAAGGTAACACTTTGGTCTATTTTCTAAATGTATAAAACATAGGAATACTTATCAGTACAATTGAATGATTTAGAAAAGATAGATACAGCATTTGCAAACAAGTTATACGTGTCAATTTCTAACTTTATGATATTCATGATTTATAAAATAACATGGAGATCTTATTTGCATGGGTTTGATTTGTTTTTATACCGTTTTTATCTATTATTTGTTTGATTTAATTGATAACTCTAAGCATTGCTAGTGACAATTGTGACAAAAGGGTATATGTATACCATGCATGTAGATTATGAAGATACTCTATCATTTTTGAGAAAACATTGCCAGGTATTAATGATGCGTCAAATATGTTTTGAGATAGGACGACCATCCTACAATATTATGCGATGAAACTTTAAAAAAAATATATATATACAGTATATCTGGAAAAGGAAAAACGTCACTATACCGAGTGAGTCAGAAAAAACTTTACACCTAGCAAAATGTCAATAAAAAGAAAACCAATTTATAAACCCCAAATTATTATACATATTCCGAAAGAATAACTCCTCCCGCATCTTTTGGTACCAGTTTTGTGTGTGATATCTTTACGCTTGGATGAACACGGCGCAATGTTTGCGAACATGTACATTTCGAATTGTGCAAAAGTGGGAGTAAAATCAAAACAACAAAACTATCAAAAAAAGTAACTCCCTCCTAATTAATATAGCATAACTTTTTAACGAAAATGTCTTCCGCTTAATACCTTGGCAGGGGTGTTGTTTAACATATTGACTACATTTTGTATGAAAATGAGATAAATCTGTAGAGTCAGGCATGAGTGAGCACACGTCAAAGACAAAATAATCTCTTTTCAAAAGTATTAGGAGGCCTTTTTAGGTCTGTCAGTGGCAATTTACTCTTTGATGTGTACTCATTCGTGCATTACTTGACGAGTCAATCTAATTTTCATACAAAATGTAGTCAATATGTGTATTAATACCCCTGCAAAGTTATTAAGCGGAAGACACTTTTGTTAAAAAGTTATGCTATTTTATTCATGATGGAGTTGCTTTTTGTCAGCTTTTGTTGTTTCAATTTCATCCCCGCCCTGGCACAATTCGAAATTTGTATGTTCGCAAACAATGCGTCTTGTTCATCCAAGCGTAAAGACATACCACACAAAAATGGTACCAAAAGATGCGGGAGGAGTTACTCTTTTAGAATATGTAAAATAATTTAGGGTTTAAAAATTGGTTTTCTTTTTATTGACATTTTTCTATGTGTAAAGTATTTTTTTACTCACTCCGTAGAACTTTTTACAAAAAAGCTTAATTACAACTACATTTTCGAGGAAAATATCTCAAATTACCAAAATGATAATAATATAAACAGATTAGTGCATAAGGTTTGTTTCATACCACCAACAATCTTAAATTCCTAGATCCTTTAAACTACTTAAACGAATTTTAATGTACTGAAGTAAAAAGAAATGAAGGTGAAGAGAGAACTAATTTGTACACAACAATTTTTCATCTCGGTCTTCTGATTGGATCTCACCAGACTGAAAAGACACAAATTAAAGAAAAAGAACAAGATATTGACTAAATGTAAATTATTCTTATTTCTAACGAACAAATAAGTATTAAAAAATATACAATAATCTGAAGGGCAAAACAGAAGACAATGCACATTTGAATATTCATAGGCTTCCTTAAATATTCAAATATTTTTTTTTGGTTGGAGCTTTTTGAGGGTGTATTGTGAGGCGAATCACTTTTTTGAGGAGACAAAATTATTTTCGATTTTTTTTAAAGTCCAAATTCTCAAAAAGGGGAAGATGGAAGGGGGCTTGCATTTTTTTTTTAAAGGTTAAAAAAAAAAAAATCTAAAATATGTGGATGTGTGAAGGTAAGGAAGCAGGTCCAGGTGGCTATTTAGGATAATAAATAACTATAGAATCTTTCATGCTATTGTAGTGCAACAATACTTGACTAAATTTTTTAAAGATTTATAAAGAAGTGTGTTACATGATAGAGAATGTCATATAAATGTCATATAATATTATCAAGTTATTTACTCAATACAAAATTCTAAGAATTTTCGTGATTTTTGTGAGATCTTTGAATCTGTATTTGCATTTCATCGAATAAATCATATTGAATTCTACATATCATGTTAGCTTATCATTTTTGGTCAATTTACTTGTTGATTATTTATTACAATCCAGTTATTCCTTTTTTGGACGGCAATCTGAAATCAATCGACCATCGTATTTGTAATGTGGAGGCTCATCGTTTCTCCGGGGCGGTGTCGAGAGAGAGAAGTAATTTCCAGTTATTTCGGCCGTTTTTTCCCATTTTTGTAATTGAAATTGAAATTGAAATAGAAATTAATAAGATATTATCAGTAAACGTACACGATATTTTGTCAACATTATAAAGGAGAATATAAAAATAAAATCAATGATATATGACTTTACCTGACATGACATTTTTGATAACAAGGAACTTCATACGAGAATATTTGTTATTAAATCTATTTATTACAGGAGCAAATATTAGTTCTTTACCTTATCAAATCTTCTTCACGGTGACTGTGCTTTTGGCCTTTTTAGTACCGTCGTTAAGAGTAAAGGTATACTTTCCAGCTTTATTAATACTGCGTGTTACTTGCCCATTACAGGCCGTCCCACTCCCGACACGTTGGCCGTCTTGATGGACTGTGTAACTTGCATTATTCGGATGGACTTGCCCATGCAATCTATGATAGTTGTTTCGTTGGATATGCTTGACCTTTTGGACAAAATGCGGCTCTGAAAATGATTAAGAAAAAACACCCCAAAACATGGTAAGAGAGCGTGCACACTTTCAGCTTAAATGTTGAATATTTCTAGTTCTTCTGACGCTGCAAAACGCCACAAAATTTGGGTGGAGTGTTCTAAAATACAAAACAGCAGACAATTTACCCCTTATAAAATTCTTTAAAGGTCTCAAGAAAAATGCTTAGAACCTTGTAAGAAAAATATTAATAACATACATGACATAAGCTAACTAAAATCATATTTGGGTGAAAATAGGGTGGGGTGGGGTGGGGGTTATTTTACCTACCATTATTCTTACATTCGGCCTAAATGTATTGTTAAACATAACAATAACATTTCAAAAATTTATAAAGAGACTTTATGAGGGTACTTATTTTATTGCTGTTGTTAAGATGAACATATTCATGAGTCTTAAGCGCACTGCAAAATGATATTCGCCAAATTAAAGGATTAACCAAGTTTGTGTAGGCCTAAAGTTTGTTTCGATAATGCTGTTACTCTACACTCCAAAAACGCCGGTGCTAAATGTGCAATTTAACAATTTGAGCATGTGGCACGGTTGGCATGTGGTGTTACTCTTAGTGTTAGATTAACACCAGAGGGTGTTAATTGTTCAACACCAAGCTGGTGTTACTCATAGTGGTGTTATTCTTATTGGAAGATTAAAACCAGTGGGTGAAACAACGGGGCGGAAATCAACACCTGATGTGGTGTCGAATATCTAGTGTTAAATTTGGTGTAAAATAACACCAAAAGGGTGTAATATCATGATTGGTTGAAAATCGGAAAACTGATATTTTCCCCGAAGATTCGGCCGCAATCCGCCATCTTCCCTTCTCGCTTGAGATTCAGATTATCTTAAATCTATCCAAATTCATAGACCTTCATGATTGTTCGCTTGGTGGTAGGAGGAGTTAATCTTTTGGTAGGAGCTATGATGACTTTGAAATAGATGGTAAGACATTTATCATGATTATGGTAGAAAGGCCTAAATGTACACGCGCTTTGGCCTACTGTAGCACTGAAGTACATGTCTGCACTTATGTAGCTGCCACTATAACTGCCTTTTTATTATCAATAATCACGATATCTTACCACCTCAACACTAGAGTATAGTGTTGTTAGAACCCCCAAAATAGTGTCAAATTAACACCACAAAAGTGTCTATTAATAGTCAACACCCTTTTAGTGTTAAATAATCAACACCAAAGAGTGGTGTTCATTTACACCGGTTGGTGTGGTTCTCTCAGAACACCACATTAGTGTTAAATCAACACTTGCAGTGTTAATTTACACCACTATGGGTGTCATTAAATCAACACCATATGGGTGTTAAAACGTGACAACAAGTTGGTGCGGTCCTCTCAGAACACCACTTCCGTGTTAAAATCAACACTGGTAGTGTTATTTTTAACACCACCATTTTTGCAGTCTACAATTTGGATAGTGATTCCACTTTTAGACATGTTAGAGGACTTTTAGAAATGTTTTTTGGAACAAAATTTTGTTGATCCGGTGCCAAGAGCTCTCAGGTCTACCACAGGAAAAATGTCTGAGATGAAGAGTTGTAATTGTTTTCAAGTTAGAATTGTGTCTAATACAATGTAATACGGTTAAATAAGTCTCTTGTCTAGGAGAGGGGTTAAAATAAAAAGTGTGATTGGCGAATATCTGAATTTTTATTTTGCTTTGACAATTAGTGACTTAACAATCCAAAGACGACAAAAATCCCTTAATCCATTATATTTACCCCTATTTTTTTTCCAGTCCTTTAGTTACTTTAGTTTGTTTTTAGAAATAAAAGTTCCGCTGAGATACTAAAATACATTTTTAAGGATTTTTTTTGGCGTATACTGTTTAAAAATAAGTAATATCAATTTTTAACCCCAATCAAAACAAACCTTGACCCTTTCCTCACTAAAGGAAGAATAAAATCCTAGGCTCAGATACGTTTCCTTGGGTAAGCGTGAGGGGGCCTTATAATAATAGCAATAATAATAATAATAATAATAATAATAATAATAGTAGTTATTTAGCAGGGGGAGCCACTTCAGCTCTCAGTCTTAGTGAACTGTTCTTCCAGCTAGCCCTGCAAAACATAATGTTATTAATACCCCTCTCTATTCCCAAATACCGAGCGCCTAGCCATTTTGCAAGTCTTTGGTATGACTCGATCGGTGATCGAGCCAACGGTCTCTTGTTCATAAGGCATACATGACTATATAACACTGTCCGTCATAAAGGTGGAATATTTTTTGGCAGCTCTAGCAACATGATTTTGCTCCGGCTTTAATTTCTTGAATATGTTTGTCCCTCGTTTTACTTTTCGGGACCCTGACTATATTTTGAATATTCTTCCAACCTTTTAAGGGGAATTTTTTCGAAAAAGTTTTGTCAACCCCCATGGTGCCCATTTTTGCCATTTTTCTCATTTTGGGGCCCCTTTTTGCTTACCCTGCCGATCAAGCCCCTCTCAGTCCTACCCCCAGAATTTTTTAAAATTTAAATCTAGATTTATGGGGACAGGCTTAGGTCTCTTGTCTAGGGGAGGGGCTGAAGTAAAAAGAGTGATTGGTTAAAATTCGGAATATTTTATTCCACCTTTATGCTATTAAACAAAATAAATTAAAAAAAAATAATTAATTGTCACCATTTTCCCCTAATTCTTTTTTAACCTTGATGACAAGGGTGTAAATGGTCGCTATAGATGATATTTTCATATTGATTTATGTTAAGCTGAGATTTTACGGTACAATTTTGGGAAGATAGAAATTTTCATGGTGTAAAAATGAATAAAATCAATGATGAACCCCAATTAAAATAAAATTTGACTCCTCCCCTAGACAAAAGGATCGAGCCTGTAACCATAAACCTAGATATAACTTAAAGAACAATAACAACTCCACACCTCAGACGTGTTTCCTTGGGGTAGGACTGCGGGGGCCTTGATCGGTCGAGTAAACAAAAAGGGGCCCCAAAAGTAAGAAAAAATGACCAAAATGGCCATCTTGTGGGTTAACAAACTTTTTTGGAAGAAAAATCCCCGGGAAGGGTTGGGGGAACGTCCAAGATATAGCCAGGATCTCGAAGATTGAAAGCGGTGATGAACACATTCAAGAAATTACAGTCAGAGCAACAAAAAAAAAAAAAAATAAAACAAATAAATATTCCACCTTTATGACGAACAGTGTAGATCTATATACATGTATATAAATATTTAAAAAACACCAAAAAAACAAACAACAAATTGGGAACCATGGGGCCTCCTTTCTTTATTCATATGCATTTTTAAAAATGAACACTTGGTTAGATTCCATTTTGCGAACATTGTCTGAAATAGGGTAAATTATTTAAAACGTAATGATGGCGTTCATCAAGAAGAGGATAGGACAATTGCGCTGCTCAGCGGCTGCAGAGCCTACGAAAACGGGACACAAATACCTTTCGGGCAATAAATTTTGGAGCGTTTTTTTATATGTATATAATAATCTTTTAAAAACCTATTTCAATCATGATCTCAAGACTACATAAGATCGAAATGATAGAATAAATTAGATCTAGATCCGACTTTGTTGAGACTTTGTTAAGTATGACTTAGTTCAGTAGAACCTAATTTTTTTAGAGTTTAGTTTTTGACTTACTTGGAGGTGGAGTTGGTAATTCTACTCGGCCCTGAGGAGGGTAATAGTCTGTTCTATATTTTTTCTGGTTTCCAGTTTCGCTCATGATTGCTTAGTTTTCTTTCTAGTTGCTCCGTAGAAGTTCTATATTGCTTGTCTGCCTGGCCTTGGTTTTGTTGTGAATGATCGACAATTTTATCTACCCGCGAAACAATTCAAAGGCAAGTCCAACCCACCCAACAGTCCACGTCATTACATATAAATTTTATGGACCAGTTTATTATTGTTAAGGGGTATTGGTGAAGGGGCTTGCCTTTATTTGATAAAATGAATACATGAAATCATATAACGTTTATAAAACAATTAATACATATATCTTAACATTAACTTTTTAAAATCTTGTATGTACAATACAATACACAAACAAATCTCAACAATTTCTTGCAGTCCATATGTCAAGATATAGCCCTTCCCTTTACTTCAAAGTGGTGTAGCCTTGAGTATTATTTTGAATATTAATAAGTCTAATACAAGAACCGCCTGATGACTCTTCCGGGGAATACCCCCAATTTAGGCATTTTAGAAAAGCCAATTAAGTAGCAAAAGTATAATTTTTAAGAATAATAATTTTCTTTAGGATCTGGTAAAATAGTACGTTATTACGATTTCTTAGGATCAAAGTCACAGGACCGAAATGAACACTTTTGGTTGGAACTATGTTTGTGTGGCGTATGTGTTCCGACTGAGTACCTGAGCGATGGACCGAGGCGCCTGTGTCGGCCCTATCCGTGCTCGCTTTGCATAAATTTGTGTCAACATACAAATTGTTGGAAGATTGTTTGAATAAATAGGCATGATAGGGGAAAGGGCAAGGGGGTACTCTTGTTTGACACTATCATATATTAATAAAACGGAAAAAAGTTGAAAACTTAGTTATTATTGAAATTAATATCATTTAAAAGATTGTATTCATATTGTTGGTCAACTAAGAATTAAGATGATTGCTTACTTATTAATACCAAAATATTGTTTTAAAACACATTATTATTAGTTAATGTTCTTTGCCCCATTTAGTTACACTCGATTAAACTACTGTTTGCTATATTATACAGTCTGTGTCAAATAAAATGGTACAGTTGGAAAACATTTTTTTATAGTGTGAATGTTAATATCAACGTGGTATTGTTTGTTATTTTCATAAAGCAGGAATATCACTCTTTCTTCTGCAATTTTTTTCATCACATTTGGTGCAGTATTTTTTGAGATATGACTAATTTTCTACAATCAAGGAAAATCCATTTTTCGCACGCCGTCCCATGCCTTTGTGTACGATTTCGCATAATGACCGTGAATTCAGCGCTCCAGAACAATAGAAGTGCGTAATTTCGATTTGTTCCTCGTGGCACAAAACTTAGCATAACTTTTGTTTTACGAAAGCAAATTATACAGGACAAAGCGCATCAGCAAGAGAAATCTTTTGGCTTTAATTTGGTACCACAAACATACATTATATGAAAAGATTTCACACCTAAATGATTTTTTCCCCGACTGTACCATTTTTTTTGACACAGACTGTATACATTGTCCGTCAAAAAGGTGAAATATTTTTTTTGTCTTTCTAGCAACTAACTTTGCTCCGGCTTTAATTTCTTGAATATGGTTGTCCCTGTTTGTACTTTTCGGGACCCTGGCTATATTTTGAACATTCTACCAACCCTTCACGTGTATATTTTTCCAAACAAGTTTTGTCAACCCCAATATGCCCATTTTTGTCATTTTCCCCCTCATTTTGGGGCCCTTTTTTGTATACTCGGCAAGGTCAAGATCAAAAGAGCATTGGAACACAGGGACGCTGGGAATTGGTTCTTGCGAGTGTTCAACGCATATCACAACGATGACGATGGAGGGGTAACTTCTTCAAGACGTCAGCTACGCCATTAGAAATAAAATCTGTATTTCTTCAAATGAATATCACAAAATCTGTACTTGGCTTCTTCATTAATTTTAATTGATTTTTAATAATGTTTAATATATAATTTGGGGGTGATAAACGCGGTTCAAATACAATTCATATGAATCTTCAGTAAAAAGACAATTTTTCTTCGATTTTTTATTGTTTTATTTGGTAAAAATATATATATATTTCTATTTTTTTAAACCCAACAATTAATATGTCTGATATCAATATTACCAATCATACCAATAGCCTGTGCATATTTTATAGTTATTACAGTTATTTTATATAGTTCTTATAGTTATTCGTAAAGATCAATGTAAACAGTATTGGGAAGTAGAC
The DNA here is from genome assembly GCA_940671915.1 of Paracentrotus lividus. Classification (NCBI taxonomy): domain Eukaryota; kingdom Metazoa; phylum Echinodermata; class Echinoidea; order Camarodonta; family Echinidae; genus Paracentrotus; species Paracentrotus lividus. Next base: position 20,552,747 of record CALNVZ010000674.1, read on the forward strand.
TTCTAAAATAAAGGTATTTGCAAAAAGTTTGAGGGGCACTGTGCTCCTTACAGAATCAAAAACATTAATGCTCGAGAGTTTTTTTTTATTTACAAAATGTCTTATTATTTCTTTGTATTCCTTTTGATATAACATGTATACCCTTACAAAAATGTCCTGTGGTATTCCTATGGTATTTCTGAATGTCCTGTGGTATTCATATGGTATTTCTGAATGTCCTGTGGTATTCCTATGGTATTTCTATGGTACAGTAAAATACCATAGAAGTACCATAGGAAAATACCACACAGTAAAAGGGTACCATAAGAATACCATCCAGCAGTGCTGTGGTATTTGGCACAAATACCATATGTATGGTATTGCTGTATGGTTTTTGGCAGAAATACCATATGTATGGTATTGCTGTTTGGCCACAAATACCACACAATACTCATACAGAAGTACCATACAGCCAAATACCATATAATTCCTATGTGTTTGGCCCAAATACCACACAAAATACCACTACAGCAGTAACATACACCAATACCATAGGATTTCCTATTTTGGTTTGGCCACAAATACCACACAAAATACCATACAGAAGATACCAAACAGCCAAATACCATAGATTTCTATGGTTTTTTGGCACAAATACCATACAGCCAAAAACCATAGGGTTTCCTATGGTTTTTGCACCAAATACCACAGATTTTATTGGCTTTTTTGGCCCCACAATACCACAGGATTTCCTTTGGTTTTTTGGCACCAAATACCACAGGAATTTTTATGTTTTTGGCGACCAAATACCCACAGGATTTTTCCTATGGTTTGTTGCACCCAATACCACAGGATTCTATGGTATTCGGCACGAATACCATACAATACCACAGAAGTACCACGCAGTACCCATACACAAAATAGTACCCCACACATGGATTACTAAGTATTGCCCACAGAATTACCACACAAAGGGTACCAGTATTTACCACAACCGTTACGACCGGAACACCACTCGCCGTTAATACAGGATATACCACAAGCCGCTTATCAACAGGCACTGCTGCAGACAAACCCAGGATTGCCATACACTGGTATATATACCACTATCTAGCAAAAATATTGGCTCACAGTTAGTTACTTTCTATATTCGCGATAAACAATGAAAATGTTCAAATTATCGTCTTGATGTACTTGTGTTTGGAAATATATTCTCTAAAGAAAATTTATAATATGCATTAATTATATAATGAGTTAAGCTTCACCAAAAATACTGATTTGTGCTACAAAAACATTGTATTGCAAAATGCAGCTAATTACCAATAGTACCACAAAGTTACCACACGAATACCCCATTCACTACACAACTCAGCAGTAAACTTCAATCCACTTTGACTAATTGCCCGTTTTGGTTTTCATCCTGTGGAAGTTTGTCTTTCAATTCAGTTTTGGTCAAATTACCATTTGGTCTAATTATTCCATTCGTCTATCCAATCGACTTGTCAAACCACTTAGTCAATTCCTGTAGAAACTATCCCTAGAAAAAAATATCCTTGTTGGCAATTACCACACAACGGTAGGTATTGCGGCGACCCGGTGGACGGAGGGGGACGATCAAGTTTCCACCCCACGCCCTCGATTTTTGCTTCGGAGGATCGCCTCTACCCCGATTTCAGAGGCTTAACAAAATATATGTAATTAATAGACGACGAGGCCACAGTGTGGCGAAAAATGTACCAATTCAGGTCATTAAAAGCAACATTTTCGCCGCGCTTCGCTTTGCAAAAAAAAAACCCCCAAAAAAACCCAAACAATAATAAAAACTAATAAATCTTTCTCAGGTCCCTAATATTCATGATTCTTTTATTTGTTACAACGTTGTATCTATGTATAATTAATCCCCTCCAAAATGCGCAAATCAGGGGGACGTTTCCCCTTGATTTCTAAAGCTTCACATTTGTTTTTATTTTCTAAGTATTTTATGCCCCCTTGTCCAAATGTGATGGAAATTAAACTTTTAAACTTTATAAATATTTTTGTTTTCATGCCGTATCGTTATAAAAAGTGACCATATTCAGAAGGGATACAAACATTAATATATTTTGTAAACGTGATAATGGATTTCAACTCTCGCGTCGGGAATGCTATTTCTTAGTGAGTGATTATCAGCTTTTGAAAAATGATTAATGTTATTATAAAGCAAAATTATAGGTTCGCGCTTCGCGCTCACAAAACAAATACAACAAATACAATGTAAACGATTAATTATGTCTTCGGGTCAGCTATAACTATTTGTGGAATATGTTTATTATTTCCAACGTATATTATTCTTTTAAAATTTATTTGTTTCTGTATAATAGTGAAATTAGATCATTCTACACTGTCCGTCATAAAGGTGGAATTTTTTGCGCTATAGGACTGATTTTGCTCTGACTTAATTTCTTGAATATGTTCGTCCCTGCTTTTACTTTTTAGGACCCTGGCTATTTTGTGGACATCTCTCCAACCCCTTCACGGTGGACCTTTTTCCAAAACCCCGTGGTGCCAATTTTTGTCATTTTCTCATATGGGCCCCTGTTTCCCCATAAGCCCCCTCAGTCCTACCCCAGGAAAGCCGACTGAGGGTTCTGATGTTATATTGTTCTTAAGTTTAAATCTATGTTCTGGAACAGGCCTAGGTCTCTTGTCTAGGGACGGTTGAAGTTAAAAAACGAGATTGGCTGAAATTTGAATATTTTATTCATCTTTATGCTGAAAACAAAATAAATAAAAATCACCTTTAACCCTTAAAATATCATAATTTCCCCTTCAATTTTTGTTTAGCCTTGATGACAAAGCTTAAATATGTCATTATTGATTAATACTTTATTTTATTTATGTTTGTGTGAGAGTTACAATACAATTTAGGAAGATAGAAATATTTTCCATGTGCTAAAAAGAATAAATGAATGTCAACCCCACTCAAATATAAATTTTGGACCCCCCCCTAGAAAAAGAGATCGAGCCTGTAACCATAAATTCTAGATTAATTTAAAGAACAATAACAAATTCCACCTCAGACGTGTTTCCTTGGGGTAGGACTGAGGGGCCTTGGTGGGTCGCGTGAACAAAAAAGGGCCCCCAAATTAAGAAAAAATTACGAAAATGGCCATCTTCTGGGTGACAAACTTTTTGAAGAAAAATCCCTGGGAAGGTTGAGGGGCGTCCAAGATATACCCATGATCCTAGAAAGTGAAAGCGGTGACAAACACATTTAAGATTAATAACTGAGCAACATAATGTCCCTTGAGCAGAAAAAAATTCCACCTTTATGACGAACAGTGTATTTCGAATTTGGTATACAAATATTTAGGACGCCTTATTCCGTTCGATCTATAATATTTCCAATTCCGGGGTTTCCGTTCTCCCTCCCCCCCCCCATCACCGACTGTCATCACATGAATCGCCGCCCTGACGGTAGGGGAGACCGGGACAATTGTAACACGGGGCGATTGTAACAGAGGCTCCCATCCCTAGCAGAAACATGCTTCAAACTTAACCTATGTAAAAAAACAAACAAACAAACAAACAAAACAACAAAAACAAACATGTGCATTTCATCACTCCACGTGACGCTTGAGTGTAAGCAGATTTTAACGGTTCATGGAACTTTCTAAAATCAAACAAACAAATTTTGAGCAGGAAAATAATATCTGACATGGCTGTCATTTTCATTTATTGAGAAATTAAGCCTGTATTTGCTAAAGTTTCAACAATGAATACCTAAAGCTACATACTACTGTATGATACTGCTTGTGGTACTGCTGTATGGTACTGCTTCATGTACTACTGTATGGTACTGCTGTATGGTACTGCTGTGTGGTATTAACTGGTGTGGTAGTAACATGAAAGTAATATCTGACATGGCTGTCATTTTTTCATTATTTAGAAATTAGGCCTATATTTAGCTAAATTTCAACAATGAATACCTAAAGCTAAATACTACTGTATGATTCTGCTGTATGGTACTGCTGTATGGTAAGCTGTATGTACTGTGTATGGTACTACTGTAGGTACTGCTGTATGGTACTGCTGTATGCGTACTGCTGTATGGTACTGCTGTATGGTGCTGCTGTATGGTACTACTGTATGGTACTGCCGTGGTACTGATGTGTGGTACTGCTGTATGGTACTGTTGTATGGTACTGCTGTATGGTACTACTGTATGTACTGCTGTATGGTACTGCTGTATGGTGCTGCTGCAATACCATACATATTGTATTTGTGCCAAAAAAACAAAACATACAGCAATACCATACACATGGCATTGTGCCAAAAAAAACCATACAGCAATACCATACAAATGGTATTTGTGCCAAAAAAAAAACATACAGCAATACCATACATATGGTATTTCTGCCAAAAACCATACAGCAATACCATACATATGGTATTTCTGCAAAAAACCATACAGCAACACCATACATATTGGTATTTGTGCCTAAAAACTATACAGCAATACCATACATATGGTATTTGTGCCAAAAACCATACAGCAAACCATACATATGGTATTTGTGCAAAAAAAAACATACAGCAATACCATACATATGGTATTTGTGGCAAAAAACCATACATCAATACCATACATATGGTATTTGTGGCCAAAAAAACCCATAACCGCAATACCATTCATATGGTATTTGTGCCAAAAAACACATACAGCAATACCATACATATGGTATTTGTGCCAAAAAAACCATAGAGCAATACCATACATATGGTATTGTGCAAAAACATAGAGCAATACCATACATATGGTATTCTAAAAACCATACAGCAATACCATACATATGGTATTTGTGCCAAAAAAAAAACATAAGAGCAATACCATACATATGGTATTTGTGCCACAAACAAAAACATAGAGCAATACCATACATATGGTATTTGTGCCAAAAACCATAGAGCAATACCATACATATGGTATTTCTGCCAAAAAACCAT
>CALNVZ010000674.1:20561351-20596851 GCA_940671915.1 Paracentrotus lividus
GTGGTATTGCTGTGGGCATACTTAGTAACTCCATGCTGTGGGGTACTATTTTTGCTGTATGGTACTGCTGTATGGTACTTCTGTATGGTACTTCTGTATGGTATTCGTGCCGAATACCATAGGAAATCCTGTGGTATTGGTGCCAAAAAACCATAGGAAATCCTGTGGTATTTGTGCCAAAAAACCATAAAAAATCCTGTGGTATTTGTGCCAAAAAACCAAAGGAAATCCTGTGGTATTTGTGCCAAAAAACCATAAAAAATCCTGTGGTATTTGTGCCAAAAAACCATAGGAAACCCTATGGTATTTTGGCTGTATGGTATTTGGTGCCAAAAAACATAGGAAATACTATGGTATTTGGCTGTTTGGTACTTCTGTATGGTATTTGGTGTGGTTTTGTCCAAAAACCATAGAAATCCTATGGTATTTTGGTGTATGGTACTGCTGTATGGTATTTGTGTGTATTTTGTGCCAAAAAACCATAGGAAATCATATGGTATTTTGGCTGTATGGTACTTCTGTATGGGTATTTTGTGTGGTATTTGTGCCAAAAAAACCATAGGAAAATCCTGTGGTATTTTGTATGGTACCGTTGCGTGGTACCACACGACATTTTTGTAAGGGTAATGGTAAGAAAAAAGAAAATTTGTCAAGATATGTTCATAAATATATGTAAATGTTATTAATTCTGTCTTTCATTATTTTTTCTTTTTAAATATATATATAAATACACACACACACATACACACACACACACGCACACTCACACGCTTCTAACCCACACACACTCATCTAGTCCACATCTATTTGGAAGAACACACATTTAAGAAAATACGAAGGTTAAAGAGAATAAGGGTAGAGAGTAGAATGGTGAATGTCTTGTCGGGGCTTTGGGACTCTTTAATCATGGAACATCTTCACGGGAATTCTTAAGTGTTTTTTTTTTGCAACATAGCTAAAATACGTGCATTTTTCTATTTTGCAAGTCTTTTATATGTTGTTATATTTCGTTCATAATGCATAAGGAGAGTGCTGTCGACAATTTTGGTATTTTCTGAAAGGGTAATCTTCTCCCTTTTCATTCATGAGAGCAGTGATCAACCCCGGGCATATCTGAAACAACAGAGGAGACAAAAGAACAAAGGCTAAAATATGAAATTTGAGGAGATGGGGATTATCATTGAATAAAATCATAATCATCTTCTTTAAATGTTTGTTTCTTACTTTACCATTGTACCGGTATCTTTGGCGATTATTTATTTGCAAAAAGGTATAAACAATACCTGTAACAATTTTCGGAAAATTTTAAAATACGATTCATGATTGTATTCACTAATAATCCCCACCTTCCAAAATTTCACTTTTGGACAAATGTCATGGCCCGTTTCTGGGGGAGGGGGGGGGGTGTAGGGGGCCTCGGGTAGGCTTCAGGGGGTAGGCTCAGGGGCGCCAAATTTGGCCCTAAACTTAGAGGTGCAAAATTGTAAAAAACGAAACAAAACGAAACGAATTGGAAGAAAAAACCCTAATACCCGAAAGACCGACTTAACCCTACCCCTATGGCTGACCTTGACCTTCTTGACGGCCGAAGGCAAAAACTCTTTTAACACCGCACCTCTCCCCCTCCCACACTTACGCTTATCGCTCGGCCAGCGTGACCTGCAAATAAAAATTAATGTACCTTTTAGCCCCCCCCCCCCGGTGTAACGGGGAAAAAAATTGGGTGTACCATTCTGGGTCCACACCAATGGGGGCGCCAAAATCAAATGCCAAATCCTAGATACGCTCCTGATTGTTCTTTTATCTCCCTTTTGTTTAAAAATTGCGGGAGAAGGTTATCAAGTGCCCTAGGTATATAATGACAAGGAACAAGTTTTTCATTTCAGAATGAACGAAAATTATCGTCAACACACTGGTATTTAATGAAATATAGCAACATATAATAAATTATAGGTTTTCCCCGGTTAATTTTAAACTCTTTGCAATCGAATTCGTTAATCTTCATTCAAATTAAACAATATCTCACGGAACTTAGATATCGGTCAGTTGAATTAACGTTTAGATATTTAATCGCGATCACATTTCGGACGAAAGTGCTCGTAAAAAATGTCAAATTGATCGGAGATAGTTTAAACTTGACCGGGAAAACCTATACTTAAAAACACTTAATTTAGCCATGTTGCAATACTTATTGCCGGAGAGGGTATATACTTAAACAAAGAGAGAAAATAAAAAACAAAGTCCATTTGTTTGTGAAATTCCGGACAAGCCAGTGTTGACAGAGAGAGAGAGAGAGAGAGAGAGAGAGAGAGAGAGAGAGGGAGAGACAAAGAGACAGAGAGAGACAGAGACAGAGAGAGACACGGAGAGAGAGAGACAGAGAGCGAGAGATGGACTGGGGGAGTGTTCATGATCATGTATTCTCATGAATATTAATTTGATATATTCATGCCAATCAAAAACTCGAAATCGTCGGGACTACTTTAAACTTCTGATTACACACATATATATGGGGTACTTTCGTTTTATGCTCCCGTTGGATACATAATTGTGAACTACTACCGTGGTATATTCAGCTTTTTTATCAAATATGGAAGTTGGTGATATTAAAGTAGAGTGGAAGTCTGATACAATGCCAGAAGGAGGTCAAGAACTCATTACTAAAAAGAAGGGCAAAAATGGTAATTATAAAGTATTATGCATATATTAATAATAATAATAATAATAGTAATAGCGTTTTCTTTACCCAGGGTAGCCACTTCAATTTTGACAACTGCTCTTCCAGCGGGCCCTGCATAACATGAAATGTTATTATTACCCCTCTCCATTTCCAAACACCGAGCGCCTGGCGAGAAGGCAGAGGGTCCCATTTTTCAAGTCTTTGGTATGACCCGACCGGGGATCGAACCCACGGTCTCCCGTTCATGAGGCAGATGCTCTACTGATTGCGCCAAACATGTCCGGTACATTAATATCGTAACATAAAATTTGCTGCCGCGACAATTGCTTGGGGCTTTGATGTATTAATATATGTTTTCCCGGTAAATTTTAAATTCTTTGAAATCATATTCGTTAATGTTCATTCAATTTAAGCGATACCTGGCCTATCGGACATTTAAATTAACGCTATATAGAACAAATGATTTCTTTTTTGTTCTTTAATATTCGTTAATGAGCTCTCCGTTCGTTTGTGTGAGATCAAAACTGTTTATATGCAATTAATTTCGTCAATGTGCATGGATGGACGAATTCGAGCGACCATTGAAAAAAAAGGCTGCTCACAAAATCAAATTGCAATTTGTAATTGGATTGAACGCTTTTATTTTTTTTTAATTTTGGCTGTTCATAAACGTATTTGATTGGAGATTTCTCGTCGCGATCAATTGTTTGGACGAAATTGATCTCAAAGAATGTATTCAAAGCATTTGAAATACTATTTTTGAAATGATTGCAAATTTTTAAAAAATCTTTATAATTATGATTTCGCTCCCAATCGATTGTGCGATCCAAAAGCTAGAATGCATTTTAATTTTAATTTTTAATTTGTCATTACTGTTAAAGACTGTCATCTACATGTTCTGATCTCAAACTGCAGAAATTAGATTCTCTGAAATGCTGTTATGACAATAATATAAAATTTCCCGTTCAATTTTAAACCATCTCCGTTCACATTGACAAGTTAACAACCTATTTTGTCCGGAATGGGATCACAATTAAAAATAATAACTTAAAATTTTTTCTGAGTGCTCAAAATGAGAAATTCGGCAACCAAAAAGCAAATTACTCCAATCAATTTGATATTATGAGCAATCGTATTCGTCAATCGTCATTCAAATTCGTTGATTCGTACCATTTCTGCCTTTTTTAAACTGACTACAGGAATTTTAGATTTCTTGCTCATGAACGAAATCGATTACCTGTAAACAGTTTTGAGCGATCAAAAAAAAAAAATGAAATTGCTTGATGTTTGCGATAGCCCCGCTTTAAGAAGTATCGTTTAAATTGAATAAACATTAACGGATTTTGTCTAAAAATTGACCGGGAACACTTATAATAATAAAATTTTCTACCCAAGGTGGCCACTTCAGATCTTGCGAACTGTTCGTTTAGCGGGCCCTGCATAATAGCAATAAATATTATTATTATCAACCTTCTCCACTTTGAAGGGTGCTATCTCACTTCGCGGAAACAAAATTGAGACAGATTTGCCCGCATGGCATTGAACTATAGCTGTCTCCGCGACAGATTTTTGTGTGCTACAGGAGACAGATCTAGTACAATGGCATGCTGGCTAATCCGTCCTTTGTACCACGTAACCTTTTGTACGTGGGACAAAAGATTTCGTCGCGGAAAAAGAGGAGACAATGCCATGTTGGCAAATCTGTCTCAATTTTGTTTCCGCGAAGTGAGATACCACCTTAAATGCCGAGCGCCTGGCTAGAAGGCAGATGGTCCCATTAAAAAAAGTATTTGAAATGACTAGTTCGGGAATCGAACCACGACCTCCCGTCCATGAGGCGGTGGCTCTACCAACTTAGCTAACATGCCCTATTAATGGAGGACACACCTGTTATTTGTTTAATCAAGTTATTGTTTTATTTATTTAAGATAGATTATGTCACCATCTTTACCTTCACAGAACAGCATTTTACCCTGAATAGTGTTTTTAAAGGCCGAAGCGCTGTCTCTGAGTAATAACTGACAGAAAAAGGATATAATTATTTGGACAAAATATAAGATACTCATTAAAGTGAAATAAAGCTATACATTTTCAATACGAGGATCTCAAATTTGGATAGACTTTTTTTTCGTGGACGCATAGTAAATAATAGCAATTGGCATCTAGATGGAAGTACAGAAAACAATAAATATAATTTTGATTATCTTGTGTATAAATTCTTCTTAATCAACAGGTGCTACGTATATCATATCCTTGCAAGGATGCAACCCCAAACGTGGACGTGTTGAAGTTGAAGATGAACAATTTGTTATGAAAGTATGTGGGGGAGGAACCAAAGGGAGTGCTCTTTACTTTTGTGTTTCTAGTAAAAGTGGACCAGAATACATGATCGGGGATGAGATTAGGTTAGATTCATCGGCCAAATATTTCAAAATTCATGTACCATTAGTTTGTAAACAAAAGGAGGCATCACAGCCGCAAGTACTGCTCTTGAACTTCTACAGGAAGGATGGATATGGAAATCTGTCAAATGTCGCGGCAAGCCGAAGAGAGTTCATAGTGGTAAGTCCCGATCCATGTTCGACTGTTTTTTGTTTTTTTTTTGGTTGTCTTACTGGGGTGAAGAAGATTTATCAGAGATATAGTGAACAGGTCGCACGCATATGCGGCAGAAGAAGTTGTGAAATGAAAAAAAAAAAAAAGAAAAATAGAAATACGAGATACATGTATATCCATGGTTCTGAAAACAGGATAGGTAACTTCGGAGAGATCAGAAGATTTATCCTCGGAACCGCCATACCAACTTTATTTGCATCATTTGTTTTAAACGGATGTGTTTTAGCAATGCCTTTCAGGTATTTCAACAATACGGAAATTTTTGTTTGGTGAGAGCTTCTCTGAAAGAACAAACTAAATTCAGGTTCTAAATTGGCTTGACCAGTTCTTAGTATAGCATCAGTTTATTTTGCGGACACAACTACTATGAGCAAAGAGAAATAATCATAAATCGAGTTTGCATTTATCTCAGATGCACGCCAGAGCAAGCAGAAATTAGCATACGAAATATTCATATTAGGCTATATAAAGATTTACTTTTAATTAACGAGTGAGCACTAATATTGAGAAAATTGGTGGAAAGTGGAACAATATGTCAATTTTGTAAGTAATAATAAAAGAAACTTTTATGTCTGTTTTCACAATTTCTTTTTAAATTCCAAAAAATAGACCAGGGTGTTTCAATTTTATTTATTTATTGCCCATAACTAACCTGAAATTTACAAAAGAAATTGATCAGAAATAAAGTTTCTAGAGACAGAAATGGCAAATAATGATGTTTCGTTTCAATTTGATATTGGTTAAGTGTCAACTCCTAGCATGGTATATCAGAGCAATGTGGCATTCTTTGTCAATGATTGATATAATTTTGTATCCATACAATTTATTGTTTGAATATACAGTGCTCAAGTTTCTTATCTTGTCCGAGTTTATAGATACATGTGTATTAATATATCGAAGAACTGCAAACGATTAGAATGTAACTTAACTTTGTGATCAATCAGAATAGTTATTACAAGACAACTCATTAATATTGAATAGTTGGAATTGTGAGAACCAACTCCAACGATATGTGGTGTGTTATCATGAAATGACGCCCAAGATTATTTCAGACAGTTTTAGGCGATTAACTTTAAATTTCCTTATTCACAGTTACGTGTGGCATATCAAAATATGAAGCAAAAAGGCGTTCTTGTCAAGAGTGACAGTTTAGGAAACGAAATCGATTTTTTTTTTGTAAACATTTTATGTACAATATGAAATACATATTTTAACATTTATTTCCCATCTCATATTTTTACAGGTAAAACGACCCAATCCATGTGGGGACAGTTGGTGGCCCTGTGTTCTACTCTAGTGAAATAATCAGGCCAGATGAGGAGAATTAGATAAGAGTTTTGAAACCGCCAGGGAGAGAAGTTCTCTCCCTCCCAGAAAAATGGCAAAATTAGTTCACATGACAAATGGGGATTTTCTTCCTGAATTCATTTTAACTTATGTCCCTTCTGTATCTTTTTTTGGCCGGGGGGGGGGGGTATATCCGCCTTTGAATGAAATAATAATACTTAATTTGGATTTTGTAGTAGTAGTAAATGATATTTAGATTTGTTTCATATTTGTATTTGTACTTAAATAATTTAAATCATGTTTGTGCGCGTAGTAACATCCGTATGAAACGTTATATAAATGTCATGTATTATTATCATTATTGTTATCATTAATTCAAAATTTTACACAATGGCAAATTCTACGTTGTAGATCTGACGTATATTGTGCACTTAATATAATATTAGTCCCGAATTGACTCCCAATTTACTAAACCTAATACCTTTTCATTACATAAACAGGATCATAGCCTGTAAGTCGTGGGTGGTTAATTATTTGAATGAATGATGTTAAGCACGATATTGTATTAATAATATACAATAGGCACAATGACAACAGACAGATTGTCATAGTTAAATGATATTAACTTTTTGTAGAGTTTTACATTATAAATATCCACACGTCATTAAGTACGACATTTACCAAATATTGTATATTTCTATTAACGGAAAACCAGCAATAATGGATTGTATTCTTTTTAAATATAGACTTTCATCTGGAAAGAGGGAGAGTATCTGAAAAAAAAAAAAAAAAAAAAAAAGGGAGAAAAACTATAAAAAAAAAGGATAAGTTGGACTTAAGTCATATCTGTTTCTTAATTAATTATCTATCAATTTGTGTGATTATATTGGATTGATTTCATTAATTGTGTATAACTAATGTTTATTACGAGTAGTTGATTAATGTTTTAATTGTGTATATAATGTTGAAGTCGTTGTTATCTCTGTACTTTATTTTATGTATTTCCTGTTGCGCCTTGATCGAATTATTTCGGATATGTGCGCATTATAAATATTCATATTATTATTATTAATATTATTATAAGGGTAAATCGGATCTGTGACATTTGATCCGGCGACAATTGCTCCTCTGAAAATGTCAAACATTAATTGAATGACTAAAACTATACCCTACCAGAAACCTAACCCTAAACATAACATAAAACTTTATTGAAACCTAACCCTTCTTGAAAAATTAAACCCGAAGCAAATGTCGCCAGAGAATATGTCGGTTCTATGGGAAAATCAGATGAATAAATGGAAAATTTATATTATAAAAAAGATAAAAAATGAATAATAAAAGGAAATGTTTTATAAAAGACGTGCGACAGAGGAGGGAAAGAGAGAGAGAGAGAGAGTGGGGGGGGAGATAGTGTAGAGAAGAGAGAGAGGGGGGGGGGATAGAGGAGAGAGATAGAAGAGAGAGAAGAGAGAGAAAGAGAGAGAGAGAGAGAGAGAGAGAAGAGAGAAGAGAGAGAAGAAGAGAGAGAGAGAGAGAGAGAGAGAGAGAGAGAAGAGAGAGAGAGAGAGAGAGAGAGAGAGGGGGGGGGGGGAGAGGGAGGATGCGAAAAACAAGAAAAAGAAGAAGAGACGAATAGAAATGAGAAACAAATAAATTAAACCCTACAGTGAGAATCTACCTCGGATAAGTGGCTTATAACGATACCCCCCTTGAACTCTGTTAGAGGAGTTTTTTCCAATCTTTACACTTTTAGACAATTACGTCAATAAGAAGTATTTCATTAATTTATTTATTTGCACATTGTTTCAAAAGGGCGTCTTTTCAACAATATGCTGGAATTGCAAGGGCCATAAAAACAAGTTACATGTATAAATTGAACGATCGATAAATCATAGACATCGAGATGCATTTCACATTTTAATTTCAATATTTTAATCCTATTAAATTCCGATCCTCGATTGCAGTTTAACAATCATTAGGCTCTCATTATCCTAGTTTCTATCTATGTATCTGAAATGGTATGTAAAAAGATATAGCGAAAGAAATTTTGACACATGTAAATATTTTCATTGTATCGTCGTGTTTTTACTTCTCTTACCATTTCTTTCTCAGGAAAAGATTAAGAGAGAAAGAAAGAGACAGAGAGAGGGGTGGATAGAAAGAGGTAGTGCGTATGTGTGTGTGTGTGTGTGTGGGTGTGAATGGGTGAGAATGTGTGTGTGTGTTTGTGTGTAAAAGAGAGAGAGAGAGAGAGGGGGGGGGGGGATGGGGAAGAGAAGGGAAAATACGGTGATATTAAAAGGCTCAAGGTTAGAAAGATATCGATAAGACCAGTTTGCGACTACAGTTTGCGACTCGAGTCTTTGGAATCGCGGGGAATTCAATCATTTTCGATTTTCCAAAAACTTTCCTGTCGTGAGCAAGTCACCGCGACTAATTTAGTCTACCACTGACTTATAGACCGACGTCTACGTGACCTTCCGGAGACAAAATATACTATCGGAGACGTTTCAACGACGCGAATCGATTTGTAACTTTTCCATACTGGATCCAGATTTCAGGAGGGGAAGGGGGGGGGGGGTTGCGGAAATTGGAATTTTAGATTTTGTTAAACACCCAAATCGTTTTTGAGATACGTAAAAGATTACATTCGTTTTTTCTTTTTCAGGTCACGCAGGCCGAAATTGCTCTGCATGGGTGGTGGGGGAGTGTTGGGGGGGGGGGTAGGCAATTCTGGGCAGTCCAATAACATCATTTCAAGTAACAACCTATGGGGGGGGGAAGTCAATTCAATCAGGTCAGTCATCCATCCATTTTTCCTTTAAGTACCATACTTTAATTTCTCATCAATACAGATCAATTTATTCTGTTTCTCTCCTCTATTTCATTTCATTTCTCATTACCCCAGCATTCCCTCCTTCTCCTTCTCACTCTCTATTATTTTCGACATGTTTTTTTTTCTCATAATATTCTCGTACATCTATCTCACTCCTTGCTTATTCTCTCCATGAAGGGTCAAACGAATGACCCGGACTCTGGGTCCATACACTTTCCAGGTCCGTTTGATCGGGGGGGGGGGCGTTTCATGAAATGACGTGTTCGGAATTTTTTATTCCCGACAATTTGCTTTCAGCCAATCAGATGCAAGCATTTCAGTGGCTTATAACAGTTGTCAGTTAAAATCGGTGAATATTTGTGTCATGAAATGCTCCCCTGGATTCCAGATCAAAGTGTATGGCCCAGATGGACCCATAATTCCAGGTCACTATGTTGATGACTCTGAAAAGGGTCAACCAATTTTGACACTGATGAAGAATTAAAGATTTGACCCCTCATTTTGTAGAGCGTTTCTATTCTCAGCTCACACACACACACACACACACACAGACACACCCACCCACCCACACACACACACACACACACACACACACACACACCTACACACACACACACACAGAGTCTCTCTCTCTCATTTCCTCTTTAATTTTTCTCTCCGTCTCCCCTATTTCATGTATTGTTACCCTCTCCCCCCTCCTCTCTTCTCCTCCTCTCCTTTCCGCACACACACACACACACACACACACACACATACACGATCACACACACACATACACACTAATTTTTCAGTGGTTCAGTGATTTTGGGCCAGGATTTTATAAAGAATAATGCATCACTGAAAACACATTCACATATTGCATTAATGAGCGAGTTGTTGAGGCAACTAATTGATTGATTACTGATTTGATATCATTAATCGAAGCACATCTTTCTGGCAAGAAAGAGAGACGTATCCTTGCAGCACACGGAGCATAATATCAACGCTCTCCCAGACAAAAAAGAGAGGAAAAAAGTCCAAAATGAACCAACAGCAATTTTCAGCAAAATCGAAACAATGGTGTTCAGTGATGGGTGACGCTTAAAACACAAACAACTTATCATTTAATGGCCAACGATATATACTTTCGTATCAAATATATGTTACCAGAAATAGATATACATTTATGCTCTGAATTACAAGAATTTGAAATAATCTTGAATGACTACAAATTTTGGGCTTTTTTGACTTACATTTTAATAGTTAAGTTTTAAATCTAAATCCAAAATAATTATTCGTCCTTTTCTACATTCGTTCAGGGTTTATTTCAAATCCTTGTACAGTATGTACTTTAGAGTGTATATTATGTCCCTACTGAGTCGTCAAATTTAGGCTCTAATTTTTAAACTTCCTACAGGCATATTGTACTCATCACTGAATCGTTAAGTTTCTATGTAATAACGTCCGTTTAAAAGGCCCAAAATACAAGAAAATTACTGTTATTCAAACAGCGTTCTGAACATTTAATTACCACTTATTTATTCTGCAGATGAAACAATGCGTATACAATATAAAAGATAATGATAAGAACAATATGTAGCTATTTCAAATACATGAATAATGTCCATCAAGAGGCGCAAGTACATTTACATGGTAATATTCATAACTCATTTTAAATACCAAATAAACCAGTTATGAGTATGGGGAAAAACATTGAGAAAGCATATAATTAAGTTCGTAATGAAACACCATTCATAAAGATTTAAAAAAAAACAAAAAACAAAACAAAACGATTTGACTCGCAAAACTAAGAGCCATCTGAATATTTTAAGGCAAGTTTATACGCTATTAAAGAAAATTTTAACAATGTACATGTATTTGAGAAAGCAGAGCTTATACTGATAAATTTCTATTTGTCCCAGTCTTCAATATATACAACCAAGTACAAACAGATTTACAATGTATTTTGTTGTAAATAGTTCTGCAATCTTGATATTTCAAGGTATTAGATAATTAATGATCATTAAATGAAATGAATTCTGTATTCAGAATAAAAACAACATGCTACCAAAAAAAAAAAAAAAAAAAAAATCACATGTTAAATGAGTTATTAGATTAGATATGCTTTAATGCTGAATTCGGAATACTATTAGCTTTGCAAATTAAACTGATAGGCATACACTGAAAACAACAATAAAATAAGTATAATAGTGAGATTATTAAATATCAATAGCAACTGTTATGATAAAGAGTACAATTTCAAAGTGCTGAATGAATTAACAATATCATAAAAGTACATATAGTACTGAAATATTTGGTGAACTTTGAACTCTCAATATGTCAGTGTGCCAAGAAATTGGCAGTGGCATCTATCATAGGGTGAATTCGTCAAAGACCCCCAAGTAAATCAACAAAATAATGAACACAAAAATGCACAATTTATGTGCCCACACAGCTACCCCCTAAAAACCTCAAAAATTCCTTTTCGCATTTCGAAATTACGGTTTCGCTTTAAGGAGCAACCTTTCTTCTTTTATCATTTTTTTTTTAGTACCAAATGAAACAGGAAATACACCTCCTGAGCCCATTTTAGAATAGTTCACATTTCAAATTACTGTATTATATACCAAAGACTTCCAAAAAATGGTACCTAAAGTTGCCTTTTAACAAGGAGCTTAAGGGGAATAATAACATCATGCAGGGCCCGCTGTAAAAAAAAATACAGAAAAGTGATGTCAGCAGAGTCGCCATACAAAAATGTAATTTAAAATAACAGTTTTGTTGTAAATTTCTCCTCTAATAATCAATGAAAGAGAAGAAAAAAATCATTAGAGTTCTATAGCTTACATATTTGGTTAAAAGGGAACAAATGTGTTCCTCCTAATGTATATTTTGTATTTCTCACGTAATTATTTGCAGGAGAAATTGTTTTTTAAATTACATTTCTTTTATTGCGACTCTGCTGACAGCAGATTTGCTGTAAAAATACAAATATTTTTTACAGTGTGGGTAAATAAAACGATATTATTATTATTATTATCATACTGCCCGTAATACAAGACAATAACAATTGTAAACTCAAGGTTTATCAACACTGTGTTGATATCATAAGGATGTAACGAAATAGTAACAATGTAAAAGGCGAATAATAAGAACAATCAACTATACTTCAGATATAAAATGAAAGGTTTCATGGAAAAGTTTAACAAGTATTTTAACTATTATAAATATCAAGTATACAAGATGAATCAGTGTGTGGAAAAAACCGAAAAAGGTGTACTAAGCATTGAAACACTAAAAAATCAAAATAACAAAGAAGTGTTGCTTTGCATATAAAAGTAAATGACATCTGAATACTTGACATAATTCTCGCGTGTATAATAAGGAAATTGAAAAGTATATTTGAGATATTAAGAGAAAAAGCAAACATTTATTTGGCTTTGTCTTCAGGATACTTGAAAGTACAGCCAAGAAAACGAATGACCTTGATATCACAAATGCTTCAGTGTTTTCCCCTGAAATAACTCGATTGACAATACAATATTTAATGAATGTTCTGTTTTGAAGAGCGTATGTGGAATAAAATCAAACCATCCGAATAGAAATTTGATCTGTTCAATGTTATATAATTAAATATAAAGTGAATTAAATATCCCATATCCCTGGCGTAGCGCATCCCCCCCCCCACTAACAAAAGAATTGTGTCCCCCTCTACCGATTATGAATACTTCATTCCCTCCACTTATAGAAAAGAAAGGAATTCGTGTCTACGCCCGTGTCCCATATTAATGTTGAACGTTAAATAGTATTTACATGTACAACTTGATTAAACTGGGAAGCATATACATAAAAGAAAAACAACATCAACAACAACAACAACCGGTAAATACGTGATACAGATGGTCTTGTATAACCAACTAAAAACTAGTATGTAATTCTAAAAACAATGAGCGAATCACGATTCCACAAACAGTAAAAGAATAGAGGGTTTGCTTTGAACCCTTTGGTAGGTGTCATTCGCAAGAACTTTGCTGTAAATTATCTTGTCTTATTTTGATGAAAAGGTAAACATTAAAACACTTCAATTATTAATATCGCCTTACAAGGTAAACTTGTCCATGTCCCACTTGTTCCCACAAAAAGCTTCCCAAACTTTCCAGAAATTAGCATTAAAAATACCCCCAAAATATTGAACCCTTGAATTACATTTTTTTTCATGTACGGGAAATCTTGCAATGCCCCCAGCAGTCCATTTTGGGAAAATGACACAAACAAGGTACCAACAAATAAAAACTTTAAGCCATTGAATATTATGAATAGAAATTCGATTGATTGAAGAAATTATCACTTATTGATTGGGAAAGGTTTATCACAATAATTTTGTTACAATAAATTACAAACTTAACAAGAAATCAACTAAAGTCTACTGAGAGTCATATTCACTACACACATAGTACCCTACAGAGTCTGACTACACCAAAATGATCGGCCAGAATATTTCAACATATATTTGTTTTGACCAGAATTAAAAGTAAAAGGTAAAGCTATCGAATAAAAGAAAATTTTGATTTTGTACAAAAGCAGTACTTGATAGGAATGGTGTCATCAAGGTGATAATTGCCATCTATCAGGAATTCAGTTTTTGAGAACTTATTTAATGAGTACTTATTCAATGAGTGATAATAATCCAAGATTTTATCTCTTAACCGATTAGTGTTTATGATTAGTACAACATTAAAAAAAAAAATGAATTATGTGTGTTTTTTTTAAAATGAAGATTACATTTCAAGTTCAACCTTTAAAACCGTGTACATTTCTTCCTCGGCTTTTATTTTCTTAAAATTTATTTAATAAAGGTTTTCCTGTTCAATTTTAAATTCTATGCAATCGAATTAATCAATGTTCATTCAATTACAATGATACTTCTCGAAGCTGGGCTATGGACTATTCAATTAACACAAACGGCAAGCGATTTTGCTTTTTAGCTATCAAAACAGTTTATCAATTTTGTTGATAAGTGTGAAATTAGAGATTCTTCATCGAATAAAGACGGAAGTGGTACGAATCGACGAATTTAAACGGTTATTGATAAATAATATTGCTTATAATGTCAAATGGATTGGTGCGATTGGCAACTTGGTTGCGGGGTTTTAATTTCGAGCGCTCAAAACGAATTTGAATGCTCGTAGATAATTGCGACCGTTATTGGGACGAAATTTGTTGCTGGAAATGTCAAATTGATTGTAGATAGTTTCAAATTGACTGGGGAAAACGTATATTACTGAAATCGTTGCAATCCTTCAGAGTGCTTCCTATGAGTACAGAGAAAATGATGAACACGAAGGTGACAAAGGAGTTGTAGGGATGCACGCCGAACCCATCACTTCTTGGAGAATCTATTACGGTTTAGGGTTAAATTATGGCGAATTTCTGCAGATGAATGTGAACAAGAGAAAGAAAAAGCGCACCATGGTTCTTCCATCTTGACGACAGTGAGGCGTCCTGGACACAAATAAATGACAAACATAGAAGAAAAGGCATTGTGATGATACAGTTAATATGTAATCAAAGCATTAAATAAAATAGTATTGTCGTTCTTCATGTTCTTCACCGGAAGGCCTACATGTGTAACATCGTTCTGATATCTCTTTACATACAACATGTACAAAAAAATGAATAAATAAAAAAATAAAAATAAATAAATAAAGTCATGTTTTGATGCATAAATAACCTTAAAATCGAAATGAAATTGATGTTTTGATTTTTTTTTCTAGGTTCAATTAAAAAAAAAAAAACATTTTCTTTTCTTAAATGAAATAATTACGCAAGCTTAAGCCAATTCCTGGATAAACCTTCTGGCCAATGTAAAAGAAAGAAGTTTGGGATGAATCTAAAATTAAAGATTGTGCAGCCATACCTCATTACTTTCCTTTCTTTCGTGCTTTCCCTTGGCCACTGCTGCTTTTTCCTGCGTGTGACTGCTTTGTGTTTGTAGTCTTCTGCCCAGAAGAGACGTTTTTTTGTTCTTTCAAGAAAGATGAAGAAATGAAGAACAATAACACAGAGTTAAAAAAAAATTAGTGGGATGAAAATGGGGAATCCATCTCGGATTAGGCTACAAACTATGCTTATTCTGATAGTTTTGTTTACAAACTGGGCCTTAAAATTTTTACTCAAATAGGCCTTCATGTATATTTCATAAAGAAATGACTCGAGATTATCTTGTAAGAACAGATGACCTCCCGTTTTTTTATTTTTTTAATTTTTTTTTATTTTTATTTTTTTGGGGGGGCTACCTCAAGGATTAATAACAAATTAATGTGACGTAACACAAGGATATGTAACGCTTGACCAGATTGCAAATGTACTCAAATTTATTGATATTTAATCCGAAGTCATCAATAGCAGTGTATACCCGCTTAGAGACATCATTGGTTAGAATGTTCCCTCAGAATCTTTCAGAGTGCGTTTAATCTTCCTCTGGGCTCAGTATACATGTATAACATGGGAAAATCTATTTCACACCACATGCATGTAATGCAAGATCAGAAGGAAACATTAAAAAATCTGAGAAATATGAAAATTTGTGTACAAACAAATGGAGGTTTGTCTCAATAAATCTGTCGCTTTGCAGCGATTTTGCTAACTTGAGGATCCACTGTAGAAAATGAAACTTTTCCAACTTCCATAATTCTGTTTTTTATTGCCGATTTTAATGAAGTTATTTCTTTCAAATGTTTCTCTTATTTGTCTTTTTCTTAAATGATTGATCGCCTTTTTGTTTATAAGTTGTTTTAAAATATCGCGAAGAATTCTAAGTTATGTAAAAATTCAGCTCGACTTTACAATTTTTAATCTGAAAATCAAAATGATTTGAAAATAAATCCCAAATGAAAAAAAAGGGCAATTCCAGGGTAATGCTACAGTCACACAGACACTTACGTATAGATACGTTTGTGTTGTTTTAATCTTATTTCATATTCTTTTCCATCATTTCTTATGTATTTCTTTGTTTTACTGTATGAACTGAATTATCAATATTTCCACTGCTGATTATGACGGATAGGCATCCGTGGGGATCCGCAGAAAAGAAAATACTTTTTGGATGCAACCAGACGTAACTCAACCTAAGTGTCTGTGTGAATGTAGCATAACGAAAGGACATCTGTACAAATTTTTCAAAGTACTACAGGAAAAGCATTAGAAATATATCAGAACAGAAAGTGTCTATAATTTACATTGACTTTTTTTTGGGGGGGGGGGGCCTTCGGACATCACGAAGGTCTCACGACAATTCGGTCATAGGGACAATGTTCAGCTGGTCAATTTGGTCATTCGTCCATTCCCTTTTTTTGCCGGGGGGAGGGGGGGGGGGGAGGCGGGCCCGCTGGGCCCCACTACATCTGTGCCTGGTCTGGTAATGGTTTTCCTGGGTATTTTGTATAGTCAAAAGTATTATAAAGACTTACAAAGACCAAAGCTTGTTAGGATCGTATTACATCAGCCAAGAAAAAAAATATCTGAGAAAATTGACTAAGCATAATGATAATAAGTGGCATTAAAGCACCATAGTTGGATTTGTGCCAATTTCTGTTTCATATAACGTTTTAATTTAAATAGTTGGTTGTATTGTGAAAAGGTTTTTGTGTTAATTTCGGGACAGCTCCATGTCCACTTTAACGTGACATAGAGTCTGTGTAAAAAAAAAATGGTACAGTCGGGGGAAAAAATAATTTAGGTGTGAAATATTTTCAAATAATTTGTGTATGTGGTACCAAATTAAACCCAAAATATTTTCCTTGCTGATGCGCTTTTGTATAATTTGCTTTCGTAAATTAAATCAAAAGTTATGCTAAATTTTGTGCGACGAGGAACAAATCGAAATTGCTCACTTTTATTGTTCTGGAGCGCTGAATTTATGGCCATTATGCGAAACCTACACAAAGGCATGTAGAAAACTAGTCATATCTCAAAAAGTACAGCACCAAACGTGATGAAAAAAAATTGCAGAGGAAAGTCTAATTTTCCTACTTTATGGAAATACCAAACAATACTAGGTTTTGATTGATCTTCATACTATAAAAAAATGTTTTCCACTTGTACCATTTTATTTGACACAGACTGTAACCTATTCAAATTGTATGCATACTTGCTCTTGAACACCTGAAAGCTTGTCAGAGGCTGGCCTGTCATAGCAACAACTACTGGATGCAAACTGTAATCCATATATTGTAGTTCATTCTTTTATTACAGG
Organism: Paracentrotus lividus; assembly: GCA_940671915.1. Classification (NCBI taxonomy): domain Eukaryota; kingdom Metazoa; phylum Echinodermata; class Echinoidea; order Camarodonta; family Echinidae; genus Paracentrotus; species Paracentrotus lividus. The sequence continues at coordinate 20,579,004 of CALNVZ010000674.1, forward strand.
TTATTACCATGTCACCAGGAAAAAGTATGCATAAAATTTACATAATTACCCAGAAACACGTTTAATGAACATTATTAGGCCTAAGGATTAAAAATAATTGCTCGCTTTGACAAAGCACTTTGTTCTAGACTCTACTTCTTTGGATATAAATTTAAAGCTGAATATGGAGCATACAACAAAAATTAAATTCGTACAAAAGGCCTGGACAGCAACAAAAACAACAACAACAACAACAGTAACTGAAACAGCAACGGCAAGAACTAACATCAGGTTTCAATAAAAGACAACAACAAAATTTTGCCAGTTCGAATAATCCATTCTGACTAAAATCAAGGATTGAAATTTGTCTTACTTGGTGGCGGAGGACTAAGTTCTTTGCGATTATCTGGAGGGACATAATCCTTCTTCCAATATTTTTTATTTCCCGATTCACTCATGTTTATCAGATTGTTTTCAATTTAGATTTGTTACAAAAAATTACGAAGCTGCTTCCTTCAGTGCTGGTCCTGCGCTCAATGATCGAAAAATTGTAGCAGCAAAACAATTTAAAGGAAGTCTTACCAACGTAGCTTACACACGAAGTATCTTGATATTGCATAACCCGCGAAGAAATTTGAATATCAATTAGTTTATAAGCAAAACATGACATCTCTTACGGGGAATACCCACAAATTGAGCATTTAAAAAAAGATAATTAAGAGGCAAAGAAATTATTTTTAAGGATCATATGTTCCTTAGGGACCTGGTAAGATTATACATCATTATGACTTTCTTATTATCACAATAAAAGAACCGAAATTAACGCTTCAAATTGGAACTATATTTGTTGAGCGTATGTGGACCGAACCGAGCGACGGACGGTGCGACGCTCCCGAGTAGGCCCCGCCCATGCTAGCTGTACATTTGTATCGAAATACCCATTGAAGAAAATTATTGAAGTGGAATGGAGGGGGGGGGGTAGAAAAGCATTTTGAAAGTTTGTAAATTACATAGCTAAAGTTGTCGATATTCGTATTCATGGGTGTCTGGGGATATTATATCTGAATGAAAAGATATTGAAAACTTGGTCATTATCTAAATTAATATTATTTGGTATAGGTCTACTCAACAGTACAAACGATTGCTTAATGATTTTATGACTGTTAAAACACACAATTGTTTAACTAATGCTCTCTACCCATTAAGTAGTATCCTATTAAATGATCGGTTTCTGAGAGGGATAGATCTTCTGTATGGGTCCGTCTACTTCAATAACGGGTTGCTTGTCGGGATTTATTTTTGTCGAATAGGCCCTTATCTCTAACAGTTATCATATCATACAGTAATAAAAAAAAAAAAACTTTTGCAAGATTCTTATGTGCACTTTTAATTTATATGTTTCTTTTCATAGTCTTAAGTTATCCTAACCTGGATGGCGTTGAAGGGTGTGGGAACAAAGACCTGAGGGTCATTGTAATTTTGTTAACCTTTTCTAAACCCAGGCAGCCCCTTTATCTCTATTACAGGTAATTTGTATTATGTCATGTATATTCCATTGTCACATTTGTTATACCGAGTGTGTCAGAAAAAAAAACAACTAAAATCCTGATAAATGTCAATAAAAAGAAATCAACTAATAACCCCCAGATTATTATACATAATTCAGAAAGAGTAACTCCTCCCGCATCTTCTGACACCATTTTTGTGTGGTATGTCCTTACGCTTGGATGGACATGACACATTGTTTTTGAACATGTAAATTTCGAATTGCGCAAAATTGGGGGTAAAATGAAACAAACAAGAGCTAACAAAAAATCAACTTCATCATGATTTAAAATAGCATAAACTTTCGAAGAAAATTTTTTGCGCTAAATAACTCGAAAAGGGTGTTGTTACAGCTATCAACTGCATTTTGTGTTAAAATAAGATAGATATGGAGAGTCAAACATGAGTGAGCACACGACAAATACAAAATAATCACTTTTCAAAAGTATTAAGAGGTCTTTGTAGGTCTGTAAATGACAATTTACTCTTTGACGTGTGCTTACTCATGGATTACCTTATGAATCAATCTCATTTTTACACATAATCTAGTCGATAATTGTAAGTTATGTGACTCAAAACATTTTCGTTAAAGTGTTAAAAAGATTTTAATCAGGATGAGTTGCTTTTTGTTAGCTTTTGTTGTTTTTATTTTATCCTCAATTACGCACAATTCGAAATGTACTTAAAGACATGTACGTAAAGACATAAAATACCAAAATGGTACCAGAAGATGGGGGAGGAGTTACTCTTTCACAATATGTATACAAATTTGGGGTTTATAAATTGGATTTCTTTTTATTGAACATTTTCTAGGTGTTTATTTTTTTTTCTGACTCACTCGGTATTGTATATTCTTGTATTTTTAAATGCCAAATTAAATAATACATAGTATGGGGGGGGACTGTAAAAGGTTCATTAATTAAGTGAATAACATGTCGATCCTAGTATTTACCATTCAAATGAAATAAGCATCAACATATATTTACTTATACATTAGTATAGTATGGTTTTATTTTCCATTGAAAGTTGACCTTTCAATTTGTAGTGTTTTATTTGCAGCCCTTTCCCACACACACACACACACACCAACAACACACACCACACACGCATACACACGCACACACACGCACAAAACACACCACACACACACAACACACACACATTCTCTTTCTCTTTCTCCCTTATTTATGTATTTTGACCTCTTCCCTCCTCTCTCACTAATTTTCCAGCGGTCCAGTGATTTTGGGCCAGATTTTTTTTTTTTATCATGCATCATTGAAGAAAAAAAACAGGAATTGCATTAATGTGAGCATTGTTGAGGCAACTCATTGATTGATTACTGTTTTGACATATTATATTGTTCAATGTATCAACACTAATCAACACTCATTAATCTCAAGAAAATCTCTTCTTGGCCAAAAAAAAAAAAGAAAAGAAAAAGAAAAAAGGAAGACATATCCCAGCAGCACACGAAGCATTTTATCAACGCTCTCCCAGACTATAAAGAAATGAAGAAAAAAGGTTCAAAATGAATCAAGCGCAATTTTCAGCAAAATCAAAACAATGGTGTTCAGTGATGGGTGACACTTCGAACAGAAACAAATTATCATTGAATGGTAAAAGATATATACTCATATAGCAAATATATGTTGCAAAAAAAAAAAAAAAAAATAGATGTACATGTATACTCTGAATTACAAAGATTTGAAATAATCTTGAACGACTACAAATTTTGAGCTTTTTGATTTAAATGTCAAACGTTATGTTTTAAATCTAAATCCAAAATATTTATTGGTCCATTTCTACATTCGTTCAAGGTTTATTTAAATCCTTGTACAGCATGTACTTTAAAGTGTATATTACGTCCCTACTGAGTCGTCAAATTTAGGCTCTTCTCTTTCAACTTCCTACAGGCCTAGTGTACTCATCACTGAATCGTTAAGTTCCTATGTAATAACGTCCGTTTGAAAGGTCCAAAATACAAGAAAATTATTGCTATTCAAACAGCGTTCTAAACATTGAATTACCACTTATTTAATCTGCAGAAGAAACAATGCATAAACAATATAAAAGATAATGATAAGAACAATATGTAGCTATTCAAATACATGAATAATGTCCATCAAGAGGCGCAAGTACATTTACGTGGTAATATTCATATTCATTTTAAATACCAAATAAACCAGTTATGAGTATGGGGAAAAACATTGAGAAAGCATATAATTAGGTTCGTAATGAAACACCATTCATAAAGATTTAAAAAACAAAACAAAAAACAAAAAACAAAACAAAACGATTTGACTCGCAAAACTAAGAGCCATCGGAATATTTTAAGGCAAGTGCATACGCTATTAAAGAAAATTTTAACAATCTACATGTATTTGAGAAAGCAGAGTTTATACGGACTCATTTCTATTTGGCCTAGTCTTCAATATATACAACCAAGTACAAAAAGATTTACAGTGTAGTTCGAAATACCCTGATTTACAATACCAATTGTAAATAGTTCTTTAATCTTGATATTTTAAGACATTATATTATACATTGATTATTAAAAGAAATATAGTCTGTATTAAGAACATGCTACCAAAATAAACATTTGATCTGTTCAATGAGATATTAGATTAGATATGCTTTAATGCTGAATTCTGAATACTATTAGCCCTGTAATTGAATTGATAAGCATACAATGAAAACATCAATATAATAGTATAAGATATTTTAGTAAAACAATTAAATATCAATAGCAACTGTTATGGTATAGAGTACTATTTCATAGTGCTGAACGAATTAATAATATAATCCGTACATAGTACGGACAAATTGAGTGAAACAGCGTTCTGAACATTGAATTACCACTTATTTATTCTGCAGACGAAACAATGCGTATACAATATAAAAGATAATGATAACAACAATTTGTAGCTATTTCAAATACTTGAATAATGTCCATAAACAGGCGCATGTACATTGACATGGTCATTTTCATAAATCATTTTAAATACCAAATAAACCAGTTATGAGTATGGGGAAAAACATTGAGAAAGCATATACATTGTAATTAAGTTCGTAATGAAACACCATTCATAAAGATTAAACCCCCCCCCCCAAAAAAAAAAAAAACGATTTGACTCGCAAAACTAAGAGCCATCTGAATATTTTAAGGCAAGTTTATTTATACGCTATTAAAGAAAATTTTAACAATCTACATGTATTTGAGAAAGCAGAGTTTATACTGATAAATTTCTATTTGTCCCAGTCTTCAATATATACAACCAAGTACAAACAGATTTACAATGTATTTTGTTGTAAATAGTTATGTAATCTTGATATTTCAAGGTATTAGATAATTAATGATCATTAAATGAAATGAATTCTGCATTCAGAATAAAAACAACATGCTACAAAAAAAAATAAAAAATCACATGTTAAATGAGTTATTAGATTAGATATGCTTTAATGCTGAATTCGGAATTCTATTAGCTTTGCAAATTAAACAGATAGGCATACATTGAAAACAACAATAAAATAAGTATAATAGTGAGATTATTAAATATCAATAACAACTGTTATGATAAAGAGTACAATTTCAAAGTGCTGAATGAATTAACAATATCATAAAAGAGCATATATGTACTGAAATATTTGGTGAACTTTGAACTCTCAATACGTCAGTGTGCCAAGAAATTGGCAGTGGCATCTATCATAGGGTGAATTCGTCAAAGTCCCCCAAGTAAATCAACAAAATAATGAACACAAAAATGCACAATTTATGTGCCCACACAACTACCCCCTAAAAACTTCAAAAATTCCTTTTCGCATTTCGAAATTACGGTTTCGCTTTAAGGAGCAACCTTTCTTCTTTTATCAATATTTTTAAAGTACCAAATGAAACAGAAAATACACCTCCTGAGCCCATTTTAGAATAGTTCACATTTTAAATTATTGTATTATATACCAAAGACTTCCAAAAAATGGTACCTAAAGTTGCTTTTTAACAAGGAGCTTAAGGGTAATAATAACATCATGCAGGGCCCGCTGGGAGAACAGTTGTCGGAACTGAAGTGGCTAGCCTGCACTGTAAAAAAAAATACAGAAACGTGATGTCAGCAGAGTCGCCATACAAAAATGTAATTTAAAATAACAGTTTTCTTGTAAATTTCTCCTCTAATAATTAATGAAAGAGAAGGGGAAAAAAATCATTACAGTTCTATAGCTTACATATTTGGTTAAAACGGAACAAATATGTTCCTCCTGATGTATATTTTGTATTTCTCACGTAATTATTTGCAGGAGAATTTTTTTTTTTAATTACATTTTTTTTTATTTCGACTCTGCTGATAGCAGATTTGCTGTAAAAATATGAATATTTTTTACAGTGTGGGTAAATAAAACGATATTATTATTATTATTATCATACTGCCCGTAATACAAGACAATAATAATTGTAATTTCAAGGTTTATCAACACTGTGTTACCCTCATATTTTATCATAAGGATTTAACGAAATAGTAACAATGTAAAAGGCGAATAATAAGAACAATTAACTATACTTCAGATATATACACAACAAAAAAAGTAAGTCCCCCCCTAATCAAAATGATGTAATTTTTGAACGGGCTTGTTTTGAGCAAAATAATTTGGAGGGGGGTTTTGTACACTTATTGAGTACCTTCTGTGAAAAAAATGACGTCGATCCCTTGAGACATGCATGGATGATCAACGTTTAAAGCAAAAATGGACATTTTCAAAAGTCACAAGGGTCATTTTTTTTGGTCTGTGAAAATAACAATTTTGTAAAATTTTCCTTTTTACCCTGTGTTAAATTGTTTTGGTGGTTTTATCATCCAAACTTTGACCATCCAACACCAATCCCGATATATTTCATTATTTTTCATGGATGAGTGAGCACAATTTTAAGAATTATGTTCAAGCCTCTAAAAATGGTAAAATCCAACAATCTTAATTGAAGAATTGACATCAGATATTATTATCAACATCATCGACACATTTTGTGAGAAAATGAGCACTATTCGTCGTGTCATGGACGAGTGAGCACACTTTAAAGGTGAGTTTTGTGACTTTTGTCATGACAAATTTGCCTTTAATGTTTGTTTATTCATGCATCACGCAACGGTTTTATCTCATATTCGCACATAAGTTAGTCGATGAATGTATAAAAATAACTGCCAAATGATATTACTCAACACTTTTTTGTTAAAAAGTTCCAGCATGTTGATTTAGGGTTTGTTTTTTACTCAAAATTGTACACAACGTCAATGGAGAGAAAATCAAAATTTCAACAAAATTGAAATTCGGCTTAACTTCATTGATAATTTTTGTTAATTCTACTGATAGTTTTTTAATGAAACTTGGCACACAACTTCATGGTGGTACTAACTAACAGGAACAAACGCTAAATTGAGAATCTGATAAGGCACGGAGTGGGGTCAAAGCTCTGAAATTTCTTCTTATTTGCACATTTGTTTAATATCTTCTGCTCACTGAAGCATAAAACACTGGAATCTTCGTAAAACTCAATCAAATGAACTATCCAAGAAGGTCTATGACAATTATCCAAAGTAGGCAACTTAATTTTAGTCCATGAAACGAAAAAAAAAAGGCTTTTTACGTATCACGTGTTCATTGCAGCGTGAATTTTTGATAAAATGCCATAGCACGATTTGAAAAAAATTTATTTGACATACATATTACAAAAGATTGTTGATAAAATGATTTTCATTACACAAAAGGAACAATACTTCCCTAATAAATTTGAAAATATTCTTTTGTGTTCATTCAACCGTGAATTGATTGATATTGTTTTAAACACTCTTCCAGACTGCATATTCCGTCATAATCAATAATTTTTAAAAGTAAAAATGTGTAAAAAATGCAGTTTTTGCAAATTTTACCTCATGCTCATTCAACCGTGAAATTTAATGCAAAAGTCATTTGGTGTGTTAGAAATTAAATGCAACAAGCCTTTTGAACATATCTTTTGTTGAAAAGTTTGAATTTGTTCCGATATTATTGAATTAAAGTTATGAAACTAATCTTGTGACTTTTGAAAAGTGACATTTTTGCCTTTTGACTGTGCTCTTTGAAGCATGACTTAACAAATTTCAGTAATATTCACTGAAATGAAAGCAGATAAAATTACCTACAAGCACATGTAATAAAATTCGGTGTAGAACATTTTTACGAACAAAGCTTAAACTACATAGGATTCGAGGAAAATATTTCAAAATACCAACATGATAATAATAGAAACAGATTAGTGCATAAGGTTCGTGTCATACTACCAACAATTTTAAATTCCTTTAAGCTACTTAAACGATTTTTTTTTAGTAAATGAAGACTATTTAAGGAAATGAAGGTGTAGAGAGAAAAACTAATTTGTACACGATATTTTTTCATCTGGGTCCTCTGAATTCTCGGTCTTCTGATGGGATCTCACCAGGCTGAAAAGACACAAATTAAAAAAAGGAACAAGATATTGATTAAATGTAAATGTAAATGTGGGGGGAGGGGGCTAGGCCTAGGGTGCTATTTATTATAATAAATAGGGCCTATTGTATGTTATTATATTGCAACATAATTGAACTATATGAACTTTGAATACTATTTTTTTTTGACAGATCTATTAACAAACTTGCACTTGGGAAATCTAGTATGTTTCGTGCAAATATTTAAGTATTTTGGATGATAGATAATGTAACATTAATACATATAAAAACATCATATTATTCAGTTATTTACTAAGACTAATACATCATTTTTTGGATTTTTCATCAGCTCTTTGATCATGGTTAATCCTGTATTTCATTGCTCTGCATTCCATCGAGTAAATCGTCGACGTCAAGATATCATTCCAGCGTTATCATTTATATTGGTTTATTTACTTGCTGATTGTTAATTACAATGCGTTCGTTCTACTTTTGGACATACCGTCTGAAAACAATAACTGGTGGCCGGTGCTTATTTATGAAATAATTTATAATAATTTATTTTTGGCCGTTCTGTCGCATTTGTGTAAATGTGAAAGAAATTATTGAGAATATAGTTTATTAAATGTTTTATTTTTAAGGAGAAAATATAAATTTAGTTCTTTTAATACCTTAATGTAGCTTTATTGAGCTGTGAGCATTATTGATTCCATTGGAGATAGTCACGGAATACTCTCCAGGTTCCTTAATGCTGGATAGCACATTTCCATTAACGGCCGTTCCACTCTCATGAAAATTGCCGTCTCGATGGACTGTGTATGCAACATTCTTTGGAAGAACTCGCGCATGGAGCCTATGGTGGTTGTTGCCATGATTGACATACCTGACGCCTTCCTCAAACTGCGGTTCTGTAAATGATCAAAAACAAACACGATAAAAGAATGTGGACAATTCTAGCTCTGAAAATGATCAAATACAACCACAAACAATGTTTCATATTTTGACTTTTCTTACGCTGCCATAGCCATGCAATTTGGCCAGATCGTTCTTAATTTAACAAAACAACACAGGAATCCCTAATAAAACTCTTTAAAATGTATAAAAAATCTAGAGCCTGGCAGACAAAAATCATAAGGACATAAACTAATTGAAATCATGTTTGGGTGAAAATCAGGGGTTTATTTTACTTTACATAATTCTGACATTCGGCATATAAATGTCCTTATTTTGAAATGTTATCATTACGTATAATACACTGCAATATAATACATAATGATAACATTTACAAAAGTTAAAAAGAGGCTTTATAAGGGTTGTATGTTGTTATTCAGGTAGTAAGCCCATTTCCGGGGTAAACTTGAAAATTGAATGTTCGACCACCCCTTTCCCCATTTTGAAACAACTTTTGTTGAGGGTCATCAAGAGCCCTCATGGCTACAGGAAACATGTCTGAGACAAAGAGTTGTTATTGTTTTTAGATTAGAATTGTGTTAATGGATAAAAGATTAGGTCTCTTGCCTAGGGGAGGGGTTAAAGGAAAAATTGTGATTGGTGAATATTTGAATGTTCTATTTGCTTTTATAATTAATTACGAAACACTCCATAGACGACATAAATCCCTTAATTGTTATATTTACCCCTTATATTTGTTTGTTCCTTTGGTTACTTTAATTTGTTTTCAGTTATCATTAATGTTCGGCTGAGATGATAGAAAACATGTTTAGGGAGATAAGAATTTTCAGCATACACTGTATAAAAATGAATGAGATCAATTTTTAACCCTAATCAAAATAGGCCTAAACTTTGACCCTTCCCTTACAAAAGGAACAATAAAATCCTAGACTCAGATACGTTTACATGGGTAAGAGTGAGGGGGCCTTATAATAATAGTAATATTAATAGTAATTTTTGCACAATATTAATAAGACAGACATTGAAAGGTTGCAGCGCATTCAAAATCGTGCCGCCAGAATCGTCTTGAAAGCGCGAAGTATGATAGGGCCACTCCTTTGTTGAAGGAGTTACATTGGTTGCCTGTGGAAGAAAGAATTTCTTACAAGGTTGCATTGATTGTCTATAAGTGTATACATAAATTGGCTCCTGAATACCTCTATAGTTTACTGAAATCCCCACACCATCCACGTTATAGACTTCGTTCTAGTGAAGATACTTCAATCTTACACGTCCCAAGAGTTGTTCCAAAAAGGGGGAAGCTAGCTTTGATTTTTGCGGTCCGAAATTGTGGAACAATCTGCCAGCCCATTTACGTTCTAATACATCTGTTGAATCATTTAAAAGACATCTTAAGACTTATTTATTTTTGTTGTAGTGTACTATTGGAGAGCTCTATGTAAAGCGCATAGAGCAGTTTTTAAATTGATTATGCGCTATATAAGAACCAGTTCATTAATAGCAATAATAGTAATTATTTACTCAACTCAAGGTAGCCAATTCAGCTCTTAATGAACTGTTCTCCCAGCGGGCCCTGCATAACATAATTTTATTATTACCCCTTTCCATTCCCAAAATGCCGAGCGCTTGGCTAGAAGGCAGAGGGTCCCGTTTTTCAAGTCTTTGGTATGACTCGACCGGCGATCGAACCCGTGGTCTCCTTATACAGTGCGTCCCAAAAAGAACTATACACTTTTGAAATGGCTGCCAAATTATAAATCTATGATTATAGGTGACAAATTTACATGTATGAAAAGCTCATTATCCCAACTTTCAGTTGACACCAAAAAGTTTGAAAATAATTCATGCATGGATGAGCAGTGTTCACTTTTGTATTAACCCTAAAAAGACTGGGCTATTTTGACACTCGTAAAGACTGGGGGGGGGGGGGCTCATCAGCCCCCCCCCCTAAGATCTCGGCCGTTGAGCGCGCGATCGCGCCAAAATTTGCACGCGCGTTACCCATGGCATACTCTCCAAAACTGATGAGTCATATTCTCCGAAAATTTTCATCACTAATTAATTATGCTAATTATGCATAAAATCTAAGATTTGCTTTAGTTAATTAAATAAAGCTCTAAAAGTGCTAATTTTTGGTTTACAGGCTCTTTGTAGGCTTCTGGTGAAATGTGTTTAAAAAAAATCTGTATCAAGATTTTTTTCTTATGTATCTATTGTTTTTATTTCTTATGTATTTCTTTGTTTTTCGACTTTTTGTTTTTTATTGTTTTTTCAATGGAAATCATTGGTGACACAATTTTAATCATATACAACCTAAAATTAATTGATTTTAATCAGTTCAAGAGAAAATAATGATACATTTATGAATTTTGGCTGAAAACACAATTTGCATTGGATTTGTACACAAAATCACGTATTTGAGCAAATTTGAGTCTGACGCACGGTTACAAAATGTTACGTAATTTCGGAACCGCGTACCCGGGTCTCACAAATTTGGTCTCAAAAGTTGCGCGAGACTTGAAAGAAAATAGTCATGAAGTCTCGGCGAATTTTTTTCCCGCGTTGCGAAGTTATCGCAAAAAATGGCGAGGGGGGGGGGCTGAATGAGCCCCCCCCCCAGTCTTTTTAGGGTTAAGGGTATGGAAATTAGGGTGCGCGGAAATTAGGGTGCGCAGAAATGTGCCTATAGCAACGTACCCCTATTACCAAATCACTGAAGGACCTCACTGAATATACCTTGGAAAGTTACAATGCTACAATAGAAAATACATATTCCTGTTCACTCATGCATAAAATGGTAATCCCCCAAACCATAAATTTCACTCAGCAAACCCCAACTCATCGTAACTGATCAGTAATTAGCTCTTATTCTTTATATCATCTTCCATTCCGTGAGCTTCAAATGACTTTCCTCTCATAAATTTGTGGCCCATTCCTGCGCACCCTAATTTACACCGCTCATCCGTGCATGAATTATTTTCAAAATTTTTGGTGTCATATGAAAGTTAGGACAATGAGCTTTCCATACATGTACATTTCGTCAAATAGAATCATATATTTTTTTATTTGGCAGCCATTTCAAAAGTGTATAGTTCTTTTTGGGACGCACTGTATTTAAGAAATAAAAGATTAATTGGGAACCATGGGCCTCCTTTCCTGATTCAAAGGCATTTAAAAAAAATAATGAACACTTGGTCGGATTTCATATTAAGAACATTGTCTGGAAAAGCATGAATTATTAAAAAAAAAGTAATGATAAAAATCAATGGTAATAATTGTGGTAAATGCTAAAGCAATTTCATATCCAAACCTATTATAGGGTAACAGTGACGTGGAGGGGATGGTTTATGGTGACGACCGCCTACTAGGGTATGGGTAGGTACAGTAGGTATTTGTGTATTCATTTATTTAATAATGATAATAGTTATTTTTAGGGAGTTATAGGCATACCTCGGATAGGGTATACATTGTAAAGGGAGAATCATGATTTAAAAGTTGACGGACTATAATACCCAGAGTTGCCCCCAAAGAAAATTTCGGGGGGATTCCCCCCCCCCAATAATTCCCAAGGTGAGAAAAATATACAATGCAAAAAATGTGTTCCATCACTCAAATTTTGTCAAATTGAAACAGCAATATATGTAAAGCATAGCATATCATGAAAAAAATGTTTGAATAATTTGATTAGAAATTTTTTCGCTCGCGCTTCGCGCTCGCATAAAGATGATGATAATAATTGTATTCTCTCTCTGTCTACATCTTATGTCTTCATGCGATACCTAATGCCCTTTGCTCTGCCTCTCATTCCTCTTTCCATTATTTCTCTCTCCATCTTTATATATGTACTTGTTTTCTCTTACATGACAGATTCAGTCTCCTTTTTTACAGTCTCTCAAGTCATTTCTGTATTTATCCTTCATTTATTATTCTCTCTCTCTTTCTCTCTCTCTCTCTCTCTCTCTCTCTCTCTCTCTCTCTCTCTCTCTCATTTCCTTTCCTTTTCCGATCTATACACATGCAAAAATCCACGTTTGTCACTCCACTTGAAGACATTTTTAATACACCCTGTTATGTAACATGAGTATTAAAAAAATGCAATCTATAAAAAAGTTTCGTAAAAGTTAATTATATATTTTAGAAGTATTTATGGTGGCTGAGGATATTTAGAATATTTACAAATTACAGGATAAGAGCACCTTCTTGGATTTTTAAAGACTGAAAAACCAAATATCACTTGTGCTAAAGCCTATTATGACAACCTTTGCAATTTGGCCCTTATTCACTCAAACAAGGTAGAGTAGAGGTGTTATTTATTTATTTTTTTTACAAAATATCAAATTTAATAAAGACTCGATTCCCAGTCAACATTATTCAACATTAACAACAAAAATCATAGAACAGAGTTGAAATATTTAATTTTGTGCACTTAAAAAAAATACTTTCTGTATAATGATAATTAATTTGTTTACAGAGCGAGCTCGAAAATTATGGGTATTCGTTCATACTGCCCGTAATACAAGACAATAATTGTAATCTAAAGGTTTATCAACATTGTGTTACCCACCTTTTTTATTATGAGGATGTAATGAAATAGAAACAATGTAAAAGGCGAATAATAAGAACAATCAACTACACTTCAAAGATATAATGAAAGGTTTCATGGAAAAGTTTTACAAGTATTTTAACTATTAGGCCTACAAGATGAAACAGTGTGTGGAAAATACCGAGAAAGATGTAATAAGCATTGAAACACTAAAACATCAAAATAACAAAGAAGCGTTGCTTTGAATATAAAAGTAAATGACATCTGAATACTTGACATAATATTTGTAATAATACATATAATAAGAAATTGAAAAGTCTATTTGAGATAAGATTTTTTTTTTTACTAGGCTTCGTCTTCAGGATACGTGTAGTTCAAGTTCAAGTTCAAGTTTATTTATTCAAAACCAAAATCATCACAATATAATCACATTAATATACATATATAAATATATAGTGAGTACAAAAACACATCAGTTAGATTACAACTTATATGATTTGGTTTTAGGACCCCTTTAGAAGCTAGGCTTGTGAGTGGGGCCCAGTAGTGAATAATAAAATGATATACATGAGATACTAAACTACAGAATAGATCAAAAGTACATGAATATGAAACATGGTAAAGTTAACATAGTTTAAGATATGTACATTATATCAGACACATATATAATCAATATTTGCATAAACATGTACAATGTAGCTAAAGAAAGAAAGTATAAAAGGTGAAAAATGCTAAACTAGCTAGAAACTATTTACAAACCGACACAGTCAAATGCACACACCCAACAAATACACACTCTCCCACACAATACACATACACACATTTCACATCTATGAGTAGGTCCTCAGTATAAATGTAAGACAGTATTAGAATACAAATTCAAGCTTTAAAACCGTGTACATTTCTTCATCGACTTTTGTTTTCTTAAAGTTGATTTAATACAGGTTTTCCTGTTCAGGTTTAAATTCTATGCAATCGAATTAATTAATGTTCATTCAATTCAAATGATACTTCTCAAAGCTGGGCTGTCGATTATCCAATTAACACAAACAGCAAGCGATTTCGTTTTCGAGCTTTCAAAACAGCTTGATAGGTTATCAATTGTGTTAATAAGTGTGAAATTAGAAATTATTTATTGAAGACAGACGAAAGTGGTACGAATCGACGAATTTAAACGGTTATAGATTAAAAAAATATTGCTTATAATGTCAAATGGATTGGTGCGATTGGCAACTTGGTTGCGGGGTTTTAATTTCGAGCGCTCAAAACGAATTTGAATGCTCGTAGTTAATTGCGACCGCTATTGGGACGAAATTGGTTGCTGGAAATGTCAAATTGATTGTAGATAGTTTCAAATTGACTGGGGAAAACGTTTATTACTGAAATCGTTGCAATCCTTCAGAGTGCTTCCAATGAGTACAGAGAAAATGATGAACACGACGGTGACAAAGGAGTTGTAGGGATGCTTAAATTGCTTAAAGTTTTGGTGCTTAAATTTCCCTAACGTTGAAACCAAAATGAAGTTTTTTGAAAGTATTTCTTTTCTTCAAATGTCTAGGTTCAATTTGAAATCATAATCTTTTAAAATAAAAAAAACTTCTGCGATTCCTGCGTTTCTGTAGTAAGGGTATTGTAAAAACTTTCTGCACGTCGTACATGCATTGTACCTTTATTTTGTATAATTTGCTTTCGTAAATCAAAAGTTATGCTAAATTTTGTGCGACGAGGAACAAATCGAAATTGCACACGTTTAATGGAATTTTCTTAATTGTAGAAAACTAGTCATATCTCAAAAAGTACACCACCAAATGTGATGAAAAAAATTGCAGAAGAAAGTCTGATTTTCCTGCTTTATGAAAATAACAAACAATACTAGGTTATGATTGATCTTCATACTATAAAAAAATGTTTTCCACTTTTACCATTTTATTTGACACAGACTGTAACAAAGTTAGACCAGTTTACTAACCTATTCAAATTTTATGCATACTTGCTCTTGACAACCTGAAAGCTTGTCAGAGGCTTGTCTGGCATAGCAACAACTAATGGATGCAAACTGTATTCCATGTATTGTAGTTCATTTTTTTTAATTACAGGTTATTACCATGTCGCCAGGAAAAAGAATGCATGAAATTTACATAATTACTCAGAAACACGTTTAATGAACATTATTAGGCCTAAGGATTAGAAATAATTGCTCGCTTTGACAAAGCACTTTGTTCTCGACTCAACTTCTTTGGAAATAAATTTTAAGCTGAATATGGAGCATACAACAAAAATTAAACTCGTACAAAAGGCCTGGACAACAACAAAACAACAACAGCAACAACTGAAACAGCAACAGCAAGATCAAGAACTAACATCAGATTTCAATAAAAAACAACATAAAAATTTTGCTAGTTCGAATAATCCATTCTGACTAAAATCAAGAATTTAAATTTGTCTTACTTGGTGGCGGAGTACTAAGTTCTTTGCGATAATCTGGAGAGACATAATCATCCGTCCAATATTTTTTATTTCCCGATTCACTCATGTTTATCAGATTGTTTTCAATTTAGATTTGTTACAAAAAATTGCTAAGCTGCTTTCTTCAGTGCTGGTCCTGCGCTCAATGATCGAAAAATTGTAGCAGCAAAACAATTTAAAGGAAATTCTTACCAACGTAGCTTACACACGAAATACCTTGATATTGCATAACCCGCGAAGAAATTTGAATATCAATTAGTTTATAAGCAAAACATGACGTCCCTTACGGGGAATACCCACAAATTGAGCATTTTAGAAACGATAATTAAGAGGCAAAGAAATTATTTTTAAGGATCATATGCTCCTTAGGGACCTGGTTAGATGATACATCAATATGACTTTCTTATTATCACAATCAAAGAACCGAAATTAACGCTTTAAATTGGAACTATATTTGTTTAGCGTATGTGGACCGAACCGAGCGACGGACGGTGTGACGCTACCGAATAGGCCCCGCCCATGCTCGCTGTACATTTGTATCGAAATACCCATTGAAGAAAATTATTGAAGTGGAATGGAGGGGGGGGGGGTAGAAAAGCATTTTGAAAGTTTGTAAATTACATAGCTAAAGTTGTCGATATTCGTATTCATGGGTGTCTGGGGATATTATATCTGAATGAAAAAATATTGAAAACTTGGTCATTATCTAAATTAATATTATTTGGTATAGGTCTACTCAACAGTACAAACGATTGCTTAATGATTTTATGACTGTTAAAACACACAATTGTTTAACTAATGCTCTCTACCCATTAAGTAGTATCCTATTAAACGATCGGTTTCTGAGAGGGATAGATCTTCTGTATGGGTCTACTTCAATAACGGGTTGCTTGTCGGGATTTATTTTTGTCGAATAGGCCCTTATCTCTAACAGTTATCATATCATACAGTAATAAAACAAAAAAACTTTTGCAAGATTCTTATGTACACTTTTAATTTATTATGTTTCTTTTTATAGTCTTAAGTTATCCTAACCTGGATGGCGTTGAAGGGTGTGGGAACAAAGACCTGAGGGTCATTGTAATTTTGTTAACCTTTTCTAAACCCAGGCAGCCCCTTTATCTCTATTACAGGTAATTTGTATTATGTCATGTATATTCCATTGTCACATATGTTATACCGAGTGTGTCAGAAAAAAAACACACTAAAATCCTGGAAAATGTCAATAAAAAGAAATCAACTAATAACCCCCAGATTATTATACATAATTCAGAAAGAGTAACTCCTCCCGCATCTTCTGGTACCATTTTTGTGTGGTATGTCTTTACGCTTGGATGGACATGACACATTGTTTTTGAACATGTAAATTTCGAATTGCGCAAAATTGGGGGTAAAATGAAACCAACAAGAGCTAACAAAAAATCAACTCCATCATGATTTAAAATAGCATAAACTTTCGACGAAAATGTTTTGCGCTAAATAACTCGAAAAGGGTGTTGTTACAGCTATCAACTGCATTTTGTGTTAAAATAAGATAGATCTGGAGAGTCAACCCTTACAAAAATGTCGTGTGGTACCACGCAACGGTACCATACAAAATACCACAGGATTTTCCTATGGTTTTTTGGCACAAATACCACACAAAATACCATACAGAAGTACCATACAGCCAAAATACCATAGGATTTCCAATGTTTTTTGGGCACAAATACCACACAAAATACCATACAGAAGTACCATACAGCCAAAATACCATAGGATTTCCTATGTTTTTTTGGCACAAATACCACACAAAATACCCTACAGAAGTACCATACAGCCAAAATACCATAGGATTTCCTATGGCTTTTTGGCACAAATACCTAACAAAATACCATACAGAAGTACCATACAGCCAAAATACCATAGGATTTCCTATGGTTTTTTGGCACAAATACCACACAAAATACCATAC
>CALNVZ010000674.1:20605270-20646117 GCA_940671915.1 Paracentrotus lividus
AACCGCAATTTTCAGCAAAATCCAAACAATGGTGTTCTGTGATGGGTGACACTTCAAATACAAACAACTAATCATTGAATGGCTAAAGATATATACTTTTGTAGCAAATATATGTTACCAAAAATAGATATTCATACTCTGAATTACAAGGATTTCAAATAATCTTGAACGACTACAAATTTTGGGCTTTTTTATTTACATTTCAATCGTTATGTTTTAGATCTAAATCCAAAATATTTATTGGTCCATTTCTACATTCGTTCATGGTTTATTTAAATCCTTGTACAGTATGTACTTTAAAGTGTACATTATGTCCCTAATGAGTCGTCAAATTTAGGCTCCTCTTTTCAAACTTCCTACAGGCCTAGTGTACTCATCACTGAATCGTTAAGTTCATATGTAATAACGTCCGTTTAAAAGACCCAAAATACAAGAAAATTGTTGTTATTCAAACAGCGTTCTGAACATTGAATTACCACTTATTTATTCTGCAGATGAAACAATACATAAACAATGTAAAGATAATGATAAGAACAATATGTAGCTATTTCAAATACTTGAATAATGTCCATAAACAGGCGCATGTACATTTACATGGTCATTTTCATAAATCATTTTAAATACCAAATAAACCAGTTATGAGTATGGGGAAAAACACTGAGAAAGCATATAGTTCGTAATTAAACACCATTCATAAAGATTTAAAAAAAAAAAAAAAAAAAAAAAACCGATTTGACTCGCAAAGTAAGAGCCATCGGAATATTTTAAGGCAAGTGCATGCGCTATTTAAGAAAATTTTAACAATCTACATGTATTTGAGAAAGCAGAGTTTATACCGACTCATTTCTATTTGGCCTAGTCTTCAATATATACAACCAAATACAAAAAGATTTACAGTGTAGTTCGAAATACCCCGATTTACAATACCAGTTGTAAATAGTTCTTTAATCTTAATATTTTAAGACATTAGATATTATACATTGATTATTAAAAGAAATATAGTCTGTATTAAGAACATGCTACCAAAATAAACATTTGATCTGTTCAATGAGATATTAGATTAGATATGCTTTAATGCTGAATTCTGAATACTATTAGCCCTGTAATTGAATTGATAAGCATACAATGAAAACATCAATATAATAGTATAAGATATTTTAGTAAAACAATTAAATATCAATAGCAACTGTTATGGTATAGTACAATTTCATAGTGCTGAACGAATTAATAATATAATCCGTACATAGTACGGACAAATTGGGTGAACTTTGAACTCTTGATAATATGTCCATAAATTGACAGTGGTATCTATCATAGGGTGATTCGTTAAAGCTCCCAAGTAAATCAACAAAATAATAAACACAAAAAGGCAAAATACATGTGCCCAAACAGCTACCCCCGAAAAAAACTTCAAAAATTCCTTTTCGCATTTCGAAATTACGGTTTCGCTTTAATTGGCAAGCTTTCTTCTTTTATCGATATTTCAATTAAGTACCAAAATGAAATAGGCACTAAACTTCCTGAGCCCCTTTCAGAACTGTTCATAATCTAAATTATTATTTCATATTTGAAAGGATAAATATTTCAACCAACTTTTACTTTCTTTCGAACAGAATCTGTATATTTGAAACCAACAGTGTTTTCGGTAAATTATGTTCAATCTTTAATTGTACAATCAATGGAATGTTATATGCTGTATATGTTAAAATAAAGATATGGGCATATGTGAATAATTATCCCGTGTTGCAAAAGAGAATTGAAAATTTCTTGAATCCATTAAAAACTTTAAAGGATTTAATTACTGTAAATTCTTGAAAAACTCTGAAACCCGCCGAAGAACGTCCTTCCCTCCACGATGACATTTTATTGTCCTGTAAATAAATAAACAATAAAAATAGCGGAAAGGATATTGTGATGATATAATGAAAGCAATAGGCAAATCTACCTATGTCTTTTGTTGTATTTCGTTTCTCTTTTCCCTTTGAATGAACCGTTGATGTCAAAGGCGTTGATATATACGAGAGAGTAAAGTATTTTTATCAACATTTATCGAAATAAACATTTTACAAAGGGTTTCGTTTTTATTTATTTTGTAAATTTTTTTCAAAGAAAGGGTAGGCCCTACGGTTTGAATGCTCTAATATCGGAGAACTTGTTATTTATTTATGTTTAATGTTCCTTTTGTTTTAATCAATTCATCATTCATTGCTTTTAATCAAAACGTTATCTTATCAATTTTCCTTGGAAGGGGGATCATTAACGATTTCAAGTTTCTCCAAGCATACCATGTTGCCCCGGATGCATGTAGTATAGCCTATAAGGAAGACATACAGATCTTTCCGACTTCTTACCTATTTAACGTTGCAGGAGCTAGAAGCATCACCGCTGCCGTTGGAGATTGTCATTGTGTAGTTTCCTGCATACTGAATGTCCGTCGACACCTGTCCTGTTGAGCATGGCCCACTGCAATGAGACTGGTTACCTCGTTGTACACTGTATGATGCATTGGGAGGTTGGAACCTTGCCTCTAGGTAGTGACTGCTGCCATTATTCCTGTGGGTTAGAGGCTGGGTGAAGTAGGGTCCTGAACGATACAGAAACACCAAATTTTAGGAGATTAATTTTTCTCATTGTGATATAACAAAGATCATTCAACATTTCAAATTTCAAGTCAGAATGTACTTATTCCGGATCCATTGCTACTGTACTCTATCCGGTAAACCAACATAGACTCATATGAGTTTCACATTCTGATTTTTCCCAAATGTAGAGTGTAGGCCTTGAAAAGAAACCGGCCCCGTTCACTTGCGTTTATAAGACATTAGATGACACAATAATTACATTTTACAAGTAAAGCATAACATCATACAGATTTACCGCTCAAATTTTAGAGCATATTTTGTAAACCTATTTTCACGATTCATTACTTAGGCTGATTTGTTGAATGACAGAAATGACAGGTCAAGACTTGTGCGATTCACAATGTTATTATTATGTTTTAAATTCCTTACTACGCCACGCCAATATGGTTTTATTTTAAAGTCTATATTATATAACAACGATAAAGGAAGGAGTTAGAGAAATAGTGCAGGACCGATGGATGTTGTCTTGGTTGCTTTTTCTAAACAATAGGGTGTAGAAAAAATAATTTAGATGACTGTGTCCAAGGTGTTGACTTTTTAGCTAGTGTCGGGACGACGCACGATTATGACGTCATCACCCCCAGCCGGTACCCTGTGAATTTGCCTGTTATCATAAGCGCACATCAATAATATCTTTAGTAGGAAAAATTGCCATAAAATAGCTAGATCTATCTTTTGTGAGGTATTTTCCAACTCTCTGATGGAGAAGGGGGCAGGGGGCAGGGGCACTCTCAAAATTGATACCCATGCTCTTCCACACACACTGACAACAAACCATAAAACTGCGTGTTAGTAGCGTATTACACAAACTTCAAATTTGCACTCTCTCCGAATTCATGTCAGGAAACACATAGGCCTACCATAATTGGCGTATGGTCAAATTTAGTACTCTCAACGACGATTTAAGCTGAAAATACCCTAATAGTTAAGGAAAGAGTTGACGACTCCAGAAGGTTGAAACAGGCCCTAAAATACTTTTTGAGGACGAGCATGCTTACACATCCTGTGGGGGAGTGACCGGCGGGCTGGCCCGGCACCTGCAAAACATTTACTCAACGATGCTTATTTTCATTGTAAAGTTGTCCAATTCTAATTCTTTCAGTGCGTAAGTATCTAATAAAAAGCAAATCAGAATGGAGTCATTATTGGCTCAAGTCTTGTCACAGTGGACTCAGAATTAAATCATTAAGCCCTATGACTAGGCTCTAGTCTAGGTTACGGACTTTTCAAAGTGTAACTAAGACGAAGAAGAATTGCTGAGACATGACACATGTAGGCCTACAACTTCTCCAGAATGGTATTTTACCACAATCTGAAACATGACGTATAAACCTTGTCTTAAAAAAAAAATGAAAACTGAAATTGAAACTATACGTCAAGTTTGATGCATGAGACAAAAAAACAAAAACAAAATAATAATTAAGTTAGTCAATGAATCTAATATTTAATAATGGCCTTAACTTTCTTAACTATTTTTAAAATAGAAATTCATTTTTGTCTTACTCTGAACCATAGGTGCAGTAGATAGCTCCTGTCGATTCTGAGGAGAAACATATTCATGCTGCCAACCTCTGTTATGTCTTGGTTCACTCATGTTTGTAAAGTAGAAAATGTGTTTATCTATATCTGCCTTCGATGATAGTCATGAGCTCAATAATCAGCAAGTTGTAGCAGCTAAACAATTTAAAGGAAATTCTTACCATTGTACCCCAACACAAACTCATTGGATCTTCGAATTAATGGCGAGAGGGGTGTGAAGGGGTCTATCTTTTATTCATCTAAAAAAAATATACTAAGATCGCAAATATTTAGATAAATGTATTAAATATGTATTCACATTTTATGCTTAAAGTCGTTTTTTCTAATTCAATTTAAACAAACCTCACCAATTCCTTATACTTTATAGCCTTATCCCCGTTACTCGAAATGGTATAGTCCGATAACCCTGTCATTTTGAATATTAATTAGTAATAGGTCTAAGCTATACCGGCGCGGCTGACGTTTCGGGGAATACCCCAAATTTGATAATTCAGAAAAGATAATTAAGAAGCAAAAATATTATTTCTAAGGATGATAATGCTTCTTTGGGACCGGGTAGAATCGTACGTCCTAATGACTTTTTTAAAATTATAGTCAAAGAACCAAAATTAACGCTCTAATTGGAACTATATTTGTTATGCGTATGTGGACAGAACGGCGCGACGGTCCGACCCTGCCGAACAGACCCTGGCCATGCATGCTCGCTGTACATTATTTTGTGACGAAACGAAATACCCATTGATAACAAGGTTGAAGTGGAATGGGGGGGGGGGGAGTTAGGAAAGCATTGTGAATTTTGTAAACTATAGTACATAGCTAAAGTTGTCGATATTTATATTCGAGAATGAAAACTTGGTCATTAATTAAATTAATATGATTAAAAAAATATATTTCTAGTATATAGGTCTAATCAAGAATAAAAAAGATTGTTTAATAATCTAAAGTGTTGACTGTCTAAAGCACACCGTTTTGGTCAAAATACTACTCTTTCCCCATTAAACAACATCCGATTTAATGTCTGATTTTCTGAGATGGATAGGCCTTCTGTATGTGTTTATTTCAATAACGGGTTGCTTGTCGTGATTTATTTTTTGTCGGATATCCCGGACAGTTATGGTAAAGGAAGAGGGGGAGATTTTGAAGGTTTTATTAATTAAGCGGAGAAGATGTCGATCCTAGTCTTTAAAATTTAAAAGAAATCAGCATCAACAGCATATTTAATTATATATTAGGTTTTTTTTTTATGGCTTTATTTTCCGTAGCCCCATAGGCCTAAAATACAAAATGTGACACAATATACAGGTGCTTAAAATAATACAAAGGGAAAACTTAATTCAGAAACATTAATACAACGACTGTCTTTGTATTTAATTTGATATAAGCCCTTTATTCAAAAACATTTCATGCTTCACACACGCTTTTTTCTTTTCTTTTTTCTTTTAGTAAAGAATCATAGAAGGAAAAAGTAGTTTTTTGTCAAACAAATTCAAGTCATCGACATAAAATTGGGAACTATAGTTTGATTAAATCAATGAATAACGAGATCAGGCGCCTAATCGGTAGACTTGGGAGAAATCATACACATACAGAATCATATACCATACGCACTACGATGGACAGGTTTTCAGCACTAGGGGGCGCTCTTTCAGTCGAGCAGCATTAATCATGTTGAGTTCAGTGATAGCTATATCAAAATAGTTGCTTTCAGCGTATTCATTTTATGGCAAATATTCCCGCCTTATATAGTTTTTAAAAATTAAAAAAAAATCTAATTTTCATAAAAGTTAATCTGAAGACATCTTATGAAGATGTGAACATAGTGTGCTAGCTAAAAAAAAAAAAAAAAAAAAAAAAAAAAAAAAAAAAAAAAAAAAAAAAAAAAAAAAAAAAAAAAAAAAGATAGAAAAGAAAGAAAGAAAAAAAAAGACGAATACCATCTACTGTATTTTCTGTAAATTGCCACATCTAAACCCGATTTTACTATTGCATCCACATTTCATCCCACATGGTCTAATCCCATTTCGTCTACAACCAGTTCGTCTAACTACCTTTTGGTCCAATTGTCACTACACGCATGTACTATTTCGCGTAATTTCCATGTTTTTTGTAATGTCCACTTGGCCTAATATCATTTCCTGTAAATAACTGGTAATAGACAAAAAAATTAATACTCATTTGGGAATTAGAAGAAAGTGCAAAGAGGCAATTTCGCTTTTAGACGAATTGGCATTAGATTATTAGACCAATTAGTGATTAGTCCAATTGAGAATTAAACTTAGAACTTATTAGAACACGGGAAATAAGATCACATTGTTTTTAGACCAAATATATATAGTCCATGTGGTATCAGACAATCAATGAATTGGACCAGTTGTTTTTAGACAAAGTGGATAGAAACCGTAATTTTATATAGGCAACTGTGAATGTTATAGACCCATGAAGTTAAATTAACATTGAATCCTGTCTTACACTGTTGCTTATCAAGGTAGGACATCTTGTTGACGCTCCAGCCACATCATTTTGCTCTGGGTTTATTTTCTAGAAGTTGTTTGTCAATGCTTATTTATCGACACCCTGGCTATATCTTGGACGTTCTCCAGCCATTCCCGGGTATTAACAAATAAAAAGTTTGTTAACCACTACAATGCTCATTTTTTGCCATTTTTTTTTCATTTTGGAACCCCTTCTTTTTTACCCGGCTGACCAGGCCCCCTCAGTCCTTCCCCCACGAAACGCATCTGAGTTATAGGGTTGTTATTGTTCTTTAAGTTAAATCACAGGCTTAAACTTATTGTTTAGGGGAAGGGCCAAAGTTTTGATTGGGGTTCATAATTGATTTTATTCATTTTTACAACAAGAAAATTGTAAAATCTCAGCCAAGCATAAATCATAATGAAAAAAAAAAAGAAGAAAAAAGAGAAAATTATATGTACCATTTACAATCTTGTCATTAAAGGGATGCAGTAACAGTGAATTATATTCGAATCACATTTTATTCGATTTTGCCAAACATAATTATAAACACTTAGGTAAGTCTGGTATCTCTTCAAAATTGCAAGCTAATTGCTTGCTTTACCTTCGAGATATAAATGACTTCATACTCAAATTTTATAAACCAACCCCGGCTGCTTTATAAAACCATGTGCTTCTCCACATAGTACAACATACATAAATTTCCTGTTGTACAGTCCCCGTCCTTAGCGGCCTGCTGAGCTAGAAGCAGAGTGTACTGGTGTTCGGCGGTATGCTTGGCATTGTTTGTTACACTGTTTTAAGGTAGTAAATGAATTCCATTTGATCTGAAACTTTCAGTAGTTTGTTTTTACTGTTGGAACAATATAATTTTATTAATCTTGATCTAATTGCTCTTGTTTTTGAAAGTTACCCAATCCCTCTAAGCTGAAACAAAATTTTGGGGAAAACGATAATAATTACGGGTTCAGGATCGTTTCTATGTCCTTTGTTTTAATCATAAAGGTAGGATGAAATTTCAATTTTCACCGATCTCACTTTTATTCAACCCCTCCCTTAGTCAATAAACCAAAGCCTGAGGGTTATTATATAGATTTTTTTTTTGTCATACGAATTCAATTCATAAACATAAAAGTGGGCATTATAGATTAATTGAATCATTAGATAACGAGATTAGAGTTCTATTTAGGTGTTTTATCGGTAGACTTGGGTGAAATCATGACAGGTTTCCAGCACTAGGGGGCGCTCTTCCAGTCGAGCTGCATTGATCATGTTGAGTTCAGTGATAGCTATATCAAAATAGTTGCTTTTAGCGGATTCATTTTATGGCAAACATTCCCGCCTTATATAGTTTTAAACAAAAAAATTAAAAAAAATCTAATTTTCATAAAGGTTTATCTGATGACATCTTATGAAGATGTGAACATAGTGTGCTAGCTAAAAAAAAAAAAAAAAAAAAAAAAAAAAAAAAAAAAAAAAAAAAAAAAAAAAAAAAAAAAAAAAAAAAAAAAAAAACCCAAAAAAAAACAAACAAACGAGTTCTTACCATCAACTGTATTATTTTTATAAATTGCCACTTGGTCTAAACCTATTGTGATTAATGCGTGCATATCTCATCTCACATGGTCTAATTCCATTTCGTCTACAACCAGTTCGTCTAACTACCTTTTGGTCCAATTGTCACTACACCTATGTACTATTTCGCGTAGTTTCCATGTCCACTTGGCCTAATATCATTTCCTGTAAATAGCTGGTAATAGACCAAAAATGTAATGCAACTTTAGGAATTAGATGAAAGTGCAATTAGGCAATTTTCCTATTTTCAAATTTTTAGTCATTGGTCCAAGTAAGAATTAAACCAAGTATATATGTATCAGATCACAGGAAATTAGATCACATTATTTTTAGACCAAATGTGTTTAGCGCATGTGGTATCAAAGACTTAAACCAGCTGTTGTTAGACCAAGTGGATCATAAGGTAATTTAATGTAGGCGACTTTGAATGATATAGACCCATGAAATTAAATTAAGATTTCATTCTGTCTTACATTTCTTAAGAATCATCACAGAAAGGAGAATTGACCCGTTATAGACAGTTTCTTACTTTAGCTGGATGTATATAAAACAAATCAAATTAGCACATCAGTGAAGATTTGGTAAAGATCAGATAGATAATAAGCAAGTTAGGAGTATTTGAAAGTTGAGATCTCTGACAACATAGGAAATCTTACATAGGCAGCACGGTCACCGTGTATGATGTCATACAGGGAGAACTCTCCATCTTGTGAGCACAAAATCTATTCAGAATATCCCTTTATTCCCATCCTAATAATAGAACAGATTTTGAGTGCATGGTTTATTATGTGTTCCATATAAAAGATTATATAAAAAGATTTTTTATTCTATACCTTTAGAATCTAGAAAAGAAAGGATTTTATTAAAACGTGTAAAATATAATTAAGAAAGTTTTCCCTGCATTACATCACACATCATGGTCGCATTGCCAATTGGAGGATCTCTATATCATAAGTGATCTCAAATTTTAAACAATCATATTTTTCTTATCATTGTATGATTTTTTGCAACTTTTACCAATTTGGTTTATCTCCATTCACTGAAGCCAAATTTCTCTGAAGGGTGATTTGCCCTTTATATGGCCAATGTTATTTCACGCAAACAGGAGACAAAGGGATTGGACAAACACACACACACACACACACACACACACACCCTCACACACACACACACACACGCACACGCACGTACACATACATAAACACAACACACACACACACACACACACACACAAATCTAAACCCATGGCTATTTTATATCACTTTGTCATATCTAGCAGTCAATCTATATTGCACGAATGAAATAAAAACGCCCTCTCGTGAACGTGAGTTGAGTCTGTAGAAGTCAGATGTAGCGATGAGTGCCCGAGTTTGTTCAAACATTCCTTATTGTTAATGCTCTGCCACACAAACCTGCTTTGGACTTTTAATAAAATTTTACCACTTTCACTTGCATTTCATAAAATCACTACCCCCTTGCCCCAACTATCTCTATCTCTCTTTAAATAATACAATGAATGAGAGAGATAGAGAGAGACAGGGACAGAGAAGATGATGAAAAAATGAATAACGTAAGGAAAGGGAATAAAATAATTACGGATGCAATCTTAAGAAAAGAGAACAATTGAATTACATAAAGCATGTGACAAAAACAAAAAATACAATTTTAGGAAAGGAGAAAAAGAAGATGAAAGACACATAAAAACAAAAAAATCAATACACACATCGAGCGAAAAATTTTTTCCCCACTTTTTTTTTTTTTTTTGGGGGGGGGGGGATAAATTGCCATTATTATGCATTTTCATCTACTTTTTGCAAATTATTCAGTTTTGATCATTCCATTCTCAAGCACAATTGTATTTTTTTTTGTTTTGTTATATAGCTCTAAACGTCAGAATTCCACATCGTCTATTTTTTATCACCCCATGGTATACCACACCCACTTTTTCTTCTTTCTCTGTCTGTCTGTCTGTCTCTTCCTCTCTGTCTGTCTGTCTGTCTGACTGTCTCTCTCTCTATTCATTCCCTCAGCCCCTCTCTTTTTAATTAACCATGATTCTCACTACAATATATCATCTCTTGTTTTATTTGGCCATAAATAAATTCCACATTATAATAATTTATACATGTATTTCTTATATCTCTGTTTATTTTCACAACGACAATATTTTTGTAATAATCTTAATGAAGTGGATTTATTTCAATTAATTTATTAATTGACAAAGATAATAGTGATAATATATAATAATGATAATAATAATAATGATACTATTAATAATCATCTTTTTTTACCCAGGGTAGCCACGTCAGTTCCAATAATTGTTCTACTAGCGGGTCCTGCACATTATACTATTATTTTCCAAAGCGCCTTGTCAGAAGGCATGCTAGATGTATCATTTTGGTAATTCATTGGTATGACTATTTTATTTATTCATTTATTTATAATTTGTTATAAACGATACTGATACAAAAAAGTATTTAAAATTTTGGAGGGAGGCGGGGGGGGGGGGGGGAGGGGGAGGCAGTCTGTGAAAATAAGCTCCCGAAATTGGAGGTCTTTGCAATTTGTCCTTTAGATCTGCTTACAATAGTATTGTCTTGTTTTATTAGACCAACCAATGAGTAGGCCCTACCTGTTTTCACCATAAGTTAAAAATTCCAGAAATGGTACAATTTTCAAAAAGAAATCTAGGTCAATAGGGGGTGATTGGGGGCGTGCCAGATGTACGGTCAAATTAGTCCGCAATGGTGTATTCCCAGATTAAAACCCAATTATAATATATATATATATATATATATATATATATATATATATATATATATATATATATATATATTTATTTATTATTTTTTTGGGGGGGGGTGGGGGAGAATGTAAATTTGAAGATGCAATTCGAGCAAAACTTAACCATTATTGAGACGAAGATAATTTAACATCAACTAATATAAAGAAATAATCAGCCATTAACTTTTGTTCGTCATTATCATTTAGATTAGATCGACTTTAAAGATTACGAAAACAGAGAGAAAACTTCAATGCTATGAATCTAAGAAGAAAACAATGAACAAATGAACAAACGTAGGCCTTATACCATAAGAATATTAAGCGTTTTTGAAAATAAAATACAACTTGCATATAATTTTTAGATATTCTCAAATGATCTCAATATAGATTTTCCCGGTCAATTTTGAACTCTTTGCAATCGAATTCGTTTATTTTCATTCAATTTAAACGATACTTCATGGAGCGGAGCTATCAATCAATTGAATTACCGTTTAGATGTGTAATCGCGATCACATTTCGGATGAAAGTGCTTGTAAGAAATGTCAAATTGATCGGAGATAGTTTAAACTTGACAGGGAAAGCCTTTATTACGAGTAATATTGATAATTGAAAAACTATTAATGGATACTAATGGATACTAACATAAATGGAAAATATTTGAATGAAAATCACTAACATAACAATGTGCTGAAAGAAAAAAAGAAAAGCTATAAGAAACAGGTAATATGTACGAAAAATCATGTTTCGAGACAAAAAATAAAGAAATAATAATAATTAAAAAAAAGAAAAAAGAAAAAAAAAGGGTCTGGGTACAGTTATCATGGCATATTGTGATTGAATTACAATATGCGAATCCAATATATTATTCCATTATGTGCTATGACTCGGTTGTAAACAGCGCAAATAAATTTTTGTTAATGGTAAATGTCGATTACTTTCTTCGAGCGAAGACGGAAAAGGAAAGATAAAGAAAACAAAAGATCTAATACGAGTAACCCACCACCAAGCAATAACCAGAAAAACATTTTAGACAAATATGATTCTATATGTTGTTTTCTGCTTTCACCTCTATTGTTAAATTTGCCGTATACGCCTCCTCTATCAAAATCTTTGATCCCGCGTTAGACTTCCTCATACGGGGACAACCCGGAAAATTTGAACAGTCATGTTCAAATTTACTGATTAATGGAATCGCCCTTTATTTGGTAGATATGCACTACATGTATGTCAGATGCAAAGAAATAAGCGTCAAATATGATAATAATAATAATAATAGTTACATTTATATAGCGCTTAATACATATATCCACCTTGGTATTTCTAAGCGCTTATAGTGTTAACCCAATATTACCCGGCTTAGCTGGGCTACCCCGAAAGGTGCTCACAGCATTCAAGGAATTGCTTCCTACCGGTACCCATTCACCTCACTTGGGTCGAGTACGGCAAATTTGCAGAATGACGTCTTGCCGAAGGATGCTAGTGGAATGGACGGGATGCGTACCTCGACCACACCACTTCTAAATATGATAAGTCATGTATCGCATTTTAATTTTATATTATTTTAGTAAACTAACTATACCATGTTTATAATTATTACATTATGGATAATCCAAAATAGATATGTTAACTGTTATTTTTTTTTTCTGAACGAAATGTGAACTGTTTATACGCAAGAATTCTCTGTTGATGTTGGTTAAAAAATGTTGGTGCATGATCTTAATGATTTAACTATTTCGTGCCATAATAAGTTAAGTATTTAGTTGTTTTAATTTGTAAATTGTTACTAAGTCGATTATGACAGGCAAATAAAGTGTATAACCAGTAGGGTACATGCAGGTAATATGGTGCCGCAGGGTAATATGGGCCACCTGAAGCAAATCATGTCGTGACCGTCAACCGGTGACCGATGACCGGTGTGAGCACCATAATTTTGTTCATATGACTGTATACGTAAATATATCGTCGTGAGAGCATCTAATGCGTAATTTCTCTTGAGAAAATGCTGAAAACCAACAAGATAGATAAAACTTACGGCATTTTTTACCTGATGTAAAATTTTGATATTTCACAGAATGTGATGGTGAAAGAGTGTTTGAGGGGGTAACCTCAATTGTTTTGTATATTTAGTAAACTTATAGTGTCATTTTGATCATCTAGCGTTTCAGGTCATTTGTTTTAGTGAAGGGGTGCAATGTGGCATTGAATGCTTGCCTGACACAGCAACATTAGTGCAGGTAATATGGGACATCCAAATGGCGGAAATGATTCTGGTACTTTAGTATTGGGATGAGGCTCAATCTCTTTGCTACGATTTTTTTGGTATATTCACAGTATATAATTAATGTAAATAACTTATTGTAGGCTATTGTATAAGTGAAATAATATTTAAATAACATTTAAAAATAATAATTATACAAATACATTACAATGAATATATAGTCAAAGGATTTACTGAAGGGTCTTATAATTTCAAATTATATTTAAAGTTAATGATTTTCAACATTTTAAGCAAATTCCAGACATGGTAGAGTCATTGTAGTTTTTAAAACATACATTAAATACTGTGCCTATTACCTGCACATGCAGGTAATAGGAACTTTGTATGACGTCAACATTTGATATTGCAGACAGGGGGGTTGGTGATAATGTTTTTTCTTCACAATAAAAGTTAGAGAAGTGTTATTGATTCATATAAACAAAGATTAGCCTGTGTGTCATTCGTAATTTTATGCAATTAGGCAAATGAGCTTAGGGGCCCATAATTACCTGCATGTACCCTATCTCCAAGTTTCAATTATTCATAACATCCAGATCTGGACTCTAAGATTGTGGCTGGTAGTAACAATACTCAATGAGGACGTCGTCGCCATTTTGAGCCACCCCTTGATAAGGGTGCGAGCCACCTTCATCATCATCATTCAAGACATCAGCTGTATCCCGTGAAAGTATTCCTCAGTAACAGTCATGCCAAACACCTGCAGATAAAATGCGATCAAAATAGAGAGAGAGAGAGAAAGAGAGAAGTGAGAGAGAGAGAGAGGAGAGAGAGAGAGAGAGAGAGAGAGAGAGAGAGTGTGTGTGTGTGTGTGTGTGTTTGTGTGTGAGAGAGACAAGAGGAAGGAGAGAGAGAGAGAGAGTGCGTGTGTAGTGTAGGTGGGTTGAAGTGTAAATGGATATGCGTGGTAGGGGTTTGTGTGTGGGTGTGTATTTATGTTGGGTGTGTGGTGTATGTGTGTGAGTTTGGAAGGGTGTGTGTGTGTGTGTGTGAGAAGAGAGAAGTGAGGGTGTGCGCGTATGTGTATAAGAAAGATGAATATAGAGCAATGAAGAGAGAGCGTGTTTATATGTGTATGTGTGTGTGTGTGTGTGTGTGTGAGGGTGTGTTTGGTGTTTGCCAGTGCGTGCGTGAAAGAGAGAGAGAGAGAGAGAGAGAGAGAGACAGAGATGAAGCCTTTGTCAAATCTCATATGTAAGAAATTTAAGTCATAGTACCGATAGGAAAAAAAAAAATATTTGAAAAATAAATAAATAGAACTGAACACACGTTACTTTGAAAATAGGCGTACAATTTGAAAAATAATATCCGCTAAGGATGTGTTTGTAATGAATTGTGTGCTGGAGATTTATTTATCTATTTATTTATTTATTCAAGTCTTCTTTATACAGGGTGGCCCTTTCAAGATAAGTAAAGAAAGGTATTATTGAGCAACGTTATTATGTTAGCATGATAACAAGCATAACTACTTAATCAATTAATTTAAAACCAGATTCAGATGAAGTGCTATTTCCATATCCATACTAGAATTATATATAGCTTTGATCCTCGTCTTGTATCATTTTATACCGTAGAAGGTGATGTATATAAATACAATGGCTTAACGCTTGTAATATCACCATAATCAGTGGCGGATCCAGGCGGGGTGCAGGGGACAGGCGCCCCTGTATAATCTAAAAAAAAACACTCATTGACTATACATGTTAACATTCGAAATTTTTTGGCATATCAAGCCCTTTTCGGCCCTGGCGCCCCCTCTATAATTAAATCCTGGATCCGCCACTGCCATAGTTAAAATCAAACAGCAATACTTCCAATCGAATTTACCTGTTGGCACTGGTGGTTGTATTTCATTAGAAAGAAGGGGTAGTCGGTAGGAAGATAGATAGGGTTACTAGTATACCCATCGGTACGACAGCAGTATTTGATCCTCGTGTTGGTATCGTAGTTCCCGTCGGGCATTTCACCCGAGAAGCGGTTATCATTTGAGGTGTCTTCATCATCCCAATAGACGAAGCCTTCATTAAGACCTGATATGTGTAATTAGGTTAAACAGAAGGTATTAAAAGGATTTTTTTTTCTCTGTCGCTATTTGCCATTATCATATGACAATTCCACGGATCGTACCGTCGTAACAGTCATATGTATTGCAATGCAACTTGAAAAAAGATTCAGCTACAGTATTAGGTCATTATGATCAATGTTGTTTATACAATAAATCTATCATAATAAAGTATGTTATAAAAACATAAATGTACTGGGTGTAACGACAAAAGAAAAAGGAAACCCAAGTTTGACCCTCAATTATTGCAAAAGTATGACAGTGATGATTATGAAATATATATGACTGTAAAATTTTCAGAACAATGGGTTTCAGTGAGGTGTGACATTGATGGGCTGAGATATGTATCATTGGAATAGTAATGAGTTGCACTTTTCAGTGGTATACATGTCATAATCACCACAGTAATATTGTTGAAATTATTGATGATCAAACTTGGGTTTCCTTTTTTATACACCCCATATAGTATAAGAGGTCTTTATGATGTCAGGGGCCAGTTTTACATTAATAACCTGTATAATACCCTGGTCTCCGCTTTAAAGCTTTTGGAAAGCACTTGACGTGTTTGCTTTAGTTTTTGTCTTGATAATTCTGCCATAAACAACTCCCTCACCTATCATCGTGATTTCATATAAGATGCACTTTATGACAGGCAGTGAGTCGGGAAAAAACACTGCATATTCACTGATGCGTGAAATGTCTTGATTAAGGAGGACTGTCCCTAAAAAACGTACCTTCAGGACACGATCCTTTCTTATAAACGCAGTAAGATCCTGATTGGAAAGGCCAGTCGTAGATGTCTTCCTCCGCCTTCGTCTTCATGCAGAAATATGAATACATGTCGTCCTTCCAAATGGATCCTTGTCATTGGAAATACAAAGATAATTAAGCTGTGTTCATACATGTCAATAATAAAGGAATTAACTTTTTGATGGCAATGAAAAGCTTTCGTTGCATAAAAGGGTGCCTTGCATCGAAAAAATGAATTTCGTGACATGAATTGTGAGCGCTTTGGGCCATTTGGGAAAGGCGCGATATATTGGGTATTATTATTATTGTTATCATGGATAGTCTACATCCCATTAACAATTTTCTTAAACTTAATTTTTCAAAAAGACATTTGAATATGCTATTATTCATATTTACCACGAAACTCATGGACCGTTTTGAGGTCTGCAGCTTTCGTTTTCAAAGCTTTAGATTTACGTTTTTGTCTAAGATGGCAGACACTTAAAAAAGCAACAACCCGGAAATGGATACGAACGTGGAGTTTGCAACGTCCCCATAAGCGCAAAATGCAATGCTGGGTTTATTCACCCCGAGCACGTGTGTATTTGGCTTTAAGGCTTGACGGTGACTCCGCCTCCTTGAAACCGTAATAAATAGGGGATGTTTCACCAAGTCGCTCGTAAAGTTACGAATGACTCTACGAACGACTGGAACATGTTCTTGAGTGACGTACTAACTACATTCGCACTCGTTTAGCACAAGAACTGATCACCAGTCGTTCACGATTTGGTGAAACGCCCTCAGGATTGTTTACGACATAGAGGAGCTAGATTAATCTGACGGTGTTCTCTTAATCGCAAACTCAACAATCGTATTGATAGCCTAGTGTCAGGAACGAAATTATACAGAGCGAAATGTACATATTGTAGATTACGAGGCAGGCATTTCGGATTGACGGGTTTACGAAATTAGACAAGAGGGAATTGTATTGTTACGTCACAGGAGTTTCAGCCATGCGTTTTAGAAGGAGGCGAAGCATGATTTGACTTCGGCTATTTATTTAATTTACTCCTGTTTCAAAGACTTATTTTGGTGATGACTTATAATTATTTCATCTATTAACTGTAACCAATGAGATCTAGTCGAATTTAAGTAACTCTACAATGCTACGTTAGTGCCGAGTCGTAATTTTTACAGCGGGGAATTCAACTATGGATCGAGAGAGATCAACTTAAGACGGCGGAGGCTCAACGAGACGCGGAAGAACGAACTGGAGGGATCAACGCAACAGCTTTCAACCCGGCCCTGGAGTTGTGGCGGTCGACATCACAGCCGACTAGACAGTGGATATCAGATGCGAGAAGACTTTTATTATTAAGATGAGTCAATATTGTATATTTTGTCGTATCTCTTGGCTGGGGATGCAAAGATCGCAGATTCTGTCCCCGTCACGCTTTTATTATCCTTGAGCAAGGCATTCTATCTACATTTGCTTCTCTCCATCCAGCTGTAAAGTGGTAACCGATATGCTAAAGCGCTACATATTTGACCGCGAAGCTTAGACCGGGGTAATAATGTTGAATAGGTGCCATGAGAATCATGCGTGCCAGACCCGAGCGCTATATAAGAAGCCACCATTATTTTCTCCTTATTATGCTTACCGTATAGATCATAAGGACTACTCCATAGGTTGTCAGAAAAAGAATTCTCAGTATCATAAAAGCGATATCCTATAGCCCAGGTAAAGATGTTATTGGGACATCCAACTTTCGCCATTGGTAGTCCATACGTTCCCTTTGGCCACGTTATGGGGATGCCAACAACTGGATCTGCGTATTATAAACAGTAAATGAAGAACATGAAGAAAGGTCAGGTATTCGCGATTATTTTGATTTACCTAACTATGTAGTCCTAGAGTTAGGTAGATATTATCAGATGATTTGACAAAGTGCCACATTGTGTGTCCTCTTGTCCATTGGCAATTGGCAATAGACTGAAACAAATCACTTCTCAAAGTCATGTGCCATTTTGTGCTTTTTAAGTTTTATTTCAATTATCTATAATTTTACTCTTCTTAAACATGAATATTTACTCTTCTTAAACTTAAACCAATCAAGAGCATGCTGTCTGGTTTCCACGCCCTCTTGAGCTGTGATTTACAGACATAATTATGAAGAGCTTATATGTAAAAGGAGTTAAATCCATTTTTCATAAAATCTGATTTTTTTTTTTTTTTTTTTTTTTTTTTTGGGGGGGGGGGTGAGAGGTTTAATGTATTAGGTTGTATTTAGCTCTATAAGTTGATACCAAAAAAAAGTTGAAATTCCCGTGAAAATGTGAAAGAAAACAAAAATGGCTACGAAAAATCTGTTTGTAACAGTATTGCTCTATTCAAGAACAAAAGCAATTTTTTCAAAATGGTCTGAACCATTCTATTAATATGTTATCGGAGAAGACGGTATAATAAATGTAATAATAACCTCGTGATTCCTGGGCATTCTTCCATGCAGCATAGCCATTCAAGGCCAATTCCATGTTGGCGGCAATTGCATCAAGACTATCAATCCACTCGGGATAACATCGGCCATTATCGACATACTCTGAGAAACGTCTCCAGTAAGCAATGACAAAGATCTCATGCATTCCACTCAAGCTCATCCCAATCGGCTCTGTCAGAACAAGAGAAAGAAGAAGAAGAACATAACCTGATACCCTGAAACCCCTAACGGCGTGACTTTCAATCCTCAACCCCAACGCTCACCTTAACCCTTACCCCTAACCCTTATCCTAATCATAAGGTGGGTCGATGTCATTTTCCCTAGCGAATATCTTTAACCCTGGACTTAACTATAATACATTACCCTAGGCATCGGATTAGTGTGTCAGCTATGTTAGGAGTGTCAGGTTATTGGAAGTCCCGGAAAAAATACGCACAGTCAGATACAGTTTTTACCGCCATCGTCGAGGAAGATGCCTAAACTATAGACTTCGAAACCGTAAGCGTTAACCCAATTAATTGAATAACTTAACTTAACTTAATTAAGTATTTCAATCTTATATCAATAATTGTTTTGTCATAGAATAGGGTCCATTGAACCTGCACTCACCGCAATGATGGGATTGAAATTAAGGGGTCTCCCCTGATTTGATCCAATAACTATATCCCTTTGCATACCACAATAATTTGTAGCCCTAAAAAGTAACCAATTTCGGCAATTTTCTGCCGGCATATTGTGTATAGAAAAGCAGAAAAACAACATCGTAATTAACCGGCACCATGTTGTTGGTTAAAAGAGGGATGTCAGAGAAAAAATTGACTGAACCAGCAGCGGATTCGTAGTTTTGTGGTTGAGGGGCACAGACAGCAACTTTGAAACAGGGCCGGGGAGCAGACATTAACTTTTTAAAATTCAAAAAGAGTTGTATATGCGGTTTAAAAAAAAGGGGGGGGGGACGTTGGCTTATTATGCTGCCTAGATAATCACTGACTTGATCTTTTCAGTGTACCTGGATATTCCTCTCCACCTGCCATGAAGGTATGTGTAACGCTACCGAAACTCATCCCGGCCTGCAGCCCATCATTAAACTTCTCCATGTCCACCACCACTCCACCCTTGAAACCAGGCATTAAGTCAGCTTGGAAGGACACACTGTTGGAAACCTATGACGGCGACAAAAGTTTGAAAAAAATAACAGACGAAGTGTGATAGAACAAGATATTAGACAATCTATATTCATGATGGACCATGGGAAAAATAACACATTAATACGTATCATATTGTTATTACTACGTCACTCCCTGTCATTAAAAGAAATAATATCACTTTATACAAATATTAATTTACCTCAGAATGGGCGTACTGCACAAATCCTTCAGTCGTTTCTTCGTATCGCGTCGTGGATTTTGATCCAAGGTTTACCTCAGTAACAACATGCTGAAACAGATATATGTGAAATAAATCATCAATGTTGGAAACATTATATTCATTTTCAAAGGCAGTGAAATGCAATAAAATAAAGAATCATATAGACAAACCTTATCAAATATGTCATGAATGTATTTGTTTTGGAATGTCGGGCGATTTAAATGTCTTCATTTGTCGATAGTTTTTTGTTATTTTATAAAATCTAAATATTGTAAGCTTAGATAGAATACAGGGAAGGAAATAGAAGCCAACAGATTTAAAATTTTGAATCTGTTTGCCGTTAAGTGTAACAGATGTTCCTGATGAAGTCATAAAGACGAAAGCTAAAACTACCAGAAGTGTTCTCCTGCGTCATCTTTTTGTTTTGCACAACTGCCTTATCACACTATGTTTCATTTCAACATAACAATGGCGACTAAAAGTGTGTTCAATGTCCAGTTTCAAATTTATACGCCAACATGAATCATGATACAAAACGCAATAACAAAACACAAACACAAACGCGATCAGCGGTGCACCGTTCAGTGTCAAAAATTTAAAGCTGATTATATTTCCATCGTCTTAAAATTCCCCGCTCTCAAAAAACAAACGTCTTCTCCTTTTTTTCACTTGCACCGGAAACTTCCATTGCGAGATCACATTTAATCACGTTTGAAAACTCAGTACTGTTCAGTGTCGCATTTCGTTGCAATCGCGATGCTCAAGGTCGTAAAATTGAACCTGATTGTGTTTCAAAACGCATCTTTTTCGGCGTTTAAATTTTCGGCGTTTAAATTTAAATTGAGATTTTAAACACGTTTACTTTTACGACCGGGGATGGGGGACAATGAACACTCACTTTGTCAGCGTTTTGTAATTGCGTTTTGTATCATGATTAATGTTGGCGTATAAATTTGAAACTGGACATTGAACACACTCTAAAGCAATCTCAACATCACACTATATAAACACAAAACAAAAAGAAAGTTCCCCCTATTTCAGATATCAATAATCTTTGAACCAGGAAGAATTTTAAAAATCTAATTATATGTCCATGTAGGGAATTTAATTAGCTACCATAGGAGCGAATTTTAGGAAAAATCATCTAGTCAAGCTTCAGTGATTAATGGTTGAATGCAAAAATGTCATTTTTTGAAGTTCACAAGCCTAAAATCACAAGTTTGATTCAATGATATCGGACCCATTTTCAGATTTTAAACAATTTACAAGTCAGAATGTATGCAAAACGTGCTTCCCAACATACGGAAACGACATTTGCTTCAAATTTCACGGTTGAGTGAGCATGCAGCAAAAATTGCCCAAACTGCGATTTTTACTTCTTTGCCATGGTATAATCCATAAAATGTGAGGGAATTCCTGTTTTGGAAGTGTATGCAACCAATATCCATCCATTCACAGTTGAATGAACCCATCAATCAACCAAAAAATAGGCCATTTTAGGATTACGAAGAGCCTTTGTAGTAGTTTTATGCACTAGAAACCATCTCAATAACATTTTTGGGTTTTTATTTATATTCTTTGGGCACATGTCAATGATCCTATGGCATTTATTTAAAAATTCATGCTTCAATGAGCACGTGAGACTGGAAAAGCCCTTTTCTCACGTACGGACTAATATTCAAATTCTTACTTTGATTGAATATAACAATTCTTGTTGGGGAGTACTTTTGATTTTATTTTCACAAAAATCCCGATGTTTCACGCCTCAGTGGGCACAAGATACAAGAAAATCATGCAAATGAGAAGAAAGTTTCGGGCTTCGTCATGGTTCAGTGACTTTTCGAATACGTAATTTGAATAAAGATCGTGTTATTTGGAGATCAATTGAAACTGTGTGCCGAGTTTCGTGACATAACTCACGGTAGAATTAACAATAATCATCAATGAAATCGGCCGAATTTCACATTTGTTAGGTATTGATTTCCTCCTCCATTGACTTTATGTACAGAGTTTTAACAAAAGTTTAACAAAAATGAAATTTGGCATATTTCAATTGTCAGTTTTGGCCATTTGACTGTGAATTATTTTATGAAACTTTGCACATAGCTTCAACTGGTCTCTAACTAACATAATCGTTACTCAGATCAGGTATTCAATAAGTCACTGAACCATGACGAAGCCCGAAACTTTCTTCTTATTTTCATGATTTTCTTGTGCCCACTGAGGCGTGAAACATCGGGATTTTTATGAAAATAAAATCAAAAGTACTCCCCGAAAATAATTGTTATATTCAATCAAAGTAAGAATTTGAATTTTAGTCCGTACGTGAGAAAAGGGCTTTTCCAGTCTCACGTGCTCACTGAAGCGTGAATTTTTGAATAAATGCCATAGGATCATTGACATGTGCCCAAAGAATATAAATAAAAACCCCCAAAATGTTATTGAGATGGTTTCTAGTGCATACAGTTACTACAAAGGCTCTTCGTAATTCTAAAATGGCCTATTTTTTGGTTGATTGACGGGTTCATTCAACCGTGAATGGATGGATATTGGTTGCATACACTTCCAAAACAGGAATTCCCTCACATTTTATCGATTATACCATGGCAAAAGATAAAAATCGCCAGTTTGGCAATTTTTTTGCTGCAATGCTTCACCTCAACCGCGTGAAATTTGAGCAATTTAGCGTTTCCGTATTGGGAAGGCACGTTTTGCAGTATACATCTGACGTGCGTAAATGTGTGTGAAAATCTGTAATTGGGTCCGATATCATTGAACAAAGTTGTGATTTTAGGTCTTTGAATTCAAAAAAATGACATTTTTGCATCAACCATTAATCCTGAAGCAGACTTGGATGATTATTTCCATAAAATTGCTCCTATCGGTAGCTAATTAATTCCCTACATGGACATATAATTAGATTTTTAAAATTCTTCCTGGTTCAAAAATTATTGATATCTGAAATAGGGGGAACTTTCTTTTTGTGCTGTGTTTATATAAATATACAATGTGTTCCTAAAAAAAGTAATCGATGTTTAAATGTCAGTCATTTCGAAAGTACACGGTTTATTTCTGGTGATTTCTTTACTAAATTACTAAGTAATTCATCAGCATTAATTTGAGATATTGTTGACGTCCAAACTGTCATTGGTCACAGAGTTAGGGTCCTTTGAAGGTGACAGGTACAAAGTAGTTGGTGTCATTGGGTCTTTTTCAACAAGTTTCAATGAAATGTCATCTCATTTGCTAAAGTGGATTTATCACTGGTAGGCCTAATGAGATGCGTTCTCGATTATGAGTCTCTGGAGTCTCTGAGAGGTTGCCGCGACATCTCATGAGTCTCCAGGAAGTCACGAGAATACCAAACAAATGACAAACATGTTCAATCTTTTAGCAGACTTCTTTCAGACGCAAGCAAGTCTCTGTGACGTCCCTCCGGGGTTGCCGCGACAGGCGCGGATCCATTGGGCTGAGCGGGCCCGTTGCCCCCCCCCCCCAAAAAAAAAAGGGGGAAGGGGGGGGGGGGAATGGGGAAAACGGAAAACCGACCCGAACTACCAAATTAACCAAACCCCTATGGGCGATACTTCATAAACTTTTCGATGGACCGAAAGTTTGTCTCGTATCCTACAAACCAAAAACTTGGAAAAAATGGGTTTTTTTTTTGTACCAGTCACATTCAAAGGACCCTAACTCTGTGACCCATGACAATATGGACGTAATCAATATCTCAAATTAAAGCTGATGAATTACTTAGTATTTTAGTGAGCAGATCACAAGAATAGACCATACACATTTGAAATGACTGACCTTTGAATTTCGATTACCTTTTTTTTAGGAACACATTGTCTATATATTAAAATCATACCGTTCCCCATAGATCAATGAACTGCATGTAACTCGTTTCGTCGTAAGTTGGTTCGAGTCGCGCACAAGACGACGCCACAAATTCTTCGTCCAGCGGCCACTCCTCAGAGTCGGCCAACTCAAGACGGTATCGTGCCTCTGCATAAAGGTTGAGCTCCCGTTCCTCGTAGTATACATAGCGGTAAGCATCTATACTTGCATCCACCGTGGAGTAACCTTAACGAAAGAGAGAGAGAGAGAGAGAGAGAGAGAGATGAGATCATCATCATCATCATCATCATCATCATCACTATCATTATCAGTAGAAATAGTAGTAGAAATTAGCAGCAGCAGTAGTAGTTGTAGCATTTATTAGTGTAGTAGTAGTAGTAGTAGTAGTAGTAGTAGTAGTAGTAGTAGTAGTAGTAGTATATGTAGCAGCAGAAGTAGTAGAAGTAGTAGTAATAGGATTAGAATTAGTATTATTAGAAGTAGTAGTAGTAGTAGTAGTAAAGTAGGCCTCGAAGTAGCATTAGAGAAACTCATTGGCCCGAATTCACAAAGGAGGATTCTGCAAAACCCACGGA
Source organism: Paracentrotus lividus (assembly GCA_940671915.1). Lineage (NCBI taxonomy): Eukaryota > Metazoa > Echinodermata > Echinoidea > Camarodonta > Echinidae > Paracentrotus > Paracentrotus lividus. The sequence goes on from CALNVZ010000674.1 coordinate 20,629,648, forward strand.
TCCGTGGATCCGTGGGTTTTTTAATTGACGGCTCCACGGATCCACCAGTTTATGATTCACTAACAGTTGACCCAAATTATGACGTCTGATGACGCTGTGGATCTGTGGATTCAATCGAGTCCACCTTTGTGAATACCATATTGAAAATTCTTGGTCCAACCCTAGGTTAAACCCAGGGTTGAAACCATGGGTTTTGCAGAATCCACCTTTGTGAATTCGGGCCATTGTTCTCCCATGATGCCCTTATAATTTTCATTTTCTATGTTTCAAAAGAATAAGGCCTAAACATCAGTTAAACAAACTAAGATTATTGATGATTTAATATAACAGAAATATAGATTTGTATTGAGTTAACAGCACCGATATCCATATCTTTATTGACCGGCAATAAAATGCATTTTCTATGTTTTCCAATGATTGATGACAAATATCATACCCCAATAAGTTTTAAACATAGCCTAATTCTTTCCAAACCCATAAAAAATATAGTTACAATATATAATTATTACGTACGTGAGCTCCCAGAGAATTTAACTTTACTGAACATTCCTTCAACGCCATCTGTAATGGGTAAAGAGGGAAAAGAATCATGGGGAAAAAATAATATATATATATATATATCACAATAATCATGGATCTATCATTTAAAAGTATTCTTCGTTTTCCTAATACCACATAATTATGACACAATAAACTTCTGTGGTTTTTCATGAATCCATGGCCTTCTTTAAAAAGGCCGTCATACTTTGACGGTTTAGAGTATGTATTGTTAAACTAAAAACATTACGGATGCCCAATTATTGACAATGATGAACATTATATGATAGCTACTGAACAGGAAGTGCAGTCCTGAAGATAACAAACGGGGTGAGTGATTTTATATTAATCATTAAGACATCGAAACACAGATTGGAATATTCTTAAGTTTAGGTTCACATAGCCAAACATCTTTATTTTGATAAAATCAAAGAAAATAGAAAACTAGTCTGACGGCAACGAGACATTTCCATATTGGCCTATGTTCAGGATTTTTTTTTCCCCCAGAAGATAGCATTTGTATGAATAAAATGGGATTCTTCGGAGTATTTGAAATTCCAATGTAAGTTTCGGATATGGGCATAAAACAGCATACAAATTATGTATTGGTATAGTTAGTTTTAAAGAAATTTTGAACACAGGGCAACTCTGGACATGTTTAAATGCAAGAAATGGAATCAAACCAAATTTTGGTAAGGAAAATTTCACTTCATTATGCAGAATTAAATGAAACCCAGTCGCCAAAAGAATGAGATTCATCTTTATACCACCATTGACGAACGTGACATCGGATACTTTCTTTTTAATATGCACCCCGTAAAATAGTAAATAATAGTATATCATACGTGATTCAGTGATGTCACTTTGAACCTTCTCTGCATAGCTCTTTGTTCCATGGAATGTCTCCTGTGTATTATCCTGACTCTCACGAATCGTATATAAGACCTGGTCCGGGAGCAGGTACTGATCCTTAGATATGATCTAAAAAATAATAATAAAAAAGTTCAAAATTTTACTGTCCGAAACAAAGGTGAAACGGAAATTCTTTTTGACCAATTAATCATGGACTCGGCACCACTGAGCAGTGCCAGATTGACGTTGCTCGATTCCTTTCTTGTTAAACGCCAAACAGGGTAGCGGCAACTCCCATTAAAAAAAAAAAATCTTTTGGTATGACGCGGCCGAGGATCGAACCCACGACCTCCCGATTATGAGGAGGACGCTCTATCCCCAAATTTAGTGGTTTAAAACCAACTACAAGGATAAAGAGCACACTCATTCATGAGTGAGAAATATATATTGTAAGAAAAGGGGTGATTTTTAGAACCTTGATTTGTCCGGTATTAAGAACCCCATGAAAATTGTTTTTCTGTGGGTTCATTGTTTATTCTTTAGAACCCTGAAATATTCCTTGTTATAAGACCTCAAAACCCATCTAAAACCATTTTGAGAACATTCTATGGTTCCTTGAAAAATGTAATGGGATCTCCCATGAGGAACAACCAAAAAGACCTTTAAGTACTGTGGTTAATGTGTGTTTACTCGTGATTTAACTCTGGATATTGCAACCAAAAAAACAAAACAAAAAAAAAAAAAAATTAAAGAAAATTTTCAATAAAAAAGCGTCTGTACGTCAATAATTTTTTTAAAGGTACTGGTTCATTTCGTGACTTGAAAATTGTATAAATAAGTGATTTACGCAAATTACTGATCTGAAAGTCTCGTACTTTAATACAGGAAAGTATCATTTTAGATAATTAATGTCTGAACGGATGTTTAAAAACATCTAATGTTTTTGTTACCAGAAAAAAGACAAATCCAAATGTCTCAAATTGTAATATTCATGAGAAGTATTTTAAAATAGTGAATATCTGAGTCCATTAATGTTTGAAAACGATATTTAACCGACGATATGTTCTTGAAACGTCCGTTTTAATTTTTATCATAGCGAGAATATATATATAATATAAACATTTGTTTGCAGTCTTAACAGTGATTCAGTATCTTTTAATTTTAAGCTCCACAAAGAAGCAAGGCACAATGCCGATGAGACCGCAGATCATGTCAGACTCGCGGATCGTGTCAGGTGGACGATACCTGCCCGCGGGATAAGAAATTTTTACAGAAGTTGCCGCTCAGCGAGATACCCTTGGTGAGATACCTCATAAGTGATTTTACCTCGTCGTCGTAGGTGAGTTGGAGGATATGTCGGTTAGTCAACAGACCGGGATCAACCCCTCCTGAAAGATCCCCTCCCTCAGGGTTACCCGTGATGATGTTGTATCCGATCCCCACGAAGTAACGTATACCAGCTGGAGTGGATGGTGTCTCATCGACGACCAACTCATCTTTGTCTTCAACAGATAAGCCTTTACCAATTTCGACATCGAATGGAAGTACCGATGCATAAGAAGTTACGGCACCGACGACAAGGAGGGAAATACACAAGGTAAACATCTACAACAGGCAAAAAAAAAATATATAGTTGACATATAAAAAATAAGCACAGCCTACGAATCCGTTTTTACTTAAGATGATGTAAAGTTTTAATGAGACTTCAGAAATTAATAATCAGTAAAATAATCATGAAAGATGATTTTTAGTATTGTGTTTTTTTTTTCATTCATGCGAGAACGGCTTTTGTATCTGAAGAAAAGCTCAGTAAAATCAGAATGAGATTAAAAATACACAATGTATTTCTACTTTTGATAATAAATATAAATATGGAAATAAACAAGACAAAATTCTGAACAATAATTATAAATTTTGGTCGGTTACCTTTTTTCTTTCTTGCTTCGTCCGTGGTCAAGCTCAAAGTGGTTGTGCTTGTGATCATAAGCGGCAATATATTAAAACTCAGATCCATGGAGCATTTCATCAAAGGACTTGTCGGACATTTTATCCGACAAATTTGCTCTCAGCCAATCAGATGCAAGCATTTCAGTAGCTTATAACAGTTTGTCGGATAAAACGTCCGACAAGTCCTTTCATGAAACGCCCTCCCGATACTGTGGCGTATCCAGAGGAAGGCATGCCCTTTTTGTTTGTTGAAGAAAAATTGCCGTCTGCATGCGCTCCCTTTTTGTAAATCCTGGCTCCGCAGATGCAATTAACCATCCAGGGGTCCTCGACGACGGTGCTCAAATACGTAGTAATTAATTACTCTTGTTATCTTTTTGTACATGTGTTATGTCAATACAATTTAGTAATAGAAATTTGATTAGTCCACTTGTAGTCAGTATTCGATTTCTCAGGACGCTTTGTCGAGAAAGGTACAAAGCAGTGTAATTAATATATTAATGTTATCGAACTTTTGTGCTAATTTATGTTTTTATACATATGTGTATTTATAAAGATGAGTGTTTTGATATTGAATGGCTGAACTATTTGCTGTGCTTAAATATATCAAACCTTCCACTGCACTGACCTCTAATTATATTGTCGCACCGAAGTATTTTTCAAAACGTACTTGCCCGGGGTTTTTCTAACCTATGGTGTAGTTTTGCTAAATATGAAATATATCAAATTTTGAATTTACTTAGGATTAGAATAAAAGTTTGTATAATAAAACACATGCAATTTGAAAATGAGATATAAAAATCCTTAAAAATGTGAATAATATTAATATAAAATGTTTGTATGAAAATTAGTGGTTCTGGCAATTTGGCTATAATACATCATTTACGATTGTATATGTTATTGTAATTGTTAAAGATGGTAAATTGAAGGTAAAAAAAAAAAAAAAAAAAAAAAAAAAAAAAAAAAAAAAAAAAAAAAAAAAAAAAAAAAAGCAAAGAAACACGGATACTGCAGGTTTCAAACCCTTAGCTGCGAACATAATGTAGTTTATATGTTTAATTTCTCAGAAAGTAAATGCAAAAATTGAAAGATTGTATTCTAAGATTTCCCAAAACTATACCACTGTTTAAAAAAATGGCAAGGACGTTTTGTAAATGAAATGTAATCTGGTGTGACATTGGCATAAATGGTGAAGGAGCTGCAACGTAGTATAGGGTAATTAATATTCATGTTATCGCATGCTCTCAATCTTTTATCGTTTTGATACAGGTGTATCGCAGATATCATTGAATTGCAAACACTTATACTGATAAAATATATTATGCTAGCAATTAATGAATCGATAACTCGCTGATAAACCTACTTAATGGAATAATGAGCAGAAGGCCACGTGCATGCATGCTATGCAGAAAGCAAATGATTACCTCTTTGACTGCTGAATTTTCTCTTTCCTCTAGGCATAACAGTGCGCACAACACAGTTTTCGTAGACGACTAGATAAAGTTACAACAGGTGCTTTCTCATATAGTTTTGTAATTATTTTACAAAATTAAGTTCGTTAACTTATCGAACTTTTATGTTGACTTTCTGACCCAAGAAGTTGTGCTTTGCTGGATGATTGTGTTGTTTACGAACATTTCTTTTTGAGGATAATATCGGGGCCAATATTTGGACCTATCCCATCAACCATACCTTGTACTAGGGTTGGGCGAATCTCAACTTTTTATTTTCAAACAAGTGTTTCTATAGTAAAATCGACGTAGAAACTTATTTTGCATACGCATGACGTCTTACGTCGCTAAAGTGCAAAAAACCAAAATGGCCGCCAAAATAGCGTATATGCCCATTATCACACTTTTTATACGTATAAACCACTTCATTGCGTTTTTATTTTGGCTTTCGGGGTACGTCTGGGAACCCAACGATGATTAATCCAACATGATTAATCCTACCTAAGTTGACTGTTGCTGTAGTTGGTAGTTAGTTCATCATATCGAGCAAAAATCACCTCATATCAAAATCACTAATTAACACTATAACCATCTAGTACATTGTCACGAATAAATTGTCAGATTTGAGCTTTTAACCATCAAAATCCAAAGAAACAAATAAAACCGGTTTACTACTATAAAGTGTGTGATGAATGGCAAAATACCACCATTTTGGTTTTTGAACTTAGCGACGTCAGACACATACGTCACAAAACAATTGTCATTTTTGGATCTACATCAAATTTGACTATAGAAAAACTTGTTTGAAATAACTTTCAGAAAAAAGTCATTATATTTGCCCAACCCTAACTTGTACATAATCTTTGGAGAAGTAAGATTCTTGTTCTATACACAACAAAAAAGTAAGTCCCCCCTAATCAAAATGTAGTGATTAACTTTGAACGACTTCTTTTTTAGTACAATAATTTAGAGGGAAGTTTTATCATTTATTGAGTATCCGTCTGTGAAAAAATCACATCGATCCCCTCAGACATGCATGAGTGATCAACGTTTTAAAAACAAAAAATGGACATTTTCAAAGTCACAAGGGTCATTTTGGAGGCCTGTAAAAATAACAATTTTGTCAAATTTTCTTTTTCCTTATCTTTAATTGTTTTGGTGATTTATCATCCAAAATTTGATCATCCAACACCAATCCCGATACATTTCACTATTTTTCATGATGAGTGAGCACAATTTTAAGAATTATGTTCAGGCCTCCAAAAATTGTAAAATCAAACAATTTTATTCAAAGAATTGACATCAGATATTATCATCAACATTATTAACACATTTTGTAGAAAATGAGCAACTATTCGTCGTGTCATGGGACGAGGAGCACACTTTAAAGGTGACTTTTGTGACTTTTTAATGACAAATTTTGCCTTTAACGTGTATTTATCATGCATGACACAAAGGTTTTATCTCATTTTCGCATATAAGTTAGTCGATGAGTTTATATAACATACCCGCCAAACGATATTACTCAACACCTTTTTTTAAAAAGTTCCAGCATGTTGATTTGGGGCTTGTTTTTTTCTTCAAGATTGTACACAATGTCAATGCGAGAGAAAATCAAAATTTTAACAAAATTAAATTCGGCTTAATTCATAGATGATTTTTGTTACTTCTACTGGGCGTTTTTTTCACGAAACTTGGCACATTAACTTCAGGGTGGTGTTAACTAAAATGTACAAAGATAAATTCAGAATCTGATAAGGCACGGCGTGGGGCCAAAAGCTCTGAAATCTTTCTTATTTTCATATTTTTCTATAACATTATGCTCACTGAAGCATAAAACATGGAATTTTCGGTGAAACGTAAAATCAAATGAACTATCCAAGAGTCGTGACAATTATCCAAAGTAGGCTATTGAATTTTGGTCCACAAACAAAAAATGGCTTTTCACGTATCACGTGTTCATTGAAGCGTGAATTTTTAATAAAATGCCATAGCATCATTTGAAAAAGAATTATTTGACAATACATATCACAAAAAATGTTGATAAAATGATTTTATTACACAAAACGGAACAAAGTACCTAAAAAAAATTGAAAATATCCTTTGTTCTAATTAAGTGTTCATTCAACCGTGAATTGATTGATTATTGTTTAAAACACTCTCCAATGCATATTCCGTCATAACATCATTTTTAAAAGGTAAAAATATGTAAGAAATGCAGTTTTTGCAAATTTTACCTCATATTCATCCAACCGTGGAAATTTTAATGCAAAAGTCGTTTGATGTGTAGAAATAAGTGCAACAAGCCTTCTGAACAAATCTTTTGCTAAAAAAGTTCAATTGTTTCCGAATTATTGAATTAAAAGTTATGAAACTAACCTTGTGACTTTTGAAAGTGACATTTTTGCCTTTTAACTGTGCCCATTGAAGCATGACTTAAAGAATTCAGTAAAATTCCTAAAATGGAAGCGATAAAATTACCTACAAGCACATGTAACATTCGTAAAACTCCTCTTGGATCAAAAGTTACATCATTTTAGTTAAGGGGGACTTACTTTTTTGTTGTGTATATATGCATCATGTCAAATATCGTATTTTCAAAGCAAATGGGTCAGCAGAGTCGCCATATTTGATGTAAATTACAGATTTGCTGTTTTATTCTCCAGCAATATACGTTGCAGAGATACAAAATATACATCGGACCGAACTCATTGTCCGTTCTATACCGTATGTGCGGCCATTATGGGACCATTCTTGGTCACGTGTGTGTGACCGAAATTATCAAAATCTTGACTTTAATTGGCTATTAACTCACAAATTTAAAATATACTGATTTAATGTTAATCATGCAATATATTTTGTTGCTATCATTTGTAAATTTTCTTAGATATTTACAATATGCATGTTCAAGGTCAGAGGTCAAAGAAGTGGTCACGTTGTGACTTAACAGAACGGCATGATTTTTAAAGTTCAATTTCATTTTTGAAATTCCTGTAAGTTTAAAATTATGAAATGTTCTATTGCTGTGAGATATGCATTATGACCTGTTAACCAAAAAATACCACTGATAGGAGTCATCTGTGAAATTTCTTTTTTAATTCTATTATTTTAATCGTGATGTCGGGTCACGTGTGTGACATTTTAGTGGGTCACGTGTGTGACTATGAGCGAAATTGGTACAGAAAAATGATATATTATGTAGTATGCAATAAATGTACATTTCGAGCAATTACTATATCAGCTGTGGTAAAACATTTTATGAACTCAACCCTAGTCAGTCAATGGGTGTTTGGTAGCTGTCAAGACTGGGGAGGGGCCGTACCCTGCTGGAAAGAACACACTCATTCACAATGTGAAACACATGTGATCACACTGTGTTTCACATTGTGAAGTCTGCTCCACAATGTTAAATTGGGGCGTTTTCACACTTGTGAAATCAATTTCACACTGTGAGCTGTATATTCACACGTGTGAAATCAATTTTCACATTGTGAAAATGTGTAGTTTTCCACATGTGGTGCTCCACAATGTTAAATTGGGCTTTTTCACATTGTAAATCAATTTCACAGTGTGAACTATGTTTCACACTGTGTTCACAATGTGAATGAGTGTGTTCTTTCCAGCAGGGTAGGACGGGGGGGCCATGATGCCCCCTAATAGATCTTGGCTGTTGATTCGCGCGACCGCGCCGAAAATTTGACCGATGGTATGTGTGATGTAACTACAAGAAAGCACTGTTAATTTTCCATAATAATAATAATTTATTTTATATGAATTAATTATGCTAATTTACGCATTGTATGAGTCATAATTTTTGTTCTAATTGACAAACTACAGCTTCTGGAATGCTATTTGTGTTTGCATAATCTTTATAGGATTCCTAACAATTGTACTTGGAAAAAAATTTGATATCGACTAAATTCCTTGTGTATTTTATTGTTTTATGAATTTCTTAGTATTTCCTTGTTTTTTTCGACCATTGTTTTGTTTTTGTTTGTTTGTTCTTTTTGTTGTTTTTTTGTTTTTGTTTTTTTCGCAAAAATTATTGCAGAAACCATTTTGGAGCATAATAATGCAAAAAAATAAATTAATTTCAGCCAATGAAAGTGAAAATAATCAGAATTTATGACCGCCCCACCCCTGCGGGTCACGTGTTTGACCAATTTGTTTGCTAATTAATAATCAAATTAAAACTTGTCAGATTCATATTTAGTGAGGATGCAAGGTACGTTCAATCTAGCTTGATGAAATATATTATAGCAATACCAGAGCCATGGTTAAGACGGGGCTTAACAGATTTTGTGTTTTCTGGTTACTTGTGTGTGACATTTTGAGGGCAGTTAATTTCCAGGGTTGATTATCTTAATATAATCAATTAACATCATATTTTTGGGGTTAGATAAAAGGAATAGAGGTAAATAATAATATAATGACAGTAATCCAAGTAAGGAAGTCAGCATATCCATTCCAGTCAGGGTTAAAAAAATGATATTTTTATTACCGTTTTTCCATTTAATTATCATTTATGTTAATTTATGCAAATGAGCATGAACAATTACAAACACGAAAAAACATCAGTTCATGAAACTTCAGACATTGCTCTATTGAATATGCAGCTTAAAATCAAAAGCAAAAATTTATTTGTCCCAATAGGTTCAATTTTCAAAGAATGGCCGAATAGCCTGGTCCTTTTTTTAAGAAATGACCATAGTTGGTCCACACAGACCGTGACCGTGTCACGGTGTGACCAATTTCAAAGTTAATTAATAACTAAATTAAAAGCTTCATGGCTCCATATTGTGTGAGATGCAAGGCACATTATATCTAGCTTTGAGAAAAAATTGTAATAATAATAGAACCATGGTTTTCGGTGGGCGTTAACTTTTCGTGTTTTGGGTCACGTGTGTGACATTTGATGCAATTAATTCCTTTAGTTAATTATCTTATAACAATCAATTCAACACCATTATTTTTCATTTAAATTTAAAGGAATGAAGTTAAAAAAGGGTATAATGACAATAATCAAAGTAAGGAGACCAGCAATACAATCAAGTCAGGGTCAAAGAAATGATATTTTACGTACCATTTTCTATTCAAATTTTTGCATGTTAATTTATGCAAATGAGCATGAAAATTTTGTAAAATTAAGATAAAAAATGCATTTCATGAAAACTTCAGACAATGCTTTATATGAATGTGCAGCTAAAAACAAACAGGACAACCTTTATTTTTTCAAAAAGGTTCACTTTTCAAAGAATCGCCCTATGACGATGCTTTTGTTTTGCATCTTTCTCATTGATTTTTGGAGTAGAAATCAACAATAAAAGGCTTTTTTTTTAACATCAGAGTTTATCACTGGCATAGAGCGGGATGCACTTTCTTTTGTTGCAGGTGGGATGATGAATAAATCATCCCCCACTAACAAAATAAATGAATGGGTGTCTACGCCTGTGGAGTTTATGACGACATTGCTGACACCACATTGCTGTAAAAATACAGATATATATATATATATATATATATTTATTTTTTAAATGTACGTGTTATGAATGATGACTTTTAAAGTCACGAGTTTGTTCCACTACATACTCTTCAATTCAAACCTATATCGTGATCAGATTCCTGACTAGGCGGCTTGATATTAATTAACAATATGCCCATGAAACCCATTTAAAATTTAGCCACTTGGTGCAGCGATGCAAGCACAAATTAATATTTAATATTAACGTGCTGGCCGCGGAGCGTTTTTGAAAGCGGAGGGTCTGAGCCGAATGTGGGGGGGGGGGGCTGAACGGGCTAAAAATCTATGGTCGTTTTCACGTTCATGTACACGTTTGCTAGACACAGTGGGTGGGGCACATACTGCTGCAAACCAACATCAGTCAGTACTGAAAAATGGCTGTCTGTCGCCCTCTTGGTTGCTGAGGAAACTTCTCAATAATAATGAGCGAAACCAGCTTTAAAACTACCTCAAAATAAATTAAGATAATCTATAGGCTCATTGCAATATAATTCTTCCATTAGATATTTTTAATTTTGTTTAGTAGAATTTTTAGACCCTTTTTTGGATATGCCACCTTGACTTGGCTTGAGCTGCTCAAGACACTTTTCTGCATTGACTTTCCATTGGAAGTAAACTGCTGCAGTAAGGTACTTCCCAGTGCAAGGTCAATTATGAATTGACCATGCATAAGCAGTGGCGTACCAAGCCTGATTAGACACAATGAAAACGGGGGCGCACTATTGTTTGTGCATAATAGTGCGCCCCCGTTTTTATTGTGTCTAATCAGGCTAGGTACGCCACTGCATAAGTGTAAGTGTGGGTGGGGGCTGCAGCCCCTACGACACACACAACAAGCGATGCCTTGTTCCCCTTCACAATGGGAAAATGCTTCCTATGCAGCTACAACACAAGCCATATATACATGTACTACATACCTGTATTGCCATGTATCAAATTTACTTTAGAACAAAATGTTTACACAATAGAATACCTATATGTATTGATAATAATAATGATATCTCTTGAACTTACACTTCCAGCCGTACAGGGACGATGCGATATGTAAAACTTTCAATGACATGGATATGAATTATGCTCACTGAACATAAATTGATGTAAAATATATAATTTTTTTCAAGAACTTTCCACCTGATATATATATTCTTCTTAGAATTCTTCATCCATGGTACTAGAATGATCCTTGTGTAAACTTCATGGACCTTTACAAAATATTTACATCTATAAAAGATAATGATGATATCTGAAAATAACAGATACAAAGCGCATAATTTTGTAACAAAACATCAGAAAAAAGGGAAACCTTATGATAAAAATCAAGTGAAAGGAGAAGATAATCACTATAAGCACAAGGCTGGTGTCGGGGTCGCCATGACAATAAAAGGTTCAGAATCTTAACTTACTTCATCAGAGCGAACATGTTTTTTGAAAAAGTTGTTGCTCGCCATAATCAAGAAAACAAAGTGCAAACCGTGTAAAAGACCCAAAAAAAATCTATGGGGGCGTTCGCTTTGAGTAGAGTGATAGCGCCCTCTACCCCTTAAGTTAACAATTAGAATTGATGATACCATGTCACGAAAGAGTTTACTCCATGCTATTCCACTGAGTTTTTATTCACACATTTTGTTGGATATTCCTTTCGACGTATGTCCTCTAGTTTACGAGCAGCCCGTGAAGACTCCATTCTATTCAATGCTGGTTCTAGTAAGAAGATTAAACTCGATGCCATAACGATCCCACCGTATATGAAGAACGGATAATCATAGCTCCCCGTCGTGTCATACGCCAATCCTACATCATATGAACGTAGAAAATAATAAGAACGGTTGTCATTTGCTGATTATAAACGTTCTGTTTATATTTAGATATTTAGAATGACATGCGGCAGTCACATGTAGACATTGCAAGACCATTGAAATGTGTGAAAATTGCCGACAACGCGCACACAGAGCGTATACATTAACAACTTAATACGTAACGAATCCACTGCGATGGCTAAGCGAGTTTGACGAATGAGTAACGCACACCCAGGGCATACTGTGCGTTCGCCATGCGTCGTACATGACTTGTGACTGCGCCATTAAGATCGACGTGTTATTTTCGATGTAAAAATTGTCCTCTTTACATTTTGATAACCTACGAAATTTGTTGGTAGAAGTAGGGGGAGACCGGGTATGGAAGTTAAACGGGTCAGTTGTTACAGTTCTCAGTGTGCTAAGTTGGAACAAGAGAGTTCGTGCTAACTGGCATCATCTATATACAGCCTACACATAGCTGTGATGAACTGCCGGTCGTGAGGTTTCTCCGTTGTTTTATTAAAAAGTAAATCAACAAAAAACCATTTTTTACAGTTCCAAGTGAATTTTTGACAAAATTTAAATTTGTAATAGTTTTTACAACTAAAGGCACATGATGATAGTTTGTATTGTGAATATAGTACATGTATGTCACTAATATACCCCTGAGCCATGCCCTGTATTCTGCCTAATGGCTTTGCTACAGTTGATTTTATGTGTAAAATCACCCATGGGGTAGGTTGTTACAACAACCTATCCCATGTCGATGTAACAACCTACCCCAAAGTAGGTTGTTACAACAACCTATCCCATGCGGTGTAACAACCTACCCCAATTACATTACACATGTAAAGTAATTTTGTTTCAATTTTCTGGTGTTAATATTTTGATATTTCTATTATTACTTTTAGTCTATTCTAGAGCTCTACTTGATCTACTGTTAACGATACCAAGAAACTAGAAAGTTGAAAAAAGTATGGTATAAGAGATTTACACATTGTCAACTTACCCCGTATGTTTACATACTGTAACAATCTACCCCGTATGGTGTAACAACTTACCCGTATACGGGGTAGGTTGTTACAAAAAAATGTCTTCATTAAATAAGCTGTAGTTAATTAGTGTTTACATGTTTTCAGTTTATGTGCCTCAGGTTTTAGCCAACATAATAGGCTAACTACAGACCTAAAATTGGAGTGTGTGAGTACTTTCATTAGAATTATCTGGCCCAAAATGTGAATTTTGTAACGTCCATACCCGGTCTCCCCTAACGATCACTGGATCTTTACAGCCTTTTTTAATTTTTATTTTTTTAAATCCAGCAACTGCTAATTGCAAGTCACACAATATTTCCAGGCACCTGCAACTATGATGGGCAATACTTTGATTGAATTCCTACGGCGTTGCGTAAACAATCAATGGTATATTCATCCACATGCATGCTCGAGCACTGTTTATGGCGCAGTGACATGTACGACGCATGACTAACGCGCAGTATGCGCTGGATGTGCGTTACTCGTTCGTCCGAGCGCGCTTAGCCAACGATGTGCATTCATGCGTATTTTAATATGTGTTGTCTATGTATACGCTCTATTTGCGAGTTGTCGGCAATTTTCACAAATTTGATGCGCTGGTCTTCCGTTTTGTACATGTGACCGCCGCATTACGAGAATTTCGCATTTAAAGTCACATGATACGTTTTTTCCTTTTTGTTTGGCAGCTGTGTTGAATTTGGTCGTGCAAACTTATATTTGTAATTTTCATTAGAAAATTTTTCTTTTCCTTAGCTAAAGCTAAAACACATAAAAAAATTTCTAACTGAAACATTTCGTTATAAGAAAGTAATAACTCTATTTCTTACATAAGCCCAATATCAGTAGTTGCAGCATATCATTCGCATTTCTGAAAATGAAAGGGTATAAAACTTAACTCACCCCCAATTACAGACCAATGCATCCTCCGATTCCATGTGCAAGTAGCGTCAAACCAACAGCTCTACCCATATGCTCCTTGCCCACATAGAATCGACAGAGAACAACCATCACACTGAAGAATGTGGCCACTGGATGCACCTATGCCAACAGACAGCACAGCATATATCCAGTAGACATTCGTCACTCGGTATAAAACAATGCACAGACCGCACATCACCATGGATATCATGCAGAGGTTTTTGGTTGATATGAAACCATAGTCGATAAGCACTCCATGTCCCGCTCGACCGAAGACACTCCCAATTCCTATGAGGGAAATGAACAGGGATGCAGTCTGGCTGTTGACTCCGCTGAAGACTATACTAGAGTGGAGATGACTAAGGACGAAATTGATACAGACACCCATAATGATATTGGATGTGACGGGAGCATCATTCTGAAGCTATGCGACAATATTGGGAGGACCTGTCATGTAGAAGATTCTCGTGAATCTCAGATTTGGAGTTGATTTTAGAGTTTAAGACCTTCGCGATGTCACTATGGTCTGATAAAGATATTCCTGACCCGATGTTTTCTTTTCAGTTGTTTCCACCTTGAAACAATAATTGGCCTATCCAATTCGTTCTGTGCTTCATTAAGTTTCTCGGGTTTTACAAAGTCAAACTGTGTATCATTGATGTTTGAAGTATGATTATTCTTTGATAGATTAGACGTCTCATCATCTTCGCTCTGTATAAAGTTTGGAACTTGGGTTAGGGTCAGAAAAGCCGGTCTTTCCTACTTTGGACAAACTTCTCAGCCTCAGGAATATTCTTAAATGACTTCGGCCGTAGAGGGCGTCTCATATTACCAATCGGACGTAGAAGCGTACCGCAGACTACAACGTGGAAGAGGATCCCCGAAGAAATTAGCATAGACCCTCTCCAACCATACTGATCAATCATGTATTGAACCAATGGTGGCATGATGATAAGACCCAAAGCCGTGCCAGCGCTGCAGAATCCCCAGATTGTGCTGAAGTTGGTTTTGAAGTAAGATGCTATAGCTACTACAGAACCTGGATAGTTCGATCCTGTGAAAGTCCCTGTAAACACATAAAATTGCACAAAAGTATAAATACCCTGCTTTAAAAGATTTAAATGTTTTTTTTTTCTCGATTAACAACTCATTCCAAGTGACCTTGCAAGTGTCAATATTTTCGTCAATCTAGACTGGCATCGCTCTTCACAGGTATTATTTATTTAGCCACGTTATCTGCGCCTATGAATGTTTTCAATAGAAATATGGTGCAATAAAAATGCTGTGGATCATCATCATCATCATTCATCATTATATCATAATAGTTATTATGATTAGCATTAATATTATTATATTTTAGAGGGGTACCTGCAATAACTCCATACGTCATAACCATAAGAACCCTGGATGAAACAAGGCTGCTTAGCAGTATTCCCAGGCCAGTCATCAAACCGCTAAACATTACCACTGACCGGTACCCGACAATGTTGACAACGGTTCCGGATAGTCCTCCTGCGGTTAATCAATTAAATAGGCGGATCATTTTTTTTCAGTGTCATTTTTCCATATTTACACTAATCAAATGATTAGCATACCATACCCATGGTAAAACGATTCAAAACAAAATCAATAGCACAGGCTTTGTGTCCTTGACATATATATTATGCTTATAAATACAATGTACATGTATTTACAACCATCCAATTAAAAAATTCTTTGTTTGAATATTAAGTAGAAAACAAAATAATTGTTTAGTCCTATCAAAGATTATATCCGATGATAAACCGGCAGACTGAAATATTTATATTTTGTCATTGTTGTTTGTTTCATTAATTTAATTGTGGGTTGTGGTTTTACACCGATGGCGTATCTGAGCTTTGGTCTCATTATGGAGAGGCTTTCTTTCTGGTAGATATATTGGAGAGAATATCAGAATAATTATGACTTAATTTTCATATGCAGATTACAAAGATATTCCCGGGATATGCTTTTTATTGACTTCGAAAAGGCGTTTGATTGTGTTTCACATGATTTTCTATGGATGGAATGTGTTACATTTCTTAATTATGGGGATAATATTATCAAATGGATCAAACTTTTATATGCAAATTCTGCTTCAAGTGTGCTAATTAACAATTGTTTAACCTCTCGTTTTAATATTAAAAGGGGTTGTCGACAAGGAGATCCGCTCTCTCCATATTTGTTTTTATTGTGTGCAGAAATTTTAGGTATGTTAGTTAGAAAAATCTCATAAGATAAAGGGTATAGTGATAGAAAAAAAAAATATAGGAATATCTCAATATGCAAGATACACAGTGTTGTTTTCTCATAGCAGAGAAAGTTTACATAATGCTCTAGAGCTGTTGGATATTTTTCTTAAGTATTCAGGTTTAAATATTAATTCAATCTCTCTC
>CALNVZ010000674.1:20651845-20666749 GCA_940671915.1 Paracentrotus lividus
CCAGAAAATCTTCCAAAGCCTATGGATTGTTCGAACCTGCCATTGGTCATCTGCCTCCTTAGTTTTTTTATTTCATTATCTCTCTGTTGCCCTTCCACCTATTTTTTATTTATCTATTTTTTTTTGTTTCGACTTCTCGGCCCTTGCCATATCTCTCTCTCCCTCCTCCACCCCTTTCTTGCCTTTTAGACGTCCCTTTTCTGACTCGTGGGTATACTTCATGTAATGTCGGTCTCGTGGGCTGTATTGCTCTACCGTCGGTGTCGTGGGCCTTCATTGCGAATTTTCTGTCTCGTGGGTCATATCATTGTAGTGTCGGTCTCGTGGGCCTGTTTGATCTAGTGTCGGTCTAGTGAGCTGTCGGTCTCGTGGGCCTAAATTGTTTATAGTCGATCTCGTTGGCCTATTTACTTTACTGTCGGACTCGTGGGTCGTCGGTTTAGTGGGCAGTCGGTCTCGTGGGTGTCGGTCTTGTGGGCTGTACCCGCCAAAGGGTCATGGCAGGTTGTGAGTTCCCTACAGTCCATAGTAAAGACTATGACTTAAATATCAAAAGCAGTCAAGATATATTTTATAAACCAAACATAACACAAGTATTATTCAAAATAAGGAACATGTTTAGATACCAATGAGGTGACCTTAAACAATTAAAAGACATCAACAGTTATTGACTTGGGGAGACAAAACCAGAGGCGGCGAAACCGGGGATGGGTGAGGGGGTTGCAAAGTGCCCCCCCCTCCCCACACTTTTCATGCACCATAAAAGTTCACCTTTTCTTAGCTGAAAAGGGCCCTTTTTATACTAAAAAGGAAGCTTTTCAAATGCATGTACATGTACTTGAAATCAGTGTGGGGTGACATGCTTCCGAGCAACAGCTATTTTATTATGCTTTTGTCACCCCTGACCAACATGTAGCACTGTTCATTTCTCTCTTCTAATCTTTCTGTTTGTGTTTTTGTTTAATTATGTCATGCTTTTACATTGTATGTCATCTCTTGTATTGTATAAAACATGTATTCTTTTTGGTCAGATAAATAATAATAATAATAATAATAATAGTACTTCCGCATTGTTAAAAGATTAGATATTTATTTCACACTTTGCTTCAATTAACACTTCACATTTTATAAGGGGCACTTTAAATACTAAAAAGTGCCCATTTCTTCTACACCATTTTAAGCCCCCAAATTTTTCGCCCAGTTGTTATGCGACCTCGCATTAAGTACTGTAGCTAGCAAAACGGCCTGTACGTATAAAAAGGTTGGACCCAATACCCCCCCCCCGCTGGAGACGAACCTTGCAAAAGGTTGTTGTTGACAATCATTGTAAGTAAGAAGCTTTGGCGTGATTCTGTGAAGGGGGCCTGGGGCCTGCAACCCACAAATTTTTTTTTTACGCTAATTTTTTTGCCACACCTACATGTACATGTATACCTGAAATTATATACCAAAACCTATCAAATGTATCTTTGATTGGGTAAATAATTTGATCATCTATAGGGTCTATAATGCACAATCAACTCAAATTTTCAGCTCAAAATTTTCAGCTCACACTTTGTGCTTGCATTACTTTTTTTCATTACTAAATGAACAGTATTAGCAAAGCCGTAACGATTCTTAAAGACAGAAATTGATCTCAAGTGCCCCTTTTCCACCGTGACCCCCCACTTTCAAATTCGTTCCGTCGCCTCTGTACTAATATGGATACTTTTATTTACACACACATGTATTGCACAGCTTCAACCCTATTAAGACCAAGGTATTTTGTTTATTCACAAGACCAGGGGGTGGGGGTACAAAAAAAAACTGCTAAAAATGGATATTTAGAGGGTGACAGGGCAATTTTGGAGCTATGACTTTGTCAATGGGCATGGTTAAAAACATGACTGCACTTTCAACCAATCAGAAAATGGATAAGTAAAGCTGTTTAAAATGAGTCTTAGAATTTTCAACTAAATAAGAGCCTAAGATACATGAATGACTTCACTAATTTTCTATTTTGTTGCTTACGCTAATCTAGGTTTGAAGGGGTCATCAAAAAGGAGAAAGTAGATTCCCCATCAAAGATTGCTCAAGATGGCTGCCGACTTGACTTCAATCAGCAGATTCCGCTGGATGATCGTACTGCTTGCTGATGAATTTGAGAAAACAGATTTAGACAGGGCCAAGAGTCTTGTAAAGGTACATTGTAGCTGGTTGAGATTATGGATATAAATGTCCCTTTTTTTCCTTGCGTATCTTTATTTAGAGGCATACATTAAATTTTCAGTTTTTCCTGTTTGTGAGGTTTACTAATGTTCAAAATAATTAATAGCCAAAAATGTAAAGGTTTTCAAAAATATGGTGTTATCATGAAGATATTTATAACTTAATAAGTCAACACGAACACAGCAGTCCATGGAGGGAAAAATAATATGGTTTTATCCAGTCACTGGCACATTTTTATTTAATGTGAAGTATGCTTAGGAAATTACTTTTTCAGGGTTTCATCTTGCCACAATATTATATTACATGTACAGTTTACAGCGTGTAGAAAAAATTTTATTGGGGTTTTCATTTTCAAGTAAGTTAGTGGTAATGCATTAAACCATATAAATGTTAGTTCCACTCCCGATATTTTCATCCTCTTTCTGTTTAGTTGTTACATCATTTGTACAATTTGTGGTAATAACAATTAAACAGAACTAACAAACAAATCACTATAATATTCTTTTGATCTATTCCCATTCATAATGATGAGGCATTAAAAAATGGATGTAATCTGCCCACAAATTAATTTACATTGATAGTAAAGTGCAAAAGTTATGACAATGGCAGAAATGATACGCTTGAAAGCGGAGGGCATTAGCCTCGATTTCTATTCCGTGCTGTGCACTGTGCATGAGCTGGTACTTGATTCTATTGTTGAAAAATCGACAATATGAAGGCATGGCAGTTAATTTACAAGTTACAATTTAAAAGGATATTTACTAGTTTCCCTACCCCTTTATTTTAATGCAATGTAATAGCATTTTTTGCAAACCTGTTTATGATTGTTTCCTTTTCCAGTGTTTCTCGCTCGAAACCTGTATTAAAATAAAGATCATTTTTATGCCCCCGCGACGAAGTCTCGCCAGAGCCATTATGATTTTGAGTTATCCGTACTTACGTACATATGTCCCACATTCATTCACACGATAATGTAAAAACTGTTTGAAGAATCACCTTTATACTTGATACATGAGTGATTAGTGGTGTGAGAATGATCTGATTATATTTTAAGGTCACAAGTTCAATGGTCAAAGGTCACAGAGGTCAATAAATAGGTAAGAATAGCTTAGATCACAATAGCTCAAGAACCATTTCACTGATCATCTTCATACTTGGTCCACGTGTGCATACTGGGGCTACAATGATGTGATTAGATTTTGGGATCAGAAGGTCAAAGGTCATAGAGGTCAATAAATGGGTAAAAATAGATCGTTCTTACAATAAATCAAGAACCTTTTGATGGATCATCTTCACACTTGGTTCCTGTGTATACTGGGGTTTTACTTCAAAGTTGTATTGTTTTCAGAGATTGGCGATTTTCTTTTACCCATTTTCTCATGACCATGCGAAATGGTGTCCCTTCTCACATTACAGGACAGACTGGGTGCGGCATACCAGAAGATAGACGAACCTCTCAAGTTCTTTGACGAGCTGGAGAACCAGAACCTAATCCATGACGGGGACACCAACTACCTGAAGACGCTACTGGAGTACGTCCAACGCAATGACCTGATAGAGCAGGTGGAGAACTATGAGAGGGAGCGTAAGGTGGTGGTACGACAGGTCTTCCGCAACCCTTCTCTCCTGGAGGGGCCATTCTTTGGGAGGAAGGAGATCATGGATAGGTGAGGATCAGCTGATAATGTTGTCTGCTGGAGCTAGAAGGTTGCTACGATTATACAGATAACTCTTATTTACAGCTTATGCTGTGGGTTGCTAAGATCACGAAAGTAATTTTTAAAATTTCACGTGCTGATTTTTTTTTTTGTGCTGGGCATAGTAAAATGAATTTCGCATATTTAATTTTTCTGGAGGATCAGGGAAAAGTTCTCTACCCCGTCTTAGCCCCCGTTTGGCCAAAAATAGAAAATCAAAATATACGCCTATTTCTATTTTTGGACTGGTATTCCGTTGCCAATTTCATAAAAAAATGTCTACCCTGCAAAATGTCCACTTTTATTACTGTATAAGTGGTTTCTTTCGCGAGGGTTTTATTTTTTGCGAATTTCGCGAATCGGGATGCGACCGCAAATTTAACATCGCGCGAAAATGTTTTGAAAACTACCACGAATTTATCCACGCTAAAAAATGTTTTGAACTCCATGCGCTCCCGGAGCAGAGTCGTCTATGCAGCGTACAGCGCGATGCGTGGATGACTGGTATGTAGAATTAAACAAGTCAAGACATGGCACTGTAACTCTGTATTCCATTTTACTGTCTTTTTATAAATATAATGTCTCGTTTTTCAGATAGGAAAATATGGATTACTTATAGTTCTAGTTACTTTTAATTTCAGATTTTGCCGACCGCGAATTTAACATCGCGCGAAAATGTTTGGACCCCCGCCAACCGCGAAAATATCTGTACGCGAAAAAAACCACTTATACAGTAACTGCTAAAACTCTACAAAGAGTTAATACCCTGCCGGTTTTTCTACCCAGTCTACTACATTAATTGAAATTTGTCAGCGCATTCACTCAGGAGCTTTTCTTGGTTTGTGCTAAAAATTGTTATAAAAAAATCAAACTTTGTCATAGATCCAGCCAGATTCAGAGACGATATTTTGGAGGGGCAATCCATTATAAACGAACAATTATGCTCCCAAATGATATTGTGTCTAATCCGGCTAGATTTTCCATGAAAACTGTTGACTACACAGCCACTGTTAGTATTGCAATAACTACATGTAATTAGAACGGCAAAGGTACACTTTTGAATGAGGGAGCTTCATGTACAATGTGTAACTTGTATATTGTACAAGCTTTAACACACTCGTTTAGTAAAAAGAGCAGTAGGATGTCATTGTAGGAGAGTGAGCCATCTTTCAACAGCCTTCCCATAAGACCCACTACGGTTGCATCCACCTGATTGCAAATAATGAATAACTTCCACATTGCGTTGTGAATGCTCATTGAAGTACTTCCAAGTGTGGTCTATTTACTCATATGCAAACAATTTGTATGTAATTACTTTTGACATATACATGTAGGAAGGCAATGGCCTGTCAAATATAATGTAGTTGGTGGAAGATGAAATGGAATTAACAGCCCAAAATATTATTTGCTCGCAATATTATAGTTAAACATCTTATTATGGAACTGGCTTCCCACTCATGTACATAGTATGTAAGGGATATAAGAGATTAATTGATAGGTTATCATGTTGTTCCAACATGCAGAATTGTAGAATTAAAATATACTTTAGTGCATCTTCTGAAAAGGAATTTTTTTTAGACCGATTTTTTATTTTTTAATGATATTTTTTTTTGGGGGGGGGGATTTTCATCGCACAAATGGACCTGTCGTTCATCATTAAAAAAATGTGTTTTCGAAATAAAATTATATCTTTGAGATGAAGAAAGATCTAAAACCATTGTTATTTTGCAGGTGGTAGATTTATTTTTAGCCTCTGGGATTCCCACACAAGTGAATTGAATGGATTCAATCCAGCATCAACCGATTTATGCTGCAAAGTTCCCCTTGTTACTTAGAATTTCAACATACACACGGTGTACATCCCCTTCTCAGTTTAAAGGTGAAATACAGTCCTCAGAGTGGTCCCATAATTTAAAAATATGTGATAGATCTTTAGTACTAATACAAAAATGGATGTCTGCTTCTACAAATTCATTAAAAAGAAAACAATGCGTATGTCATTTTATGAGGGTACATGGTGCTAAGCCTAAGCCGAATGTAAATGCTATTTTGTCACGTTGGTGCCATTATTGCACTCTAGCTGGGTCAAAGGCTAAACAGATTTCAGCAAATATTGGACAACTGAATTATTTCCGAGTTTGATTAATAGAGAAAAATTATGATATAATACATTTCCAGCAAAACAATGCTAAAATTTGACTCTCATATCGTGTGAGCTGGCATAGATATCGATCAAATCACTTAAGCCGTTTCTTCCTAATAGCTTATCACGGTTTTAGATAGACAGCTATTAGTCATTGTCCAAACCGATTTGAACAACATCAAGATTGAAAGCCGCAAATTAACTGCTTGTTCACAAAAGAATTATGGTTTGGTATATCAATCACACTTGTAATGAGGTTGCTATTGCCGCAAAGAATCATTTTAACAGGTGCTTTATGGCTTGTCAGATGCTATAGAGGAAACTATTAGCTCAGTTCATAGAGCAGTGGTTTTAAAACAAAGTGATCCCAGGTTGAAACCCAACGGGATTTTTAAAAATCATATTACAAATTGCCTCTCTTAAGTCCTTTGGTCCTTTGGATAGGAAACAGAGAGAAGTCCCCTCTTACCGTTGAATAACATTAAAAATCAAATCAATGAACACTAGCCTGTATTGTTCATTGTACCTATGCATCCATTTTTAGATCGTGTTTATAGACGGCGATGTACCTGTTATGAAAAGCTATAAAAACGTGCTGATAGCGCATGATTTGTTTGTATAGGGATTTAGGAAATGACGGTGATTATGTTGTTGTTTGCTATTATAGTGTAGGTGCCTCAACATTCTCAAATGTTTTAATGTTGATTTGATTGTCATAATTATATCATTTTTTTCTGTGTGAGACATTTTGCAGGGCCAAGGACATGAATCTTGAAATCGGAAGAATGTTGAATTCCTGTGATGCTGGGTTCATCAGGAGATCAGGGTTATTACATCGCTGTTTGTACCCCTGTCTCATTGGCATGATGGAAGTGATATCAGCGATGGACTAAAAAAAATGTGACCCAATGGCAAGATCAGTTGGTTTGGAATCATTTTTGGCAATGTAACTTGGTTCTGAGTTGGTTGTCATTTCAAAATACTTCAAGAAGAATTTCAAAGGAGGTACAACCTAACTAATTTAATAACCCCAAACCTTTTTCTAGTGTAAAAACATATATCACTTACTGTTCCTATCAACAGTTTACTAATTACCAGACACAAATTAACTATTGAATGAGGAAATGAAAGGCTGGGACCATCAAAATAGGATTTTGTCTTTAAAAAGCCCTGAGGTCACTGGGAAAACCCAGCATAGGGCGATGTTGAATTCCGGTCAACAACACGACACGTGTTTGCGAGATAAAAATTGGCGCCTTTTACAAAAGAAAATTTGAGTCACACAACGTGCAGTAGTGGTAGTATCATGCTGACATGGCATGATCTAAAGCCAGTCATGATATTCCATGAGGGTACGGCGGAGGGATAATGTCAATGACCAATGGTAACACTCCACCTAACAGCTACCAAGCAAGATAGCAGGCTCCTCTCAAAAATGACGTCACTGGTGAATGGTGAAGCCCGTAGATGCTTCTAGAATACCTTTTTTCTTTCTTTCAATAATCTGGCTCAAACCAGTTTGAATGCATTCTAGTAATGCACACCATAAATTGTGATTTATTGTGGAAAATTCCATCATGCAAGGGCTCTTGTACCTGAGAGTGACAATGGGGGCAGCACGCACCTTTGGTCTAGGCAGGAGATTCATTCATGGGAGCTGATACATTCATGCTACCCAGTACACTGCATAACCCCAAATCATTTATGATTAATAAAAATGTCTGTTTAATCTTGACAATCAGCTGTTACACATTCTATGGGATCTTTAGGATACATTACAGCTAGGTTCTCAAAAGAACTGATGGTTTTTATGTACATAACCCACACGAAAGGATGAATTTCTTTCTTCTTGATATTGGAATGCATGTAACAGAGTCTTTGTGTAGAGACTAACTGAATTAGATGGAAAGGGGGTTTCCCATCTTTGTGCTTGACCGAGAACTATTCACTAGCATACATGCACTGTACATTAGCCATGACCTATATTAATGTGTACACTATATGCTGTTATCAAAATGGCGGAAATATGTAAAGCAGACTCGTTAACCACTTAGATTATGACACAATCTGAAATACTTACACTCTATGAAAACAAATGAAATAATGTTGCTTTGATGGTGGCCTGTAGATAAGAATGGAGAATTAATGGGAGAATGTTTGAAAGGCTTCCTGGGTATTTGCAGACAATGATGATGATGATTATAATGGTATCTAGAAGAAATGCTTGATTGAGAATAATACTATGACAAGGGGGTGGGTAATATGAAAGAGCTACACATATAGGTGGAAGTTGCAATATCTAGTGATGTACATGTCTTTAAAAAAAAAAATTCTGTCATAATTTTGTCCATTCCGGTAGGCAAGGCGTTTAGCCCAAATGGCTTCTTTTCACAGTAGCATGCGAGGGATGTTGTATTGAATTGAACTTGAATTACATGTAGATCAAAAATTGTCATCAAACACTCTAGCCATATTTTGTGCTGATGATAACATGACAAAAGAGTCAGCATACCTAAATATTTTCCTTGATAATGTTGCAAAAACAATATATGGCTTATTGTTCACACAATTTCTATTACAGTAATTACAGACCTACATTGCAGGGGCCGCGGAGCGTTTTTGAAAGTGGGGGGGCTGAATCAGGCGAAAATTCATGTCTATGGTCATTTTTGTGCAAATTTAGTCACGTTTGCTGAAAAAAGTGGGGGCTGAAGCCCCCCCCCCCCCCCCGGCTCCGCAGCCCCTGCATTGTACATAGCCTATAGCTTGTGATTAGCTTGTTGTAATCCAGGATAGTAGAAATATTAGATCAGGGCGAGTAAATGGATCATTGCATTGGGATAAAGATAATGCTGTCTGATCTGCTATACACCATGTTTTTAGATTGGTTCATACCTTCCTTGGATAGTTGGAATACTGTAAACAGCCATATCATGAATCAAAATCATTAATTATTAAAATCGGTATCAGAAAATGTCTGAACTGTTTCCGTCAGATCAATACAATCTGTAAATAGAATGCAATGGATCAGTTTCCGTTTGTTCATTGTCAAGAATTTATGAAAACACTACTCCACTGCGGGGAATGCCCTGTTTATGGCGTGTTATGGATCAATTCCATTTGGTGTTTTATCTAGGATTGTGGTGATCTGGATGAGGCATGCAATCACATTTATTTATTGTGATCAGGATCAGCAGAATGCTAGGATCACAGAAGCCTTGCTTACCCAATGTCTGAGCTGCAATTGATAGATCACACAATGTGTAAATAGAATCTAACAATTCATGTAGTGGATCAATTCGCTTTTTCTGTATCAATGATCCTGGGAATAACGTTGTCAGTTGTATGATTACTGCATTTATTAAATTGAGATCCAGGAAATGCCCAGATCAGGAAAGACTTGTCTTACCCATTGTCTGATCCGCTGCGGTAAGACTACAAAAATTTGTTCATTATCAAGGATCCATTGTTGGGATCATGAAGAGGCTGGCTGTCTACCATCTAATCTGCTGCGACAAATGCCCCGTTGATGGACTGTAATGGATCAATTCAATTTGTCTTTATCTAGGTTTGTAGTAATACTGCATCAGGCATACAATTACTTCATTTATTGAATCACTATAAGTGGAATGCCGGGGTCAGGGGAGATTTACCTCACCCATTTCTGATCCCGTATGATTAGTGCGGTGTAACACAAAGACTTACAATTGATAAAAGTTACGATGATTTTTCTCGGTAGCCTCATCATGGACAGGATG
This sequence comes from Paracentrotus lividus, assembly GCA_940671915.1. Lineage (NCBI taxonomy): Eukaryota > Metazoa > Echinodermata > Echinoidea > Camarodonta > Echinidae > Paracentrotus > Paracentrotus lividus. Next base: position 20,661,652 of record CALNVZ010000674.1, read on the forward strand.
CTCCACAGTTGAAGACCTTATCCTAACCCTTACCTAAACCTACTCTCTCAAACTCTAATCCATGACTGTACCTGGTTTCCAAATGACGCTACCAAAAAATATCAACCGTAACTTTATATCAATCGAAAGTCTTTGTGTTACAGATCACACAAAATGTAGCTTATAATGTTATTGATTCTGTTTGTTCCTTATGCAGGATCGTGGGAATACTGGATCAGACGTACGACCGCAATCCATTGCATTGGGATCAGCGGAATGCCGGGATCGGGAAAGACTCGGCTAGCCAAGGAATCCTCCTATCGTCTGATCCGCTATGGCCAAGTCATCTTTGTAGACCTTAGAGAACTTCCAATGATAGAGGATATCTTCTTGCCATCATGCATGCCATGGGAGTTGAATGCCGAAGCTACGAACCAGACATGCTCTATGCTTACTGGAGCATATGACCCTAAGAAAACTGTAAGTAATTCAGTACTATCAAACCAAAACTAAAACGGTTTTGTTGATTAAGTGTCTTTTTGTATGTTCTCCTGTAAGTGAAACTTTGAAATGTAGACAAATCATTCAGATTATTTAATCTCACTAATACATTAGTGAGATGGCATAGGCTAAATGCTATTCTGTCCTAGATCTAGTAGTTGTAGTAATACATTTAGGCCCATTGAAGACTGAACCACTTCAACAGAAATATGAACAAAAAAAAAACAAAAGCTTTAAAATATCCATAGACCACATGTCCATGTTATACATTTTGAGGTTTTTTTCCTCTTGTATTAAAACAGCTGTGCCGTTATCATTCTTGACAATGCTGACAAGCCACTTGATCCTGGAACCACAAGAGAAGCCCAATGAGGCATAACAGCCAGTTTGTGGATATGGTGGATAACATGCTGAACCTAGCCAATCCTCGGTCAAAGTGGTCATCACATCCAGGATCGGACTGGAACATACACGTATCAACAGCCAGCATCTTCATTGCTTCCGTCTAGACGGAGAGAATGAGCTGGATGTTGAGGATGCAATGGAGATCATCAAGTACATGCTGGAAGACACTGTGGAAGATGAAGATGCCCGTACCTCGCGTGACTCTGTGGGAAGATTCTCTAGCCTTGAAGGTGGTGGCAAGTCGCTTCCAGGATGGAGCCATTACACCAGAGAGATGATCAAGCACTTGTCTCGCCATGATGATGTCCAAGCCAAGAGGTTGGTCGGTAGCCTCACTCACCTGGGACTTGCTCAAGACGATCAGCTTGCATACAGTTTAATGAATACCATCCAGAAAACTCCCAGAAAATTACCAAAGAAATCTTGTGAGGTTGTCCGTAATTCCTGGGACATTTGACATGAAGGCTGCGCAGGATATCCTAGAATACCAGCGCAAGGACCGTGTGGGTCTCAAGCTGGACTTGCAAGCCCTAAAATGACAGGAAGTCTTCTAGAGATGATGTTTTGAAGAGGTAAAGGGAAGAGTAATACAGGATCAGCTAGGAGTACAGTATTCCCTGCTCCTTCGGTCTTCCTCCAGCAGCTGTGTACCAAGACCAACAATCCGCTGGCCAGCAGAATATGAGAAGGGGGGAGGAGAGATTCATGAGGCACTTTGGAAAGAAGATACAGCGCACTGCTGCTGTTTTCCAAAAAGATTTTGTGAAGGCTCTGTCAGCCAAACAGGATGAAAAAGCTAACTTCATGCATGTGTTAGATTGCTTCAAGTCCAAGCAGTTCCCATCGGATGAAGAGAATGACTGGTTACATATGGCTGTGGAGCTGATGATGGTCCCCAAGGAGAGATTGTCGTTCTATAGAACCTGCAAGGATCGAGCAGAGAAAGAGGGTAAGCTTCAGCTGTATGCAGATTTCTGTTGCCATGAATCCCAGCATCTTGTTGATCTAGGTTTTGATCTGGAGGCCATCATGCCTCTCTTTGACAAAGCTGAGAGCATTTTGAAAGATCTTCCTGATCAGATATCACACTCGGTGCAGCTCAGCTATGCTACCCTCTACCACTTCCGAGGAAATGTGATCACCCGACGCCTCAAGGGCGAAGACGCTCTCAAGCAGCTGAAAGAATGCTTGCGGATACGCAAAGAGGTTCTTGGTGATCACTTCCTGACGGCTCGGACCCTCAACGTCCTGGGCCAAGCCATGCAGTCTGCTGCCAAGATGGAAGGCATGGGATACATCCATGAAGATATGTTGAGAGCCATCGACTACTACCGCAGAGCACTTGACATGTGTACCCGCATCACACGTACAGAGAGACATGTCGATGCCCCGACCATCCAGCTGAATATCGGAGCTTGCCTGCATGAGATGTCAAGGTTTGGTCAGGCTGTAGAATACTTCAAGAAGTCTCTGGAACTGGAACGTCTACTTGGAATGGATGGAACACCAGGCACCTGTATCACTCTTAAGAACATTGCAATGAGCTACTTTGCACAAGAAAAGTAAGAGATTACTATTGTTTATTTATAAAATGGTTAAAAACCTCAAAAGTAATCAAACTGGGTTTCCATTTGGCCTTTGAAGAAAAAAAATTCTTTATTAATGTGAAAATTTATTTTTGAATTAATCTATTTTTCATGTAAGATTCCCTGTAAAGGTGAAATCTATTGGCAACCATACTTTACATTGTTGCTCATTGGAAATAAATGTGTTGGTCTATTTTTCTTTACTGGTTATTGTGTCATTAGAAATGCCTTCAACCTTTCTTAAAGCATTTTAATTGGTTCATTCTGATTTTACTCATTTGAGGATAAGACTTTTAATCTAAAAATACATAACTCCTTAGAGACCCAAAGTATACTTTACAAGTAAGAAAACTTCTCCCCGGCTTTGATATTAAGAGACACTTGGTGAACTTGCTAATGCTTTTAATCTGCATGGTTCCTTTAGGTACGACGATGCTCTCCCGCTTGCCTTACGATCCCTTGAAGGACGTCAAACACTCCAAGGTGTGCACCCCAACACTGCCCGCAGTCTCTACTTTGTGGGTGCCATCCACCTAGCCTCTAAGAAATACCGGGATGCAAGGAAGTACTTTGATAGAGCTCTGGAGATGGAGGAGACACTTTGGAGTCGTGGGATGCCTCACAGTCCGGATTGGGAGCATCTGAAGGAGCGCTTCAAACGTCTGCTGGTCATCCAGGGAAACAACCAAGCCATCCACAGGTACCGCAAGAGATTCAAGGTAAACTTCCTTTGTTTTCCCACACATCAAATTAACTATTTATTTAAACTTATAATCATAGATAACTTTTATAGCACTTGCTACAATATTCACCTGGTGTTTCTAAGCAGTGATTATCTTTCACATGTCATGAATCTTGTAATATGACTGGTCAAAACTTAATCATGTGATAAATGTGACTCTTCATATTGAAATCAGACACAAGTCGCCAGAGAAGAGTCAAAGATTGCAACAAAACAATCCATTTTTTAAAGGCTTTCCCCTAATCATTTCTACTCAATTTTTTTTTTGCAGAGCATGCAAGAAACATTGACAATTCAGAAAATCAAAAAAATATTTTCCCCCATATAAGACAATTTTGATTATTTTGCCGATTTCCTCAACACTGTGCTGAATTTGCTCAGCGACTTGTGTCTGATTTCGATGTGATGCGTCACAAATTAAGTTTGTCTCATCAATCATTCAAGCAGAAGTGGGTTGCACCGTGTTGATAGTTTAGTCTATCACCAATGGCCATTATCATATGCTTACACAACGTGTTATTCAAATTATTTGGGGTATGTGATATTTATGCTGTACACATTGCTTACTTGTTATTTGGGGGTTTTTGCTGAAAGACGGACAACGAAGTATAGAGCATTAGCATATGTGGAAGGCGAGGTGTTGTAAAATAGGCTTAAAAAAGTATTCATGAACACAACCAGTTGGGCAACACAACATTTTTTTTGTTTTTGCTTGGAGAAGTAGAACATAGGACTCACGGTTCATTTTCATAATAACAGCGGATTGACTTGTAATGGCCTGGATTCTAAGATGGTACATGTAGTTTTTGAAAATAGCATTCATTCTTCGATGCAGAATATGGAAAAGTTAGCAGTCAATCGGATTATTCAATTCACCTGTTATGTATGGAAGCACTATCCAGATTGAATCCACATTGCACCATTATTTGTTGCAATGTCTAACAAGCACAAAGGAGCACACAGCACTCAAGGAATTTCTTGTTACTGAGACACATTTACATGGCCTAAGTTAAGTGTGGTGGATGTAGATTGCCATCTTGCCAAAGAACATTTTTTGTGTGCTTATTTTGTATGAAATGTTTTGTACATATTACAGTGAATTGTCACAAAGCTACCTAACTCTGAGGAACACCAGGGTGGATACTACCAATTTTGCTGAATCCCTTTTGATTTAGCTATCAAGATTGAATGAATTTATAAACCTAGGATCAATTTCATCGTCATATGAATTTTCATTTCTTATCATTTGAAGCCATCTTTCATTTTTCCTTTTGAAAACATTCATACATGTAATATTTCTTCCAATGATATATTTACTTATATTTTTTTTTACATTCATTGATTTAGGAAGCAGAAAAGGAGCGTAACCGAGGGGAGGTGAGTGGCTGGATCGACAGGGGAGAAGACGACTCCATCTCTACATCATCAGTTTGTGTTGTGCTTTGTTGTTTTTTTGTTTTGTTTTTTGTGTGTGTTTTGGTTGCCTGTGATTTCTTGTTATGTGTTTTGTTGTTTTTTGTTTGATCTGTTTGTGCTTTATTTTTAGTTATATTTTGTGTTTTGTTTCTTCATTTTGTGTGTTTATATGTCGTGGTTTTATTTTATGTTTTGTTTTTGTTGTGCGTATGCTCTTTTCTTGTGCTCTGTTGATGTGATTGTTGTTGTCTTCTTGTATATTGTTTGTGTTTTTGTTTTTTTCTGTTTATTGTTTTTATGTTTGTTGTATTTTTTTTTGATTTTTTGTTCTGTTTGTTGTGTTTTGTTATTGTTGGATTGTCTGTTGTGTTTGTTTTGATGTGCTTGTTGTTGTGTTGCGATCTGTTTATGGTGGTGTTCTTTTTTGTTTGATATGTGTTTGTTGTTTATTATTTTGATTCTTGATACG
>CALNVZ010000674.1:20680283-20692247 GCA_940671915.1 Paracentrotus lividus
CTCAAAGATGTCATGGTATAAATGGATGTAAAATACTCAACATGCGCATGCCTTTTTTTTTCCGATGTGGCAATACGGAGGCATGCCTTCAGACCGTGCGCGGTCGAAGATTCATCTAGTTTGTTATGTTTTTGTCTCGCCTGAACGAAAGTTCGGCAGAGACCTAGTAATCACTTTTCCTGTTAGTCTGTTGGTCTGTTACGAAAATGTCAAAATGTTAAAGTTTTGTTTAACTTGCTCTCATTTCTTTATTTCTGCATCATTTGTGTTCACACATAGTACAAATGATACTTGGGTAATACCAAATATGTGTTGATAAGGATGATGGGGTCAAAGGTCATCTAGGGATCAAAAGGTCAAATGATATGAAGCCTGTTACAAAAATGTTAAAGTTTTTGTTTAACTTGCTCTCATTTCTTTATTTCTCCATCAATTGTGTTCACACTTGGTACAAATGATTCTTGGGTAATACCACATGTATGTTGATGAGAATGATGAGATCAAAAGTCATATAGGGGTCAACTTAAAGGTCAACTTTTCTTAAACTCTTTGTTTTCTTTATTTCTCCATTTATTGTTTTCACACTTGGTACAAATGATTCTTGGGTAATACCACATGTGTGTTGATGAGGATGATGAGATAAAAGGTCATATAGGGGTCAAATGGTCAACTTAAAGGTCGACTTTTCTTTAACTTTCACACATTTTCTTATAGCATCAGTTTTGTTCACCCCTGTTATAATTTATCCTTGGTTAATACCACTTGTGTGTCGATGAGGTCATATAGAGGTCAAAAGGTCATATTGCGTTTTTTATTGATAGCGAAATCAGGCGAGACTCGTGGTTCACGAACCACCTTGTTTATAAGAAAAATAGGAATTTATATAAATTAATTTGTGTAATTATTTCGTGAAATGTATTTGTTATGAATTAGAATTATGAACTGAACTAACCTCAGTTAAAGACTGTGTCATCCTTTTGCAGGCAAAAATCTTACATTTCTATTTTGTGGGAGAATACAGTAGTATATCAATGATTATATCTTCCCACAACATGATTAAGCTCAAATGTGTATGTTTGTCATTATATTGCGATTATCAAACTTCATTCTTAATTTTTCGTACCTCAAAAAATAAACCGTATGGTGCGAAATTCAAATCGACCTTTGACCGTTATCGCAGAGAATAATGCACGCTGATTCACTGTGTGTATATTGCTGTGTGTGGTCCGTGCTGCACGCGCTGTATTATCAACAATGTTGATGGAGAGCTGGTCTAGATTGGTAGTCTGATTTTCGTTTCATATTACTGATCTAGGCAATCTATGACAGTAAGATTGAATGGACAGTACAGGTTGATCATATTCTAAAGTTATACCAAGTTGCATTAGTTTTTCGCAATTTTTGAAAAAGGATGACATTTCCTTTAATGCAAGATCTTTAAAAAAGAAAAAAAAAACATTGTTTAAATGTTTGTTTCCTAAAAAAAAATTTTTTTCAATATATCAGTCTTCTTTTGACTCAATTTTTTTTTCATTTCCAGATGAACCAGATTCCTACAACTGGGACAAGAGCTTATGCAGAGTCATGTGATCACTGCATCATGTGACTACATCATGTGATACAACTCATCATGACCAAAGTCAGGTGACCAAAAGTTTAGCCCTACGTATAGATAAATTACATTTAGTAGCTGTAAATATAAAAGTGAATATTAACTCGCAGTCAACCATCAAATGCTTAATAAGTTTCATGTGTATTGCGTCTGCATTACACATAATTGTGGCACCAAATAAGATACATGTACATCTTCAAGAGACAGAATTGGACATCAACTCGAATTTGTGTTTTGCAATGGAGTACTAGTATACCAACTCTTAACAAGAGTGTAAACAGCTCATCTTGCCCTTTTTATACTGAAAATCATGATTTAAAATTTAGACATTAATAGTGCTTTTTTTTTTTAAGGTAAGAATATAATCATTTTTGGACCAAGTCTATACAAATTTCACTTGCCTGTTTTTATAGGATCATTGTGTTACTACATTACTATTTTATTTTCCTGTACAACTGAAATTTTGTTTTGAATTGAAAAAATTTGAATCCTTACCTACACTGCAGCTATTACGTCTTTTTAAATATTACATTGTATTCTTAAGTTTGAGTCGTGCAATTGAATTTTCATACATTATTTGTAGGTGACTTTATTACTGATGCCCTGGTTTTTTACCACATGTTTGTTTTTAACGAACTATATTGCTGAGTTGTATAGTCCAATTCTATTCTACTCTCATTGTAATGGGTATGGATGCAACAAGACTTTGTTGTGAAAAAGCAGTTCTCCCTCTCTCAACATGAAATATAGGCTCATTCTTTTTAGTATTACAAGAATGTGTTACTGTATAAGTGGTTAATTTTGCAAGGCCAGCCCCGCAAAATTGTTCATCTCAATATATTAAAGGCCACTTCATAAAAAAAATATCCAGTCAGGAAGTCTAAAATCACAAAAATATTTTTGTGTAAAAAAAAACAACAGTATAACAAGGTTCTGAGCATGTCCTTATACATGTAATTGAGAGTAGACTCACATTGACAATAGATTGACCAAATATAACATGGAATGGCCAAGATTTTATTGGTTTAGAGATGTTGAAACTTTCAAAAGAATGCTTAAACTCACCTTCTCAATTACACATTGCAAATATTTTTGTGATTTTGGACTTTGTGACTGGATAATTTGTTAATATTAATGCCTATTATGTTACTATTGAACATTAAATCTGTTTCATCTGCGGTATGTCTGTATTAAACATAAACTTCACACAGACATGCAATGCAAGTGGGGCGTCAGAAGAGATACATGTACATCCCAAATGGACAAAATTGTACGTCACACAGACATTTATCAATTTGAAAGAACCTTTGACACACACAAAGTTTGTAGAATTGTACATTGTCACTATCAAATATATCAAATATCTCTAGTTTCTTATAGTAAGTCAGACATTTAAAGTATTAACATATTAAAAGCTGAGATTGTAAGGAAGGTGATTAACATTTTTCCCCTTCTTTTTTGCCTGTATAGGGTGTGTCATGAAAACTATACAGGGTGTTACAGGAAAAATGGTTTTAAAAGTTCCACCATTTCACTGGCAATCAATTTCTTATTCTTTGCACCAAATGAAGTGAATCAAAGTGGATTGTGTTAATAAGACCCTATCGTTCTAAGAAAATATGAACTTGTATTTTATTTCATTTTTTTCAACCACGCTACAGGGTGTAAAAAAAACAGTGCAGAAAATGCCCAAAATCCTTTTTTTTTTTCTACATTTGGATTACAACTTAAACAAAGTTTATTGCAAGAAATATGTTTCCGCTCAATTTTTAACTTACATGCAAAAATAAGTGGGAAAAAACACAATTATTGTTATAAAATTGCTTGTTACAATTTTTTAATGCCTGCAACGCATTGTCTATGAGGGTGTGTGCATGAAGTATTTATTAATTAATTATTTGGTTAACTGGCTTAACTGGAAAAAATCTACTTTTATATGTGACACATGACCATACCAGGGTTTTTTATTTCATAAATGAGTATACCAACTCTTGACAAGAGTATAAACTACTGATCTTGCCCTTTTTAAAACTGAAATTCCTAATTTATAATTCAAAGGATATTAATGTTAGTTTTAGGGGTAGAAATATTATTATTTTATGACCAAGTCTACATAAATATATCTTTCTTGTTTTTAATTAATTAATGTGCCATGTCAGTACTTTTATATCTTCCAGATGTGCAACTGAAATTTCATTTACATGTAGATTGTTATACTTTAGTTCATTACGTACAGCACAGCTATTTCATTATTTCAAATGTATATTTCATATTCTAGGCTTTGAGTCTTACAATATGATGAATTAATTATAGATAACTGATGCCACTGGTTATTGCCCTCATATTTCTTATAGCACTTGTGATACTTGTCATGGATGAATTTCGGCTGCAGATATTAAGGCAAGAAAGCCTTAAATATTTTCTCTTGTTTTATATGTATTATACATTATACACATATCTCTTTGTGTACATGTACAGTGTAGTTACAGGACAATTAAACAATTGAATTTTTCTTTGGAAGCATATAATGTGATTGTGGAAATATAGGCCTCTACAAACGTCTTGTAAAAAATATAGTATGATGTATACTAAAGTGTATATGTAATAGTAAAATAATTAATTCAGTACTAGTTGTAAGGTGTAATAAACTAATTTGTATACAGTAAATATATTACATGTATATGCACTTGAATCCATGTGTGATTTGTAACTTTTGCATTTTGAGTATAACTCTGCTTTAAAATTTTAATTGTTTATGTACTGACTATGGAATGCTTATGTGTTTTTATACTTTGAGCTTGTTTTACTTTTTGTGGTGTATTTAATCAAGATGGAAATGGAATAGTTGCAGCATACTATGATAAAAAATTATAATGTGGACTGTAGATTAGTTTGTAGTATAAGACACTAGTAAAGAATTTGTGTAATGAGAATAATGTACATGAGATTAATGAGACATTACGTGCATAATGCTAGAAAAGAAGAAGAATTTTGATATACATTTTTTTTAAATGAAATGATTATACATGTAGACTGCAAATCAACAAAATGAGCAAAGGTTAGAAGATAAGTGAGATATCGGACGGAAGAAAGATTGACATTTTATAGAAGAAAAATAAATCATGAGTAAGCACAAGAGTCTAAATTGATATTCTTGTAAAAGACTTACTATTAAGCTCCCGACGATTTCTTATAGTTTTTATAAAATTCATGTCTAATGCTCTAATATCGTAAATTAAGGTTGAATAATTCTCATTTATTCAAGTTAGACACATGTATGTGAAAAGATGTGTAATGGGATCGTGAATACTCATTGCTATTCCTCAGTTTCCAGCAATTTTACAAAAATAATGATTAGAATTCATTGAATTTGTTCTTGAAATTTGGCTGAATCCATTTATTCACTGTTTACTGGAGTATCTTCATAACTTAATAAATGTGCACAGATTCCGACATTGAATGTAAGTGGAACTTATTTTTCCATGGTTGACGATAACAAGTATGACTTTGTAATCATTGCCTTTGTGAAGTTGATGATTGACTGGATTGCCGATTGATGATGGTTGTTTCCCCACTTCAACCTTTCTCTCCCCTTTTCGTTATTTAATTCCATAAGCAAATGTATAATACATGTACAGTTGTGCTATTCATACCCCTGTCATTTTTCAAGTTTTTTTAGTCTTGCTGCTAACTGGATGTATTTCGTCACACTTTGTGGTGATATGTAAGACCATGCAACCCGAATCAGCCTGGAGGTTCTACAGAGGAATCCTGGGACAAATCCCACCGAAGGCCTGAAGAAAGGCTCTGGACACTTGCAAGAACCATTTCAGGTTGTTATTTTGAGAAAAAAAAACCTTTACAATCCTGGTTATGAAGCAATAAATTTGATTGAGTACCCCTAGTGTATGAATACTTATGAAAATGGTTTTTTCCATAAATCTGTCCAAAAAAAAACCCTGCGCCCCGTTGCATAAAACTTTTAACCGGAGTTTTTTAACCCGAGAAAACTCAGGTTAGAATAAAAGTTTTATGCAACACCACTGGGTGGTGTTGCATAAAACTTTATTCTAACCTGAGTTTCTCGGTTAAAAACTCAGCTTATGTAGACCTATTTCTTATGTTTTCAACCTGAGTTTTAAAACGCCCTAAAAATTTATTGCATAAATACTTTTGAAAACTCTGGTATGTTTTTTATGCAATGGAAAAAAACATAAAAATCCAGAAAAATATTGTAACCGGAGTTTTCGGACTTTAACCGGAGTTTTCAGATTTTAACCGGAAAAAACTCCGGTTAGAAGTTTTATGCAACTATATTTTTGGTAACAAAAAAAGGAATTGGCACAAAACCGATCAAATGTAGTTACATGTTGTCCACATTGCACATAATGACATATGTGTAAGAGATCTTGTGACATTCCTTTCATTATTTCCGATGAATTTCATTGAAATCGTTTGAATGAAGAGTAATTTAATTGCTGTTTAGACCTCTGCTGAGACTTTCGCACGCCGGAGGTTACGGCGTGAATTAGTGCGAAGATCTGTGTGTAACACCCACACAAGAGAATCCCCATTGGTTTTCCACGTGAGCGCTAACCTGAGATGGGTCCCCGACTTATCTTTTTATGCCTCCACGACGAAGTCTCGCCGGAGGCATTATGTTTTCGGGTTGTCCGTCCGTCCGTCCGTCCGTCCCACTTTCGTTCTCATGATAACTTAAGAACCGGTTGATGGATCATCTTCATTCTTGGTACATGTATACATACTGAGGTGAAAATGATCTGATTAGATTTTGGGGTCATGAGGTCAAAGGTCCCAGAGGTCAATAAATAGGTGAAAATAGCTCGTTCCCACAATAACTCAAGAACCGTTTCACTAATCATCTTCATACTTGGTAAATGTGTGCAAACTGGGGTAACAATGATCTGATAAGATTTTGGGGTCATAGAGTCAAAGGTCACAGAGGTCAATAAATGGTGAAAATAGCTCGATTCTCACAATAACTCAAGAACCGTGTCACTAATCATCTTCATACTTGGTAAATGTATGCATACTAGGGTGACAATGATCTGATAAGATTTATGGTCATGAGGTCAAAGGTCACAGAGGTCAATAAATATGTGAAAATAGCTTGTCTCATGATAACTCAAGAACTGTTCCATGGATCATCTTCATACTTAGTACATGTTTGCATACTTGAGTGGCACTGATCTGATTAGATTGAGACTTTTTACAAGGTCAAAGGGCAAGGTCAAAGACATATTTGTATACATGAACATGAAAATAGAACAGATGAATGTTCCATATATTTCTGATCTTGCAATGGCGGAGGCATAAATTTCGACCGTGCGCGGTCGAGGATTCATCTAGTTTATCCTTACATTATGAAATAAAGACACTAAAACGAGATTTCAAGTAGGCCTACTATGATTTGCTTTATTATAGTTCTTGGATTCAGTCTTTCATAATTTATCTTAATGTGAATCAAAATAATTTTTTCTTTCTCCCAAAACTATACACCAGCTTTAAGCCAAAAATATATGTTGAATAATGCTGATCTTCATCAATATTTCATCTGTAGAATATTTTCTAACATTATGTTCCAAAATAGGCCTAGATCCATATCAATTCTAGTTGTAAACTTAAGAGATAGAGGGCGCTACCATTCTACTCAAAACGAACGTGCCCATCGACTTTTGTTGTTTTTGGACAGTTTTCACTTTATTTTCTTTATTGTGGCGAGCAACTACCTTTTCAAAGAAATGTTCAACCCGATTGAGTCCGCTAACAAGAGTCTGAATTTTTCAAAAATAGGAATAACTCATTGCAAAGGAAAGAAAAAGTCCTGTCACTTTTGTCAATTCGAAAGCCTAATCAGATCAAATTTCTGTACAATATGGTATATTTTGCTCTCAAAATAGCTCATGCGCTGCATAGTTTTGATCCTCGATGCCGCATTATTCTATTATAGCTTATTGTTCACAGGGTAATTAAAAGCTTGAATTCTCAGCTTTCCAGAGATGGTACATTCATTTTAATTGATTTAAAAAAAGTTCTGTCACTTTGAACATAATCATAAGAGGTTCTATCCTCGACTGGTTAATATTTACGCTTATCACATGCATATCGCATAGAAACATGTGAACGGCGTTTTCGCAAGACTTGTGACAAGTTCACCATCTATGTCATTGTTTTGAGCATCAATATAATATGAATTACATATTCTTATTACAACTTCAGCACAATAATGTTATAAGCTTGCCCATATGTGTATTTCCTCCATCTGGTCTGGAGAATCTATTAACTAACACCATGATAAAAGTTCATCAATTTCTTTCATCTCCATGAGTAGTTTGCTCAAACGAACGGAAAATACCATTCCACTGCAGGGAAGTCTTCTTACGCGAGTTTTTGTAAGCTGATTTATTATTGCAGCCAGCTGTATAAATTTCTGCGCTTCTCAGCCGTATTTCCAACGTCACTTTGTTGCGTCTGACCTCTTAGATAATGGACGCGCCTTGTTTTATTACGATTTAATGCCGCACATAATTGGTAAACGTTATACTTTACAGAGTAGAATTGATATGTAGGCCTACTACAAAAAGATTGCTTGTAAACCTTTTCAAATGGCTGGTCAAATTCAAAATCTTTTGTCCGGACACACAACCTGTCCGGACATACAATAACTGGGTAAGGTTACAGCCCGATAGTCCACGGGTCCGATAGTCCGCGGGGGGGGGGGGGGGGGGTGATGTTTGTTACTCTGAAGGTTTGTTATTCCGAAAAATAGAATGAGGTTCGTTATTCCGAAAATAGAAATAGGTTCGTTAGTCCGAAAATAGAATAGGTTCATCAGTCCGAAAATAGAAAAAGGTTCGTTATTCCGAAAAAAGAAAAGGTTCATTATTCCGAATTTTTGTTATATCCAAAAATAGAAAAGGTTCGTTATTCCGAAAATATAATGAGGTTCGTAAATCCGAAAATACAATGAGGTTCGTTAATCCGAAAATGAAATAAGGTTCGTTAGTCCGAAAATGAAATAAGGTTAATTAGTCCGAAAATGAAATAAGGTTCGTTTTTCCGAAAATGAACTAAACCTATTTTAGTAACAAAAATGGTGTGGTAATTAAAAAATAATAGGATTTTATGCTATAATAGTCTCAGCGGAGGACGGTCACCAGTGAATAACCTCCAGATTCTTTTTTCTTTTTTTTTTTGGGGGGGGGGAGGGGTGTCATTATTTAACAGCTGTTAAATTTTGATTTTCGGAGAATTTATTTCACAAAATTATCAATGGCGATTTCCACTGATAAAAATTAGTTTTACTTCTAAAATCGGGCCGTTAAACAGGCCATAACTAGATAATTTATTCCATAATTGTTTTCGTTTTTTTAATGAAGAATTTATTTCCCGACGTTATCGATGGCGAATTCTTCCAAAAAAGAATAAGTTTCGCTACTAAAATCAGGCCTTTACCAAGCTATAACTAAATAATTATTTCCGCAATTGTTTTCGTGCCGTCTTTATTTTGTAAAGAAATTGTTTCGAAACATTATAAGCGGCGACTTCTTCGTCCGGTAAAGAATAAGTTTTGTTTCTAAAATTGGGTCGTTATCACTCAATAACTAAATAATTAATTCTGCAATTTTATTCGTTCCGTATTTATTTATGAAAGAAATTATTTAAAAGCATTATCAGTGGAAATTAATATTTATCGGAAGATTAACAAGTCGCCGCCGATAATGTTTCAAAATAACTTCTTCATGAAATAAAAACGGAGTGGATATAATTATGGAACTATTTATTTAGTCAAGGGTGATAACGGCCCGTTTTTAAAAGCGGAACTTATTGTTTATCGGAACAACTCGCCGCTAATACTTACACTACGTCGATAGACGGGCGGATTTAATTGCGGAATCAACAACTGAACAGCATTGGTGATTCTACCCTCCCCCTCCACCACCTCTGCCCTTTCCATTTTCCCGGCTTCGCCACAGATTATTTCATTTTCGGAATAACGAACCTTTTTCTATTTTCGGAATAACAAAACTTTTTCTATTTTCGGAATAACAAACCTTTTCAATTTTTGGATATAACAAAAATTCGGAATAACGAACGTTTTTTATTTTCGGAATAACGAACCTCATTCTATTTTTCGGAATAACAAACCTTTTCTATTTTTGGATAAAACAAAAATTCGGAATAACTAACCTTTTTTTAATTTTCGGACTAATGAACCTTTTCTATTTTCGGACTAACGAACCTTTTCAATTTTCGGAATAACGAACCTCATTCTATTTTTCGGAATAACGGACCTTCAGAGTAACAAACATCACCCCCCCCCCCCCCCCGCGGACTATCGGACCCGCAGACTAACGGACCCGCGGACTATCGGACCCGCGGACTACCGGACCCGCGGACTAACGAACCCGCGGACTATCGGGATGACCCCATTAGGGTTAGCACACCTAACACAGAGTAGTTCGGGAAGCTTCAGCGTCCGTCCTTGAATGGCCAAAGATCAGCATGCCATATGTTCTTCTCAGACTCACCATACCCCTTCTCAGGAGAAGCCTTCAATGACATCATCTTGTGGGTCTTCTGCATTTTTAGCTATGCCTCATTTGGTACACTTAATTAAATAATGATCACTCTATTGAAGATATCAATATAGGCCCCCCGATACCTAAGTTTAATACATGTATGTTATTATACTTTTGGTGGGTTTTGGTAGATTTTAAATCATAATCAGGAAAAGAAAATAGCGAAGGCACACCGCATGAAAAATAAAATTTTAAAAAGTACAGATCATTCATCAAAATAAATTAATTTGATTTGCCGTAATATACCTGTAAGCCCCTGGCAAATTTGTAAGTTCCTAGCAAAATTGCCCCCCCCCCCTCCCTCCCTATTTTTTTATAATGCATTGGCCCAAGACCAATGCATAACCCTTAGTTAACAGTACCCCCTTGCCACACCCTAAGGAAAGTGGAATAGTCCAGTAGCAAGAAGCAGCCACCACCAGTGATGTCATCATCACTTTGTTTGTTGAACTTCTTCTAACAACTTGTGTGTGTTGACTCCTCCTTGCTACTATTTTTATAGGTAAGAAACTCAACTTTTCTACCTTTTCTTTTAGTTATTTATGTATTGCAATTATCTGATTATGTCACATTTTGTTTATTTCACATTAGGCTTTGGTTTTCGTGTACAATCGTTCTATTTTTGGAATTTGAATAAGTGCTTCTATTCCCTCCTTTGCTAATCAAATCTAGTGGTAATACGAACCTAATCTTTCTTCTGATCTCGTTCTCTCTCCTCTCTCCTCTTCTCTCTCTCTCTTCTCTCTCTCTCTCTCCTATGTCTCTCTCTTCTCAAAAGATGTTCGTTGTCTCTCTCTTTTTCTGACAAGGGGGGGGGCTGTCCTTTGGTATTTCTTTATTATTTATTTGAAGGATTTGAAGGATTAGTGTTTATAAAAGACACCCCAATAATCGCAATGTAATATATTATCAGATGAAAATATACAATAAAAATATTATAGTTCTTCCATAGCATATAATTAATAACAGAGAGGTAATAGAGAAGTGAATTTAAAGCTATCCATGATTATAATTATGAAGTGCTCTTCCTATACATGCGCGTATTCTGGGGGGGGGGGGGCTTTACGGGCCCGGGCCCCCGGGGGCGCCGAAAAGAGGAGGAAAAAGGGAGAAAGAGAAAGGGGAAAAAAAGGAAAGAAGAAAAAAAGGAGGAAAAAAAAGAGAAAGGGAAAAAAGGGGGGAAAGAAGAAGGAAGAAAAAAGAGAGAGAGAGAAAGAGAGGGGAAGGGAAAGGGGGGAGGGGCGCCCTTAAAAAATGTAGGGGCGCCATCGACAGTAAACTAAAGGGCGCCAAATCGACCTTAAACTTAGGGGCGCCAAATCGACATTAAGCTACGGGGGCGCCAAATTGAGCTTAAACGTAGGGGCGCCAAATTGACCTGAAGCTGAGGGGGCGCCTATAAATTGATTAAATAACTTATGGGGCGCCGATCGACCTTAACTAAGTAAGGGGCGCCAAACTGATTTTAAATTTAGGGGGCGCCGACTCGCACCTTAAACTAAGGGGGTGCCAAATTAACATAGGGCGCCAAATTGACCTGCAACATAGGTGAGGCGCCGAATCGACCTTAGATTTAGGAGGGGGCGCCAAATCGACATTAAACTTAGCGGCGCTAAATTTAGGAGGCGCCAAATGAGCTTAACGTGGGGCGCAAATTGACCTGAAGCCTGGAGGGGCGCCAAATGGACCAGAAACATATAGGTGGGCGCCGAAATTGATCTTAAACCCCCAGGGGCGCCAAAATCGACC